>OY282450.1:65185879-65785879 GCA_958295655.1 Palloptera scutellata
GTACGGGTGCCTCCTTCCCTTTATTATAAGGAACATTTTTGACGAAGAAATTGCGTTATTGTTCCAAGCCATGTACAGTTTACTTACCCAACTCGCTAAAATTAGGGACCCGGTAGGTAAAAAAAATAAATAAAAACTGTTACTTTCCTTAACGATCAGTTTGGCTTTCGACCTCAAAGCTGTAGGACTTCCAATCGATTCCTATCTGATTCAAATCGTGTCCTTGAACTGGCTGTAATAGAATTGTGCCGTAGCAGTCTACATGTGTTTTCGGAGGAAATTATCTCGGCAGTGTCCTCTTTTAAAATGTTACCAACTCATCGGTCTTTATGTTAGCCAACTTTTTCAGAAATAAGTATCACACTATGCTAAGATATCGCTGGGAGTCATATTGCCCTCTTCAACCGTAGTTGGGTATGCAATAGTAAGGTGACGAAGTCCAAAAGGCGGGATCAGTGAATTGCCCTGCAAGGTTTAAGAAGAAGAATAGCATAGCTCCTAGCAAATACAAAAACCAGGATGCTCTCAAATCCATTAGCGAATTCGCATTTATCTTGCATTTCCCCTTCCCCCGCCCAACATTCTATTTCGTTATTTTCGATATTCGTGGCACTTCTCTGGCTCTTCCTAGTTGTTCGCAATAATCACGTTCAACGGAGGATGATAGATAATGACTAATAACGATTTCATCGCTCGTTGGCAGGATGGGCGAGCACTTAAGCTTTCCAATGTGATTAAATGTGGATCTATTTCAATGTTGAAAAATCAGAGAAAACTTCTGTTCAAAGAAAAGAATTGCTGAAAACTCAAATAAGCGATAAAGTTTTTTTTTTTTTAATTGATTCATTTAACACACAGGGTGTACCCCTATGAATGCAGAGCATTGTGTTGAATTTAAGGAAGATTGATAGTTTAGTGAACGATGGAGGGAGAATGAGAGAGGGAATGCAATCACACAGGACACCGATAAAGAGATACATATATCTGAGATCAGAAGGTATTTGCGAAAATCAGTTAATTATAATAACCGGTCTGCTATTTCAGTAATCTGAGTGTGATTTCTTTTCACATTTTCAGTTATAAATTTTTCGAAGTAAATTCTAATAAAGAAAATGTTTTCGTGTTCGGAGAAATTTCTCCACCAACCTGTTAATTCAGACAACTTTATTTAGCAAGATAAAATTTATTAAGGAGTCAATCTCTCTCTCTCTTTCTTTGACTCTCTTTGAACTACTAAAACGCAAACGAAATAAATGTACTCATTTTCATTTTCCGCAAGTGCATGGAGAATTTTTACAAATAAAGTTAAAGAGGTTGGGAAAATTTTAAGCGTTGGTAATGCCTGCATAATGAGTGTGTAGCAAGTATTTACAGTAATCCCCGTTTAATAGCATCTATGAAATTGTACAATTTATGCTTCAATTAAACCGGGGATTACTGCACTACATACAACAACTAAAGAAGATGATGATGAGTAAACTCTACACACACATTTTGCTTGAGATACATTTTCAAAGAGAGTGCAAAAATTCGAACACTCATAATAAATTAAAAAGAGAGAAGTAAAGAGAGAGGGTGTGTCGTAAATTTGTATCTCTACAATGTCAACAATATTGCTTTTGCTATGCTCTTACAAAAATGTACATTAAACATATGATTTTTGTTTTGTTGTCAAATGAAAATACACACACACACACATACAACACACACAAACAAATGTCTACGCAATCAAATTTAGAATCATCTAATACTCAACTGCGTGTCATCTCTCTTCTCTTGTTTCTGTTCAGCTCTTTTCAATACAGTACATTAAATTTTCTTGTTCTCTTAACTACTACCACAACATCATTATTAAGTTTTTATATGTGTACAAAAGTTTTGAACGTGTTTTTTTTTGTTCGTTTGGCTCATTTCGACTTGCATGTAGAATTATATTCGTGTTGTTCGAGAAAATCTATTGCTGCTGCTTCTGCTGCTGCTTCTGCTTCTTCCTTTTAATGATTTTTATATTTTGTGTGGCAACACTGGCCTGTTGTTGTTTTGTACTTCTTTTGCGCTACTCACATATGCAATAGAAACGTTTTCTGTGTTCCGTGTGTTCGGGTGTGTGTGTGTGTGTGTGTGTGCGTGTTTCATCCATCTATCCATCCATCGAAACCAACCAAGCTAGCAAGCAGACATTGCGACTTCAGTTCGCGATGGAACTTTGAACATTGTGGATCGTATTTTTTCCGTAACTTTCGGTGTTTTCTCGTCTCTGTGTCTCGTCGTCATTTTTGGTTGGTTGGGTGTGAAAATTGCAGGAATATTTTATTTATTAAAAATGCAAATATTATTTCTGTATCACACGAATTGAATGAAATTAATAAAACAAAAAGTAAATGGTAACGAAAGTTCTAAACGGAAAGAAGAAATTCATAGATTTATTTGTTGACAACTGATTTGCAACAATTCGATATCTGCTAGAATTCTTGATTCTAGAAATTAGTGCCTAAATTGTGTGTGCTTTTGTTTGTTTGACCAAATCCAGAAAACAAGAAGTAACAAAAGAAAAACCCTTTCATTTTGTTTGATTTGATTTTTGATTTTTTTTTTTAAATCATCTTGCTCTTAATTTCCACTTGTTGGTTGAATTTGAAAAAAAGTGAGTCCACACACTTTAAACAGGTGTCTAAATCTGATTTGGATTCTCCCACGTAGCTCAACTTTGCTTTGCTACATTGCCAATAAGTAGTTTACAAAAAAAATATACATATAATAAAAAATCAAGCGTACTTTTAGGTGCATATCAATAGGATACTACACCGCCCGTGCTACCTACAAATAACAAGAGCAAACAATAACAATTGAAACGTGTTGGAAAGTTAATTTTTAAATTGGATTGCCAGCCAAAAGACAACAACAATTTATACCAACAACAACAACAATTGTTGCTCTCTCACTGTATTTGTTCGCTATTCGCTGCTGCTGCACTAAATACTCTCCTCGCGCCGTCGTCTCCATCGTCATCGTGTGTCTCTATGGCGGATTAAAAAGGATTTAACCATAGATTATTTGCGCGTTTGTTTGTTTGTTTGTAGTGTTGTTGTTTCTTTATTACCGTGCACAATGGATTAAATTTAATTGAAACAGAAGCGAAAAATCCCACAAGCTACACACGGAAGCGTTTTATCATTTATGGTATATATTATTTTGGTGTTTGCGCTGGTTCGATTGTTTGTCTTCGGTATGAGATTTTGACGCAAAACAATAGAATAAAATTCCTACAAATATTTACAATTACAAAAAAAAAGTAAAGGAAAAAGTAATTTTCATGTGTCGAGTTGAGTTGGTGTGGAATTTTACTTTACTTTCGTACAATTTTTAAATATTAAAAAAAAAATAAATTAAAGTGCATACAATATAAATAAAGTATATTATAGAAAAAATAAATGAATATTTAAAAATAACAAACAGAAAATCGGGGGGAAAAAAACTTCGAATAAAAAGAAATTGTTATTGAAAGAAATTGTAAACACAAATAAATATTAAATCCAAACATACCAAAATACAGAGAAAAAATATTATTCAATTAAAAAAAAGAAGAAATTAAATAATAATACAAATATTTGTGAGGAAAAGTATTTTCTAATTAAAGGAGATTATTTTCAACTTATTTTCCAATAAAAAAAGTTTTTCCCATTGAAGAAAATATTTTTCAATAAAACAATAATTAATTCAATATAAAAATATCAAGTAAATATTTACAAAGATAATTGCTCCTGCTGTGCAAAAGAATACAGAATTTTCCTCTTATCGTGTTTTAGAGTACAACTTCGAATTTCCTAAAAGTTTATTGTGTTGTCGATGACAACAATCAAAAATAAAATTGGTATAGAAAACAAATAAAACTTTAATAATATACAAAAAATTTTAATGAGAAAAAAAATGCCAACATTTATTCACTAATGGTTAAATTAGTTTTTAAAAACGAATATATAAAAGCAAAAGCAAGAAATAGTAAAATTTATAATTTCATTGCTAAAGAATTTAACACATAATTTAGTGTTATATTTTTGTATGCGTGTGTGTGTGTGTGTGCTTGTGTAAACAAAATCAAATTAAATATTTATAAAACCGGATATTGCAATTAAAAACATTCAAACATAAAATTATTGATAAAGCGCTAAAGCACCATCAAAAAACAAGATCAATACGAGAAACCTTAATCAAACAACAACTACACTTCGAGAAATTGGGAGGAAAACTTGGATTTTGGTTTTCCATATTATATCCACGCAGAGTACAACACAAAAGCAAACGCTACACTCTCCACACCTCCTCCATACACAGCATAACACTTCACAATCATTAACAATAAAAACAACATGGTGGTTTTAGAAACTGCCACCGCCCTTTTGGGCGGCCCCTATGCCCAAGGGGCACCCGCTTTAAAAATGGTACAAAAACGTTATATTGGATTACATCAATGGTTGGGACCACTACGCGCCAAAGAATTAAAGGAACATATTGTAAGTACATGGAAATATTGCAGGAAGAAACTCGAATAAAAACTAACGAGAAGAAAAACACTTAAAAATCTGTGTGACATTTGAGAGATTTTGAAAGTTTACAAGTTCATTATTAATGTCAGTTTGTACATAGAAGGTGGCTGAATGGGGAGTGCCACATCTATTTCCATATGCCCCTACCCCCTACCCGAGAATCGGAATATTATTGTATGATTGGCTTAAATAAGTATATTCAACGATTGATTGATTGATTGATTGATTGTCTGTCTGCTGTTTGCAGAAAGGACAGACTTTTTGTGTTGCTGTTGTTATTGCGTTCATTTCATGCGTATGCCTTAATGCTTCAACAGAAAAGCAACAAAATTATTATTGCGTCTTGTTATTATTGAAATGAAACAATTGTGTGCTTTTCTTTTTTCTATACCACAGATTTAATTGTATACTTAATTTTGTTTTCATAATTTTATGTAATAATAGCATAAGTAAATGAGAAAGGGTTTGTGAATTAGGAATTAGGTAATTAATTTAAAAAATAAAAAATAATATAAAATTATTAAACTAAATGTGTGTGTATGCGAATGTGTAAAATTGTTTCGCTGAAGGTGTGTTGAAATACATTTTTATAATTTGTTTCTAATTTTTTGGTTAACACATTTTTAGTTTTCCTTCGAAAAAACAAAACAGGTTCATTCTTTTTTGTCTTCTTTTTTTTTCAAAGTATTCCAAGTATTCACTCCAAGTTAGCTGGCTTGCCTGCCTGCCACTATTGAGTGTTCGATCGTTATCTGTCATATGACAATCTCTTATTAATAAATATTATTACTGTAATTCATTTATTCTACAAATCAAAAATACGACCATCAGGAATCCGAAGTGTTCTCTTCAAATCTTGGAATGCTTAGTTAGACCATTAACTTCGCTGAATATACTAAAACAATAAAGTATTATAAATTTAATTATCACATCAATTCTCATCGATGATTTCGGTAGAATTTCAACTTCTTAAAATAAAATCTTCAGGTCACGAATATTCACAAACGAATATTCTTAGAAAAGAAAATCACAGAAATTGTAATCTCTAAATTAAGAAGTCCTCAAAAATATATTTCTCATCTCAAAGACTTTTTTGAATATGAACTTTTGAAAATAGAAATAGTAAAGTTTGTTTTTTTTTCGATACTTGATACTTTTTGACGTTAATATTTCGGACAGTTCACGCATGATTTTTGACATGTGTCAAAGTAAAAAATGCTCAGTTTGGTTTGCCATTCCATCATGAATAGACTTACGCCTGAACAACGTTTGCAAATTATTGAAATTTGTTATCAAAATTCGTGCTCGCAAGCTACATCTATTTTATGGTCATCATAATCGACCCACAGAGCAGGCTATTCCGCTCATTGTGACCAAATTTCGCACTAGTTTCACTTTATTGGACATCAATCCACCAAATCGTATCCATAGAGTGCGTATCGAAGAGAATATTGCTGCTGTATCCGCCAGTGTTGAAGAAGATCGCGATATGTCCATGTGGCACCGATCGCAGCAATTGGGTCTGTGTTATTCGACCACCTGGAAGATTTTACGCAAAAATCTCGGATTAATGCCATACAAAATACAGCTGGTGCAAGAACTGAAGCCAGGCGACTTACCACAACGTTGAATTTTCAGTGAATGCGCCTTAGAAAAGCTGGATGAAGATCCTTTCTTTTATCGCAAAATTTTCTTCAGCGACGAGGCTCCTTTTTGGCTCAATGAATACGAGAGTAAGCAGATTTACAGTAGAAGTGAAGACCAGCCAGAGGCAATTCAGCAGCTACCAATGCATCCCGAAAAATGCACAGTTTGGTGCGGCGGCATGTTATGGGCAGACGGCATCATTGGGCCGTACTTCTTCAAAGACGATGAAGGCCGCAACGTTAAGGTCAATGGAGAAAGATAATGTTCGCTTTTGTTTTGCCGAAAATGCAAGAATTGGACTTGGCCGACATGTGGTTTCAACAGGACGGTGCCACATGCCACACTGCATGCCAAACCATGCATCAATTGAGAGGCGAATTTGGTAAGCAGTTAATCTCACGTTTTGGTGCAGTTAATTCACCACCAAGAATTGACCCCGATAGACTATTTTTTGTGGAGCTATGTTAAGTCTCTTGTCTATAGGGACCAGCCAAACACTATTACTGCTTTGGAAGTCAACATTGAACGCGTCATTGCGTCATTGGTGAGATTCCGGCAGTAATTTGTGAAAAAGTGTGTCAAATTGGACCATCAGAATGTACCACTTAAAGCGTAGTTGCGGGCAATAATTAAGTGAAATTATCTTTAAAAAGTAAATGGCAGGAATTGATTGATTTATCGATCCAAATAAAAATTGCATTCACTTTTGTAAAATTTGTGATTTTTTTTTGATTTTCAAAAAACAAGCACTTAAAAAATCTCGCTTTAGAAGGTGTGATCCTTCCAAGATATTAGAATTTTCATTTTAAACACATCAGGCTGGCCGATCTTGAGTGTGAGGGTGTTTTATAATAAAATTTGCAGTTATTGGTTTTAGAAAAGATCGCCACAGTATAGATAGAGACTTCTTCTTCTTTGCTTTTAATGGCACAACAGCCCATGGAGGGCCTAGGCCGAGCTTTTCGCAGCCACTCATGTTGTGCGTGTTATATTTGTATATGAATGGAAGTGACCTAAAGTTTAATGCCGAATCCCAATGGCGAAGTGAAAAGTTTTTCATAGGCATGGGCCGTTGTGCAATTAAAAGGAAGAAAAAAGAAGAAGATAAAGGAGTAGTTTTCCAAAGGTGAGAGAGAAAAAGCACTGTTCAAGTTGGTGCTGAGGAAATTTCCTCGCTGACGTCATACCTTCAACTTTACTTCAGCCTGCCGATATTCCGGTATCCTCGCGTATTAGAAGTTTACACATCGAACGGTTTTTTGGTAGCTATGTTTTCAAAATTTTACTTAAGAACATCTCACATCACTTCGCATTTGAGTTTTTTAATAAATACACAATAAGTCAGTAATCCTCGGTTAATTGGACACCGCTTAATTGCACCAGATATTAAGTTTTAACTCAAATTACTTTGTTAATTACATTCCCCGGATAATTGAATTATAAATGTCCAAATTTCATCAATGCAATTAAGCGGCAATTACTGTACTTGGGCGCAGTTAATGTGAGCAGCACGGAGGTAGGTAGGTTTAAGGTTAATTTCTACTCGTATCTTATTCCGATGATTTAATGTGCTAAGGATAATAACTTGTGAACTACTCAAGCAATCAAATCAACACCAACGACAGCATCTCAGCAGCAGAAGAGAAACAATAACACAAAGCTAAATGATTATTGTATTAAGTACTTACAATGCAAGTAATTAATTTGATGCAACAACAACAACAACAACAACAGCAGTTATAAAAAACTAAAAACAAAATGTGCAACGAAGCGTGCGTAGATGTCAAAGAAACGTAACAAGTGTCATGCAACTTACTTTTGTTTTTCACCCCTGCCCTCAGAAACAGAAACAGCAACAACTACTTGTACTTTTTGTTGCATATCGTGCGGGGTGCAGTGCATCCGCTGCTCTTGTGTGCGTCATACCGCAATATAACACTTGATATTCTTTCGAAGAGAATCTCCTGAGAATGTACTTTGTGTTTCAACAAAAAAAAAAAAACAAAAAAAAAACTATATGCTCATAGAAATAAAAGAGTTAAGTAAAAAAATCAGAGTGCGCCCGAACTAAATGAAAACATTTTGGTTTGTGTGTGTGTGTGTGTGTGTGTGTGTGTGTGTGTGTGCTTGCAAAAGTTTTTACTATTTTTTTACTTACAGTATTTAAAGATGTTTTTTTTTAGATTTAGCCTCTCCTCAGCACTTTTGAGGTAGAGATAGATAAAAAAAAAAAACTGGTCAAATACTTTGACTTTAATTACACTAAAGCGCAAAAGTGCTTTCTGCTTTACTTTCGGTTGTTGCATTGTGTTGCAGTTGAAAGAATTTAATGCTTGAGGGAGTTGCACTTTATAAATTATAATCATTTATTATTTTGTAATTTTTTCTTTTTCTCCTTTTGTTTTTGTGTTTTAGAAATAATAAAACTACGACTACACAAAACGAAATAAATAAATATATTTGATGCATGTGTGCATGTGTGCATGTGTGGTGGATGTGTGTATCTGTGTGTGGTGCAGCAGCGGTCAGTTTTGCTCATCGCTCGGTTGGCCGATCGGTCGCTGCACTGCTGTTGGCGGTGGACTGACAGTAATTTCTTTTCAAGCTTTCGCATTTGATATGTAGATGTGCATGACCGTCAGCATCGTCGTTGTCTTCACCACCATCTCTTTCATGTTCCTCCATCGCCTATACCACCGTCATTCATCTATCCACCGTTTATCCAATATGTAGTTATAATCTAAGCATAAGTTTTTTCTGTATCTTTACAAGAATTTGTGGAGCATAGAGAAAAAATGTGCACTCATATGGAAATCAAATAAAGAAATGTGTATTGAATCATGTACAGCGTGCATACACATTTCTCTTAAATTTGTTATACATAGCGTATAACCGCTAAATATTGGCAATAATTCTAGATTTGTAATATTTTAACAATTTGAAATTACAGTCATCAATTTAAATCATTTTGAAACTAAAGTTGTGTTGTAGTAAGGAAAGTAGTTAAATGGTATGGACGGAACCTCTAAAAGGTCTATCTTTACAACTTGTAATTTTGTATTGTTGATGTATGTATTTGAAGTTCATGAAACATAACGATCTCGAACGATATGTATGTTGTTCCCAGATATTGGGATTTCACGACTATGAAGTTCCAAAGATTGTCTTCACCCCATCGAAACATTTACGTCTCAGAGCAGAAAGTTCTCAAGGCATAAACTTTTCAAAGTCTAAACCTTCAAATGTGTGATTTTTTTTTAAATATTAGGTTTTTTTTAGTTGTTTCTTAAGCTATATTTTTTATTTTTTCTTACTTTTTAATGACTTCCAAGCTGTTTTTCTTTTTATAAAAACCTAACCTAAGTTAAGTTACGGAATATCTAAAACGTTTCAAAATCCTAAATGATGACGCCTGTCCCTGATATCAGGAAACGTTGCAAAGTTTGACTAATCTTCTACGAGGTTGTCCACAGTACGCAAAAGCCAAACGCAGCCAAATGCTCCTTTGTGAAGAACACCAAGTGTGAGCTTTCGATTTGAGAGCAATTACAGTACACCAACACCTTAGAGACATCCAAAAAAGTAGTTAACAAAATTTTAACACATAATTGTTTTGCAAATTTCTACTATACATAACAATTGTATATAATTATATATTATATTATTGTATCAATTCGCAGGCCGTATTTTTTTAATTGCAGTATGCATACGATTACTTTCTGTTTTCAAATTTTATTGATTTTATCTTCATATAGTATATGTAAATGAATTATCGAAACCAAATATGCAACAAATTTGCAACGAATAACAAATTTGTAATAAAATTATGATAAAATAAGTAATACACTTTTAGGAACGCGATTACCTTTGAGAGACCAAAGGAAACCTCCTAACCTTTACTTTTCTTTACTTTTAATGGTACGCCATGGAGGGCCTAGGCCGAGCTTTTCGCTTTTCGCTTTTCGCATCCAGTCATGTTGTGCGTGTTATATTTGCACATGAATGGAAGGGACCAACAGTTTAATGCCGAATCCGAACGGCGAAGTGAAAAGCTTTTCATAGGTGATTTTTACTCTTGTAGGTTTGCCATTGCCTGCCAAGAGGTGGTGCCGTTTTTTTTTCTACTTTTTGATTTTGCCTGTGCCGAGGTTCGAACCCTGGACACTCTGCGTAGCAGCCCAATGCACTACCACTAGGCCACAGCGACCATCAAACGTGGGAAATTTGAATTTTTGAAGTTGAAGTCGTTTTGTATAATAATTCAGAATGAATTTTTTTCAAAATATCTCGCGTCCGGGAATGATATGATCCATGTTTATTATTCCATTGCCGGTAAAAGCCTCAGTTATTTTAAGGACACAAAACTGGTAATCAATTCTTTGTTGTCATACATTTCTATTGCGGAAATTTGTTCTACAATTGTGTTCCTTGGGCATTTAAGGGTTAAGAGCTCCACACATATTGTTTCTCAATTCTAAGTAGTTAGTCGTTTAGATTAGAGTTGAAACAGTGTACTACTTTTCTTATACCATAAATGACAGGGAATGAACAATTTTGTTCTAAATTTTCAAATCGTTTTGGTTTAATGGAGAGAATATTTGATTTTATGTTGAAATTGGACAAAACTCGAGCTTTTATTTACAATAAAGCCAAAGAACTGCCACGTTAATAGAACGGTTGGATCATACGCCACCAAGTGGTTCCTCATCAGTGATCTTTGTGATAGGTCCATTATTTCAAAATCTATGTATAAGAAAAAGAAAAAAAATAGCAAAGTAAATGAGAATTAATGGGCAATATTTTCACTGAATGGTATTTTTGAAAGGGGAGCTACCACAACTGTCCCATTATTTGTTGTTGTTATTTTGTTATTGTCTTTAAAACTTTATAATATAAATTTCATTTCTAAGTTAATTTCTGTTGATGAGTTGCTCCAATAAAGGTTCTCGGTTTCAATTCGTTTATTTTAATAAAAATTTCCGATGCACTCGAAGCTCTTCTTAGTTAAGTACTTAAGGACTGCATCGAATAAAATTGTCCGTTACATTTCTTTCCATAGTGTTCTATTGAAAGATTCAAAATCAAAAATTTTTATCTTAGTAGCTTTGAATTAAATGTCAGAAAATATTATGTGTCAGTTAAAGACAATAAAAATTTATTTAACCCGAAAATGGCAAACGAAGTGGAAGTGCGAGAAAATATTATTAAAATTTTTCAAAAGCAACCTCACTCGTCATTTAAAACAAATTGCCAAAGAGGTAGGGATTAACCCTAAAACCATTTCTCGCGTTATTAAACGTTTTAAGGAAGAACTGCGTATGGATCGGAAGAAAGGTTCTGGTAAAAAGAAGGGGCCGCTTGACTTGTGACCATTTTAAAGAGAGATCCAAACATTTCGGGAAGGAAATTGGCGGGGAAGGCTGATTGCTCAGAATCTTTCGTGCGCAGGACTAAGAAGGAAGATGGGCTGAGGACGTACAAAGTTCAAAAAGTTCCGGATAGAAACGCCGTGAAGAATGAAACCGCAAAACAACGAGGGAAAATGATGAGCCGAGATTTTGTCAAGAAATATGAATGCTGCATAATGGACGATGAAACTTATGTTTTAAGGGACTTTTCCCAGCTACATGGCCAGGAATTTTATACAGCTGATTCTCGAGGAAAGCCAAAAAAATTACAAAATTCCCAAAGAAATTCCTTGTTTGGCAGGCAATTCGTAGTTGTGGCAAAAGGAGCAGCACATTCGTGACATCGGGTACAATCAACGGCGAAATATATTTGAAGGAATGCTTGCAAAGGAGATTGATTCCATTTTAACGCCAACAGGAAGTGTCCCCGTTTTTTTGGCCTGACCTCGCTTCATGTCCCTACAGCAAAACGGCCTTAGAATGGTTCCAATGGAATGAAGTGATTTTGGTGCCAAACTGTCCAGAACTAAGGTCGATTGAGAGGTACTGGGCTTTAGTAAAAAGGGAGATGAAGTTAACAAAAAAACGTGGCCAAAGACCTTCAAGATTTCAAAAGAAAGTGGTCTGCAGCAGCTGTGAGGGTGTCGGACACTATCATAAACACATTAATGGAAGGGGTTCCTGAAAAATTAAAACTTTTTATTAAAAACTAATAATTTGAGGTTTCTTGTTTTTATTTTTTTTAATCTAAAAATAATTTGCAAAATAAAATACTTTAGTTTAAAAAAGAACGGACTACTGGCTCAAAAGATTTCATCATTTTGGTACCAGACAATTTTATTCGACGCACTCCTTACCATGTACATGTACTGTACCTAAGTAAATTATTAAATGTTGGGGATACATTTGTATTGAATTTTCTTTCACTGCTTTTGATTTGCTTTTGAACTTTGTGTTTCTTGTTTGTTTTGTCTGCTGTTGCTGCGTGTTTGGAAAAATGCTTCATTTATTAATGTGTGTGTATGTGTGTGTGTTTGTGCGCTCATTAGTAATGAAAATTTTTTTTTAATTTTTTTTTTTTTTAAATTTCAACTTTTTTGTTGTGTTTTAATTGCGTATTCAAGTTAAATTTACATACGTATGTAAGTATATACCATATTTATGCGTATATTTTCTTTTTCTTAGAAATTGTTCAGTATTGCTGCACTCTATTCGAAAGTGCACTTGCATGTACGAGTTATGTACGAGTCTAAGCGAAACATTTTGAATTTTTAATATGCATTAGTTGCTCGTTCTTTTCTGTTCGCCTTCCATTTACTATGTATGTACTCGTACTTCCAGTACTTGGTCTACTATTTGCTAACTACATAGTTCTGTGTAGGTATTGTACTAACATTACTTGACTGCTTCTTATTTCCTAGCTCTTCTTATTTCCTAGCTTTCTTCTTGTACCTACTTGCATTTCTTTTTCTCTTTGCTTTTTAGTTATATTTATTTATTTTTTCCTGTCACTGTCTGCACTGACAACAGCGCACTATACTTTTCGTACTATTCGTATACACCATATTATCTATCTGTCCGTCATTTTGTTTGTCTGTCTGTCTGTCTATCTTCTTTGGTATAAATGTCATTAAAATTGTAACTAACTATACGCCCTGCTATACCCTAGCCAGCAAGGTCCTTGCATTACAATTCCGTTCTGCTGTTGTTCAAAGTTCTTGGGCTTTGGATTGTTGTTCATTTAAATGATATACAAATTGTCGTGTTGCTTTAGGGAATCGTATAATGTAAACTTTAAAAGTGAAATGCTATTAGCAAAAGTACAACATGATGTAAAATTTATACTTGTACATAGATACTTTATAATAAGAATTTTCTCTTAGACTTGTTGTGAAATTTAACTTAACCCTATAGTTCTCAAGGAGGACTCTACACAGCTGTTACCAAAACGGGTGTAATAACCACCAGAACAGTAGTTTTTATCATATCGTACAGTTAACTCAAAAATACTTTCATAATACCATGTTGCTTCGGCTATGAGCTGCGATGTGTATTACAGCCAATTAATCGAAGGTAGAAAAGTTCGAAAATATGAAAACTTAATTATTTTGATGCAGTTTGAGAATTTTGCTTAAAAATAAATAAAATACTTTTTTTGTTTCAAAAATGCTCTCTAAGGCAAAACTCCTCAGAAATGGAACCCTGATTTTGTGGCTAATGCCAAAATAAGAGTCCCGAAAGAGAAATAAACTACAGTACTAACGGATTTATAAAACACTCTAAACAGCTAAGAATAGGAACATTTAATATAAAATGTAACATCTCTAAAATAAAAAAACAAAAAAAAATTCCTAACAGACTCCAACAACCACAATTGCTCTGACGGATCCCGACTTCATAAATCCACGTCAATTAATTAATTTATGTTTTTGAGAACAGGTCTGTGCTTTAAACATCGATATTTATGTATTTTAATTTATTTAGGTCAATCAAAAAATTGCGAACTATTGAGAACTAGAGGGTTAAGTAAAGTTAGAAGGATTTGCTCAAAAAGAAAATGATTATTTTTTTTTTGTGTGGTTTGATTTCGTAGTTAACTTGCAAATATAAGTCAAGAACCTTTCTCTTTTACTTTATTTTTTCCAGTAAGTGGAATTCTTAATAATTTTTCGAATTAAATTTGAATTCTTATATAATTTTTGTACGCATTATTTGACTTACAATGTCGGACAAATGTCAAATAAGAACACCTTGTTCGGAAACCGAAAACATTAAAATAATATTTCTATAGGCTTACTCCATAAGTTTATTTTTTTTTTAAACAAAAACAAAATCAATTCAGTGTAAAAAAAGAAATTTAAAAGTTATATATAAACTCACATTTCAAAAGGATAAAAAAATAAGACTACTTCAATTAACAAAAAAAATTTATAAAACATTCACTCAAATTGTTCACAAATGCTAATATTTTGTGGAACAGACTTTGTTAATTAAAACCGCCTTACACCTTCTAGGCATTGATTCCACCAGAGACGCGCAAGTAGCCTGGGGTATGGAATGGAATACCACGCTCTTTGAATGCTTTGCCACAATTCGTCTTTGTTTTTAGCTCTGGTACTGCCAATCTTCTCTTTGACAATATTCCATAAGTTCTCGATTGGATTAAGGTCAGGAGATTGTGAAGGCCAGGTCATAACGGCAATTCCATTATGGGGAAAATCAATTTTGCGCAAGGATTGAGGTATGCTTTGGGTCGGTTTCCTGTTGCATTTGCCATTTCAGGGACATTTCCCATTCAGCATAAGGAAGCATCACCTCCTGAAGGATGTTTACGTAAATAAATCTGTTCATCGTTTCTTTTATCCAATACAGAGGGCCCACACCATACCAATAGAAGCATCCCCATGGCATGATGCTTCCACCTCCGTGCTTAAACGTCTTCCTAGTATATTTTGTGTTCAATTCTGAATTTTTCGGGCGTCTAACCCAACGTTTACCATCACTTCCAACAAGATTCACCTTCCTTTCGTCTGTCCATAATACGTTGGGCCATTTTTTTGCATTAATTGAACCATCCCACTCAATGAGCGCTTCAGCGAACTCTATGGGACACTTTCGATGTCCTTGTGTCAACATTGGTACTTTTCGTTCTCCCATACACTTTTTTTTTCCACCAAACGTCTCCTTACTGATCGAGCACAAATTTGAACCCCTGTCTCCTCTCTAATTGCGGCAGCCTTAAATGGATCGCGTGCCACCAAAATTTGTATGCGATTGTCATCTGCACTTGTAGTTTTGCGGGGCCTAACTCTCTTGCAAGAAAATTTTTGCAATTTTTTTAATAAAGATTGGTAGACAAATGTCGAGGATCTGCTAATAGTTTAACTATTTGGCGGATGCTTCGTCCCTCATTTCGCAGTTTTTTCACCAAATCACGCTCCTCCTTGCTGCAGTGCTTTGCTCGACCCATTTTGCTGTGATAGTACGGAATAGTTGTTGAATTACCCTAAATGCTACCATTTAAATGCTTACCAGTACAAATTATAAACAAATTTAAGTTTTCTTTTTAAAATATAAATCTTTTCGTCTGCTGTTCTTTTTTGATTGTCCGCCTTCGAATGCTTCGCTTCAACTCAACTTTTTTGTTTGGGAATCCCCAAAAAATATTTAAATGTAGTGTTGCCACCTAGAAATTTATAAAGTATATGACATACCATTTTCTTCTCTATAAAAATTGTTTGCCATAAGCAGACCGATATAAAAAAATCAATGGAAGTTTTATAGTGCAAGGTGTTCTTATTGAATTGTCCGACACTGTTGGTATGGAAGGTTTAGGGTTAAGGAAATAAACTAATGAATTGAATATTGATTGGGGAAAACCTGAACATTGTACTCAAAAAAAAAAGAAAAATTTTGTGCATATGGTACACAAAAATTTTTTGATACTTGCTTTTTATTAATTTTTTATCAGACACGGAGCTTGTGCGACGAAAAAATGTATTGCACTTTTCAGGTTCACAAACCTAGAATCTTTCTGTTGAGAAAGTTAAAGGTTCCGGCAGAAAATGTGGTCCAGTGGACAAAAAACTTAAAGCCCATTTGAAGAGAAGTCCAAATGCATTTGTCCGCGATACTGCTTCCAAACTGGCAATTTCAAAAAGTTATGTCCCAGAAATAAAACAATGCTAATTTTAAATCATACTTTTATAGGGAACAAAAGATTTCAGATCGAAATGAAGAAAAGGAAATTGAAACTAGAAATCGAGGAGGAAATCGAAAATTTCTTTACAAAATTTAAATGCTGCATCATGGGTGATGAAACCTACATGAAAGGTGACTTTCAGCAATTGACTGGACAGCTCAAGCTAAAGGCCAAGTCCGTAAAACCTTCAAAAGCGGAAACCAGTCAAAATTTCCCAAAAAAAATTTGATTTGACAGGCAATAAGGACTTGTGGAAAAAGAAGTGAAACTTTAGTTACCATTGGGTCTATAAATTATACATAGAATGCTTCAAAAAACGTTTTTTTACCATGTTTTAGAAGCCATTGTCATAGTGTTCTTTTGGCCTGATCTGGCAACATCACATTATGCCAACGAAGTTATGAGTAGGTGCGCCGATAATAGAGTAACTGTTGTTTCAGAGGAATGCAACCCACCCACCAAATTTCCTAGAGTTATGGCACGTCCTATTGAGCGTTAGTGCGCTACGGTAAAGCGTAAGATCCAAAACGAAAAGGAGTCTACAAAAAAATGGAACGATTTAGCTAAGAAAGTTAATGCTTCAACTGTGCCAGAGGAGATGAAAGGTGTTAGTGGTAAAGAAAATGAATAAAAGACAATTTTTGGTTTTAGAGGATATGAACACGAAATTAAGGGAAAACAAAACAAATTTGTATTTTAAAATATTGTTGTTTTGAAGCAAAAACATTTATTTTTTGATGCACCACACATGAACAACTTCGCAGAATGTTTCTAGACCAAAAGTTTTATATTTTGGGCGATTACAGTTGCGAAACTTCGGGTTCGGGATTCTACATATTAGATTATCGCTATACCATACATATTCATTGACAAATTTGTATATAGATATGTACCTTAACCTTCAGGCTAGAGCCCAATACTGCTACAAGGGAAATAAGTGTGGTCTTTTCAGTGACACCATTTACGTCTCTCTATCTTAGTCGGATACTGCTCATTTTGTACCAAGTTTGACTTTCTGACAGCCGCCAAGTTATCCGCTATTACTTAGCTGACTTCCAGCCCAGTTTGCTTTTCAAAATTCAATATCACTTGAGCAAATCCTCAGAAAGATACTAACGACAAAGGTTTAATTGAAATGAAACTATTGTATAGTTTTTAGTTTTATCTTCCCAATATGATAGTGGAGTTAAGTGCCAGTTGAGCACAAGAAAACGCTAACTCAAGGTTTTTGCCCACCACTGTAAGGCACTCTTCATCTGCTGCATCAAGAAATTCACATTACTGTACAACAATTGCGCTTCACTGCTGGCATTACTGGCAAAGTATTCGTATGTGCGTTTTTGTGTTTGAGCAAATAAAAAATTACTACAATTATTTTATTTGTTATTTGCTGCTATGTTCGCACATAGCCCAACAAATAATGCAGTAGTTAGCTGCATGTGCATGTGCATGTGCCTGAGTTTTTGTACTAAATGCAACGTATGCGATGCCACTCGTCACATGTTAACAATAATAATGCAAGTCAAGAAAGATGTAACAGAAAATCAAAGCAATATTTTTGTTTTTACATTTATGTATGGTAACTAACGAAAAGTGCTACTGCAACAGCAGTAGCAGCAGCTACATGCACGTGCGGTTGGAGATGCCACATCTTCTTCTTCTTCTTCTTATTGTTCATTTGCTGCTATTTCTGCTGTTGCAAATTGCAATTTTCAAACATGAATTCAATTATATTTATGTATACTTATGAATGCAAACATATGTACATATATTGTACGTACGCTCATATACATAAAGGGTGGTCCATCTGATATTTGGAACTTGAACTCCTGGCAATTTTGAGTGTGGCAACTCTAATGTCACTCGTAGTATGGCGAAAATTACTTTTGTATTCAAGCTTTGCAAATGGTGAATCTTCTAGCGAAAGTTTAAGAAATTTGCGGTCAAAATTCGATAGAAGCGAAACGCCTTCAACGCAATTTGTGGAATAATTTGTGAAACGTGTGCTTGAAACTGGATCTTATTATTCTCGTACTCTGTTGCTCAGAGGAAGGAAGATGCATTACAGTCAATGGAGAACCTAGACCGGGCTTTTCGCATCCACTCATGTTGTGCATGTTATGTTTGTACAGGAATGGAAGGTACCTACAGTTTTATGCCGAATCCGAACAGCGAAGTGAAAAGTTTTTCAAAGGCAATTTTTACTCTTGTATGTTTGCCGTTGCCTGCCAAAAGCCAAGAGGTAGTGTCGTGAAGAAAAAATTTTTGTCCTACTTTTTGATTTTGCCTTTGCCGAGATTTGAACCACCGGGACCACATTGCTGATTATTATTTGTAACCTATTTTAGAAGATAAGACAAGCGTACCGTGTCACACAAGCCGTGCAACAATCGATCTTTTGCATTGGATGTTGAAAATTGCGTTATTTGCCGTTAGGGTTGTATGCAACACGCAGTTGCGATTTGACTCCATTGAATTGACTATTGATTTGTAAGAAGCTGTTAAAGGTAAGTGTTACGCTAACCAAAGAGCAAAGATTGAAGCTCTTAAAGCCGTCGATCAAGTACAGCTCCATACAGTCGACTGAAATGTACTGAAAAATTGGGTTAATCGTACGGGCCAGCCGTACGTCATGCAAGGCCAGCCGAGGAAGTCATTTGAATGAAATAGTGTTCCACAATTAACCGTAAGGATTGTACTTTCGAATAACAAAAACCACATTAAAAAAAATAAGTATTCGTTTCTTATTTACACCAAAATCAAATTCCAAATTATAAATGGTCCACCCTGCACATAGATATGTACAGTAAACCCCGGTTAAGTACCTCAGCTGAAGACGTCAGGCTTTTGAGGTTCTTCAAAGGGGAAATCTTTATGGATATTTGCAGAAATACGCGTCGCAGAAGTAGAATGAGGTACTTCATTGTAAAGCCGCTCAACCGGGGTTTACTGTATATAGTGACTGACTCTGATGACTTGCCGCAGTTGTAGTTTAAATTTTTGCTTTACTCTGCAATAAACTATAAACTGATTTTTGCTGATTGCACATATTAAATTATTGTTGCTTAATTTCATTTTTCCTTTATTTTGTATTTCTTGTTTTGTTTTTAAAGGTAATGATGAAAAAATTGCAAGTTGCTACAATTTCTGCATGTATTTATTTATTTTCGTTTTGTCTTACTAACAACTACTTTACTTACATTGAGCTTAGTTTAGCTCAGTCGTCAGCAATTTCATTGGTTACGCTTATGAATTTACTACATAATGATCGTTAAATTTAATAAGTAGAAATGACGAAAAATTCATAAATTTGATGCTTCCATTTCTTTTTAATAAAGAAAATTGTTTTTGAAGTATGAAAATTTAACTTTTTAAAAAAAGGTAAGTTTTACAATTTTTAACGGCTCAATTTTCTTTTTGTTTATTTTTCATTTCTTTTGGACGCTAGAAACTTTTTTTTGACATAAAACTCTTTTATGTTTAAATAATGAGTCAATTTTCCACGCTGCTTTTTCTCAAAGCAAAAATTGTTTTTCGTTTTATTTTCTTCTTTTCTAGAAAAGCGTTAACGTTAACATGCGTTTTCGCTTTTCAGTTATGTACATTTTTCGCTTGAAGTTTTTTCTTTGCTCTGCTCCCTCGCTTCAATTTACCTTTTCACCCAGCTCATTTGGGATTTTTTTCTTTCGTGTTTTATTTTTATCGATCAAAATTCAATTTGTGCTTTTGTCTGACTGTTTGCATGTTACCTACCACAAGTGTTGCTAGGAGTGTTGAAGTGGGAAGAGAAAAAACTTTAATTGAAAAACTTTTCCTTTGCCTTCGCTTGTACACTTTCAGTCTTTCCCTCGTTGTTCTGCATCATGTCTGTATACTTTCGAAATGACACGTTAAGTTTAGCGTTTACGTCAATTTGTCTCATTTTTGTTTTCCATTTTTATTGCCCTCTCTTTTTCTCTCTCTTTCAGTGCCCATATGTCGCAAATTACATATTACTCCTCCATAATTGGCCTAATTTCTTTTACTATATATTTCTCGGTATTTGTAATGAACACTTTTAATTATCTTCACGACAAATTTGAACTTAACCTTTTCGCATTTTGGAAATTTTAATTACGTAGTTCAGTGTAAGCTTAAACGAACATTTTTAGAAAAAGAAAGTTTTTCTTCTGACATAAATATTTAGGTGTTATTTTTAAATGTAAGCAAGTACCTACCTGTTGCATTTTGTGGCTTCTCATTTATGAGGTCATCGTTGCTTGACGCAATGTCCCTGAAAATTAGTTCTCCCTCTGGGAAGCTATCAAAAGAATTCTAAATTTTTTAGAATTTAAAAGATTCCGTTCCTTGATTCGTTCATTCGTATTCAGTCATTTGAAATAGAAGCTGATTATTCTATTTCGTTCATTCAAAGATTAATGATGGAGAAATTTAAAAAAATATTAATCCCATTAACGTTAAGCAGCGTTAATCACAATCAAAAGGATCGCATTCAGTCATTAATTTTCATTATTTTGCAACAAAAAGACTGCATTCTTCCATGTAAAGAACAATAACTGCGGAAACAAAAATTCTTCAAAATGAAGCTTTTTAAGACACAAAATTTCATATCAATCATAAAGATTGCTTTTGTTACTTTATTTTCTTCCAAAGAGCAATGACTGGATTGGAAAACTGTTAAGAATTCATTCTCATTTTGTTACAATCAAAAGTTACATTCCTTGATTCCGTTTGATTCAGTAATTAATAGTTTGAATACCTCTTTCATTAAAAGTCAATGTTGCTGAGTGATGATTAGAAAGAATAAGTAGATACATTTTCATTTCTAGTAAAATCGATTGCATTCTTTAACCAAAAGAACATTAACTGAAACTGGAAAGTAAAAGAATTCAATCTCATTTTGTGATTATCAAAAATATATTGAATTCTTTCTTTCAAAGAACAACGGCGATGCACGATTATAATGAATTCTATGGTGAAAAGCAATAACAGCTTAAGTCTACTTTCTTGTTGGTCGTGTTTGGTTAGCTTTGAATGGGAAAATTATTGAGACTATAGTAAAATTTCTGCTTGAAATTATATATCATTCAGAAAAATATTTAAAAATTGGTGCCAGAATGCTTTTTATAGTCAACATTATAGGGAAAAATATTTTTGATTTTAACTCAACTTGGCTGTTATATTTTTTTTACCACAGAATTTAAACGTGACTTTCGAAAATGTTGCATTTCTGAATATATTTTAATTCACTTATAACAAAACTGATTGTATTACTTTATTCACAGAACCACGACTGGGATTAGAAACATAGAATCCATTCTTAATTTCGTTACAATCGAAAAGATTGCATTTCATAATCCTTTTTCATTCCTTTATAGAAAAAAGATTACTTTACTACATAAGTATCATGTATTATATTATTGATGAATATTAAGAATTTATTCTCATGCTCTTGCTTTCGAATACATTTACTATGGTACACATTTCCTTAATACATTTTCACGTATTCACTTAGAACAAAATTGATTTCATTCGTGATGAATGGGATTGGAAAAATAGTAAGAGTCGTGTCTCATTTCATCGTTATACCATCAAATAAATTACAATCACTTTGGTTAATTAGCAATTAAAAATTAATAGTATTCTTTCATTAGTACTTTGTTTGGAGAATGAAAAAATATCATTCGCAATCTTTCAATCAACTAAGAATGCATTCTTTAATCAAATTAAATCAAACTTCCCAGTTATTGGGAAGTCTAATTATCTCCAATTATTTCTGAGAATTATAGAGATTGCCATGTTTCACTTAAGTCACAAAGTGTGAAATACTCATAAAATCATAGAAGTAAAATTGCATTCCTGGAATGCATTCCTTTCTTACATATATAATATAACTCCTTTATTTCTGTCGTATACAAAATCTTAACTGACATTTTTTCTATCTTTTTGTAAACTGATACTACTTAGTTACTAAAAAGTTTTCGAATTTTTATTTCAAATACATTTTACTACTACTATATACTACTTGAGGAGTTCGAGAAAAAAAAAACAAAAAAAAAACTATTAGAAACTGCCAGAGAATATAAAAATTCTTATTAAATTTTCCAACAATGAATCGTATTTCTTACGTTTGTTATGCTTTGTATTGCTTGAGCGCAATACAAAACTCAAGCAAAAATATATCAACTTATTTCCAATTTCATTATTTTTCTTTCGTATCTGGAATAAAATATTTTTTCTACTGCATACTCTACTCTTGGCCTTGTCGTGCCGTACCCTTGTCAGCAAAACACCTCCCACTTATGGTTTGATCTCCTACTCCTATCACTAATACTATTGCAGGTATGTCGACCACCCGAGAAGAAGCAGGACGCAGCAACAACTTTCTTTGAATTTCTTGTCTTTTACTACTCACATAGTAAGAATTATTCTTTCTCTTTCTTTATTCTTACTGCTACTTTGGTATAAATATATTACGAAAGAAAAACTTTTTGAAATCAATGTTTTCAAGTAATTTTTCTAACTTGTAGATTTACCATTCACAAAGCGAGTGAACCACGTGAGCGAGTGAGTAAGTAAGTATTCCTCACTCTCTATGTCTCCCTTTCTGCTCATACCGCCGCATGCTATTATCTGCTTCTTCACTTACTATAGCAGCATTAGCTGAAATGTGCTTTTTATGAGATTTCCTCGACTTTTTTTCTTTCGATTTGTTCTTATTTCTTTTATTTTTACATTTTATAAATACACGAGATACTCTTCCTATTCTTTTTCTTCTCCCTACTTCCACTTCCGCTACTGTATTACTATAAAAACCAAAATTGTGAGAAAAACTTTTTCGCTTTTCTATGAGTAGAAACTACTCCACTACGAGTAGTTGTCGTAGTAGCTGGTTGTATCGGTATTAGTATTATTACTGCTAATGCTTAAGACACTTATCGTGTTTCTATTTTGTGATTTCCATTATTGGAAAGCGGAAAAAGAAGCCCCAACACTAGTTTTGGGAGGAGTAGATCATTTTTGAAAATGCTACTTAAACAAAAAACTTTTTTTTCTTTTTCAAGCGTGAAATCACTCACAATTGAATTCATACATTTATTCGTATTTGTGAGTGTGTATGTATGCAGTCATATTTATATCTAAATATCGCTTGAGCGAAAGATATGTATGTCAATAAATTATTTATGTTTATTTAGCTAGAAAGAAAGAGAGAAAGTTTAAAGCACATTTACTTTTACTAATGAACAATTTGTTGTGGAAATTTCCTTGGAATAACATGCCATTTTTGTCTTTCTCCAAATTGACCATTTTTGTATGGAACTAAGAGAATATTGGCAGATAAACGACGCAGACGCGCAGACTGTAAGAGTTATTTCTTTCTCTCTCTACACTTAAGAATTCCTTTTGACATTATATTTTCTTTAGAAAGCTTGAGTGAAAAATGTGATTCCTGTTTTAAATATCGTGCGAATACTTTTTTATTCGCTTAAGCGAGAGAGAAGAAGCATTCGATGGAATATCAAAAGTTTAGTTCGAAGTTTCGGAAAGGAAACACGTTGTATATATTTTTATAACATGCATAAATGTCCAACCTCTGTTTTCTCGCTTAAGCAAAACAATTTACCATTGAATATACAAATCTTCACTCTCGAAGACATGGTATGTATTTAAATGTTCAACCTATGTTTTCTCGCTTAAGCGAAAACAATTTATCATTGAATATACAAATCTTCACTCTCGAAGACATGGTATGTATTTAAATGTTCAACCTCTGTTTTCTCGCTTAAGCGAAAACAATTTACCATTGAATATACAAATCTTCACTCTCGAAGACATGGTATGTATTTAAATGTTCAACCTCTGTTTTCTCGCTTAAGCGAAAACAATTTATCATTGAATATACAAATCTTCACTCTCGAAGACATGGTATGTATGTATTTTGTATGTTGCCCAAAATTGCAATCTCTTTATTTTCCTTTTCAAGTGGAGTTTCCAGCTCTTAGGAAAACTCGTAAAAAAGAATTGTTCATTAAAGAAAAATGTACGAAATAATGCAACCCTGACCATTAGGTGTTGAAAATAGAAGCAGAAAAAAAGATTAAGAAAAGCAGCAAATCATATTATTGAAAAAAAAAAAAGATTCAATAATGAATGAATACCTTCTATCTTCTTGAATAGCAAATTTTGATATATTTCAACTCATTATATGTGTAAGAAATTCAATACAGAGTGTGAGTCAGTCATGGAAATATATACCATTTTCCTCATTTCTTATGTATTCGTTTCTGTTTTCTGGGACTTCTTCAGTAAAAATTTTAACTTATACAAAGGATAATATTTTTTGACCAAAACATATTGTATGGAATTTTGACACTTCTTAATAGCTGGAAACTCCCCGTAACCGGGAAATGTCACTGAAATAAGAAACAATTAAACTTTGAGTTAATTTTATTTTTGAATATAAATGTCTAAAAAGAAAAATTTCGTATATATTTATTTCATTAATAACCTGTAAATTCCAATCTAAAATTTTTCGCTTAAGCGATAAGAATAATTTGATGTTATTGGTATCAAAAACACTGATCAATATCACTGGCAATATAAGACAGCGTAAGAAGTAAGAAATGTTTTACTATGATACACAGATTAAACGTATATGCTTTTCGCTTAAGCTGGAACAGTCTATCGCTGAAATGGCAAACATTTAAACTGTGAATTTCATTTTATTTCAATATAAACGCTCGCTTAACAAGTACGCCGACGGAAAATGTTGTTAATACTATAAGCAATCTTAATATTTTTCGCTTAAGCGATACAATTTTAAAGCTTAAACTCCAGCTATATCTTTATTGCAGTTTTTTTTTTATTTTTTTATTTTACTCAACATTTTGTATTGCACTCTTGTGGACACAACTCCCAAATAAATTTCGAAAGTACGTTCTGCCACTGTGTGTGTTTTTTTTAAATATTTCGAACTTGCCAAAATTACAAGCAAGTAAGACAAGAAAATGGATAAGAAAAGAACAAGAAAGAAGCTATTAACACAAAACGCGTACCACGCTGACGATGAAATTGTAACAATTCCAACATATGGTGCACTAGTAGCGATAGCGACAAACGACAGTTTTTCTTCTTTCTTGAAATTATTTCTTCACAAATTTAATTTTTTTCTTTTTTATTGTATTACCAAATGTGGCGAATGTTGGCATTAGCAACTGTAGCAGGATGAAAGTTGGGTACATTGTTTGACCATTTGCCTTTTTTTTCCTGCTGATAACATGTGAAATGAAATTGATTCACACGTGACCTAACAAAATATAGTAATTATCTTTAAAGGAAAGAGGAAGGGAAGAAAGGGGAAATAGATGAAAATAGTTTTTTTTTGTTTTTTTTTGATACAATAGTAAACCAAATATAGAAGCTCGTTTTCAACAACGTTTGCAAAAATTAATTAAAATTCGTTGGTTGGGTTTGGTTTGATAAGCGCTTTATTAATATTAGGAGAGAGTATTGGATATTGGTCCAGATATCAAGTTTGTTTTGTAGGCGCTCGATAGCCCTCGATAGCATTTTATAAAAATTTAGGAAAGTAAATTGCAGTTGTGTTTGATAATTTACCATAGTACTTTTGTTATTTTAAAAAACGATAGGTTTGGCTATGATATGAAACCATTTGCGACACCATATTGCATGGACACTTCTTATGTATGAAATACCCCATATAAACGAAGTGATTTTCGATTATAATTAAGAATTGTTCCGATGGAATTCTTCTTCATTCAATTAATTTTCCATTGTTATAAAGAAATTTGTCATTACCTGTGGATATGATCCAAACCAAGCTACAATTGCACAGTTACATAACTTGGATCGAGGTACACACATTTCCCCTATATGCTACAAAAGCGACACACTGCCAACAAACTGCAATTTTAAATGGAACACATGAAATGAAATTGCTCCAAAAATAATAAAATAAAAAACTTAAATTGTGTCGCACCCATTTCACGCTTGTTTTGACTTTTAATTCTCATGTCGTCATTGTAGCCGCCGTTGTTGTCGTTGTTGACGTTGTTGTCGTTGTTTTTGTCATTTGTCTCATCAATGCAAATGCAGAATAGAACTTTATCATCTCATCGCACTTAAAATAAGCGAATGAATTCTGTTTTGTGTACATTTTGAAGAGTGGAGTTCACACAGGGAACAGGAGTGTGATGCAAAGTGATGAATAGTGCATTTCTACCAGCGCTCAAAATCACTCTCCTAACAGCTCAGTCCCTCTCTCCGCTACTTTTACTACACACGCTTCTAATTTCAAATGGCTGTTAGCAAATATTTATTCAACTATTTGGTAAATGCTGCTGCTCTGCTGCCTGACTGGCTGGCAGCATTTTGTATGCGGGTGGGGAAGTCAACGAGATACAAACTGCCTGCTGCCTGCTGTTGATGGAATAGAAATTCGGACTCGCATACTTTGCATGCAAAAACAAATTCTTTTATTTTTATTTTTTGTGTGTTTATAGTCACAGCAACCCATGGAGGGCCTAGACCGAGCTATTCGCATTCATTCATGTTGTGCGTGTCATACTTGTACATGAATGGATTTATGGAATAAACGAAGTGTACTTAAGAAATTTCATCTTTCTTCTGTAGTATTCAAAAAATATTACAAATACCACCAGACTATAATTTTCAGTTCCTTTTCTTTTTTTGTCAAGGAGCATTAGACATTTACTAAACATAAAAGTCAATCAGTTTATTGAACTGATCTCTTCATCCAGTGAATTGAACTTTGTGTAAAAGAAATCACTTAAAATGAGGAATTGAATATTGCCTGAATGACTGCTGAGCAGAATGTTTTAGAGGAAGTGAACACAGGCGTTTAAAAATCGATAAATTTCAATAAAAAAATTTGGGGGATAACATTTTGAGTAGGAAATGTTGCTTTTGAAAAAGATTTCAATGTATCTCTTAAGAAGTAAAAGAAAAATTAAATACAAAATATGTTCAAGGAATATTCTCTTACTTTTGTTTCTAGTTTCACGTATTTTATGAATTTTTCTGTTGTAATAGATTTTTGTGCCTTTTGGTATAATGCTGAAAATGCAACCTTGTATTAATTACAGTTCTCAAAACTAAAAAAAAAAAAATCACAAGAGTAATAATGAAAATTAAAATTTTGTATTTCTTGAAGTTGACTTTGTAACTTTCAACTAATTTGAATCAAATCGAAATATTTTGCTTCACAGAAAGAAAGTTACACAAGCCAGCAGTTTGAAGAAACTTTTATGTAACTTTTTTTATAAATATTTTTGTGTGTTTTATTTTTATTTTCAAAATTTTTTTCGCTTGAAAAAAAGGAAAAAAGTGATCAATATCAATCTTTTATCATCTTAATTGCTTAAACAATTATATAATTTTTTTGTGGTGCACTTTACACTCCCGGACACCTTTTTTAGCTGGACATATCCCTTAAACGGACATTTTATGAAGAACGAAAAATTTCTTTGCTATAAGAAGATATTTATCAATAATAATAACTTAAAAGTAATCACCAGTAAATTCATTTTATTTCTGTTACGATACTAAGCCGGACACCTCAATTGTCTTAGCGGACAAATTTTTCCGTCCCATTAGTGTTCGGTTAAGAGAGAGCACACTGTTCACAGTATCACTTAAGCGATAAATGTAAAATATCGATTGCAATTCCGCAGTAATGCAGCATCAGACAAAACCTTAAAGTAAAGAAATGATATGAAATTAATTTATGTATTTTATATATCTGATTTTTTATTTATGTTATACAGGGTGTTTTTTTTGGAAGTGTGGTTTTCAAGAAGCAATAAAACGCAAATAATTTGATGTTATGGTCAAGAATTTAGTTTTATTATAGAGATAAGAATTTGCCATTATGTTTTAAAAACGATTTCGTGCAAGTGGCCGCCGCGGCTGGTTGGAATAAATTCCAGCCGAGAGGTTTAATTTTCTGCCACTTTTTGCAGCAATTGGGGCCGTATGTCAGTAATAACGCGCCGAATATTCTCTTCCAAGGCGTCAATCGTCTCGGGCTTATCAAAAAATAGTCCAGCGGTGTTAAATCGCACGATCTTGCCTGGCCTCCACAGGCCTACGACGCGAGATAATGCGTTCACCAAAAGTTTCCTTCAATAAATTGATTGTTTCGTTGGCTGTATGGCACGTAGCGCCGTCTTGATGGTCGTTGGGCTTCAATTTTTGCACGAGTTGGGTTTTGTAAGTTCGCAAACCAAGATCGTTCCGCGAAATCTTCCATAAAGTGGACGGACACAGCTCCAATTATTGCGCGCGATGGCGGATGGACTCATTCGGGTCTTCTTCGATACTCTGCTCCATAGCAGCAATAGCATCATTCGGTGCGCACTGTAAGGCGTCTTTGAGGATGCGCTTTATCCATTAGAGTAAACGTAGTGCGAAACCGATCCATGGTTGCTCGAATTACCGATTCAACTGGGCGATTATGTCGACCGAATATTGGACGCAACGCGAACCGAACCATTATTTTGGTAATAAATTTGCACGATTTGCAAACGTTGTTCAGGAGTAAGTCTAAGGCAAACCAAACTGAGCATAAATCAAGTGACAGCTGTCAAAAAGGCCATCTCCGAGAAAAGTATTGCCATATTTAAAACCACACTTCTAAAAAAACACCCTTTACAAAGATCTTTAAAGTATCGTTAAAGCGGTAAATCCCTCAACCCTGAGATTTGTACTAAGTAGATTCTGAACCCTATTACTTTAAACAATTTTAATTTTTGCATAAGAAAATTTTTATGCAATTTCATAATTTATCGTTTAAGCGATAATTACAGTGAAATTGTATGTTTCCATTTTAAGTGAAATTAAATTAACTAATAATCATAATTTAAAAATTATTATAATTGCAATAAAGTTAAAGTAGCTTTCTCTTTATTTGTCTATCTCTGTCGCTCTCTCTGTGTGTCTTCTTCTATCTGTTCATCATAACTAAACATGAACTAAATT
Organism: Palloptera scutellata; assembly: GCA_958295655.1. Classification (NCBI taxonomy): domain Eukaryota; kingdom Metazoa; phylum Arthropoda; class Insecta; order Diptera; family Pallopteridae; genus Palloptera; species Palloptera scutellata. The sequence goes on from OY282450.1 coordinate 65,215,201, forward strand.
GCATTGTCAATTCTTTTTTTTATTTATTTTTTTTTTGGTTTTTCTCAGTAGGTATGTAAGTTTGTTAGTTTGATAGTTTATAGACCAATTCACTGTTTGTTGATGTTCAGAGAAGGATGATGAAGGCGGAAGAAGGAAAAGATGCACGTACTTTTATTATGAATGGCATTATTACTAACAGGGTGTAATAGCAGTGCCGACAGTATAGACAGAATACAGAAGTAATCATCATCATCATAGCAGCAGTAGTAGTAGGTAATAGTAGCAGATATCATTACATTTAACCTAGTTTTCACAATTGAGTAGCAGTAGAAGTAGTTCATATGCACATGCTGCAATTCTGCAATACACAGCATACTCATCCTCTCCACATCGCATCACAATTCATTGCATTTACTCGTTTTGGAATAAGATGTGACACACAAAAAATGGAATGAAATGAAATAAAATTGGAAACTCTTCGTTTATTTTCTTCTCATGCATAAAGACGTACTGTGCTTGCTTACTGCGCTGTGGCACAGTGTGGTAAAATTTGTAGAGTAGCAATTTAGAGATTTTTACATTTTCCATTGTAACATTTTTAATGTTAATAAACATATTTTTATGCATAGAAATATTTATAGAAATATGGAGCTCAGAAGTATTTAAAGTTGATGCATTCTTTGTGTGTGTTTAGTTTAGAATTACTCATGAAGCATAAATTTTATAACAGGAATCCTAATAAATTTGAAAGAATGCCAGATTGTCTTAGTCGAATTTTTCTCGGTCTGATGTCTTGATGTCTAGTTTTTTTTTTCTTTCTATTTTGTGTTGGAAACAATTACAAACATTTTCAATTACAATTCCATTTAATTAAATGCAATTGTAACTGACCACTTTCCCATTGCAAATACAAGTAATTGTAATTGAACAGTTCCTAATTGCAATTACATGTATTTGTAAGTAATTAAATGCACCTGTGTCAATAACAATTACATGCTTGTATCTATTTGTAATTGGGGAAATGTTCAATTGAAGTTACATGTATTTGTAATTAAACATAAGAAAAGATTACAAATTACAGGTAATTGTAAGAAAAGTATCCGCTGTTGGCACCCACAAATCGATCTTGCTTGTGGTTGGTTGATGTTTAATGCCTCCGGTATCTCCTGTCAGCTTGAGAGCGAGTCGATCTTGTTCCACATTTTGTACAGTTTCATCGAATTTTTCAGTAACTGGCCGAACAGAGCTAGGTGCATCTTCGTTATCTAAATTTCCAGAACGGAATCTAGGAAACGAATCGTGGGTCAGGCGTTCACCCACAGCATCCTCACCCTAAACCGCTCAAATTTTCTGCACGTTTTCACATCACATATTTCACGTATTTCTTCAGATATTTCACTAATTTTCAAATCAATGTAACATTTTACACTAGCGACGAATTATACAATTCAAGTCTTCACACAAAATATAGTTTGAAATGCTACCGCGGATACTTTTTATATGACCCAATATCGCATAAGTGATAATTGTTATTGCTTATTTATTGCTACGAAAAGCTTTTCACTTCGCCGTTCGCATTCGGCATTAAACTGTAGGTCCCTTCCATTCATGTACAAATATAAAACGCACAACATGAGTGGATGCGAAAAGCGAAAAGCTCGGTCTAGGCCCTCCATGAGCTGTTGTGCCATTAAAAGTAACTAAAGTAAGATAAATTTTATGTTTTTCTGCTAAATTCAGAAGAAGAAAAATTGCTGCAAATAAAGGGTGTTTTTTTTTTGGAAGTGTGGTTTTCAATCTGGCAACACTTTTTTCGGAGTTGGTCTTTTTGACAGCTGTCACTTGATTTATGCTCAGTTTGGTTTGCCATTTCATAATGAATAGACTTACTCCTGAACAACGTTTGCAAATTGTGCAAATTTATTACCCAAATAATGGTTCGGTTCGCGCTGCGTCCAATATTCGGTCGCCCAGCAGAGTTGATAATTCGAGCAACCATGGCTCGGCTTCGCACCACGTTTAATCTGGTGGATAATGCGCATCCTCAGAAACGCCGTACAGTGCGCAACGAAGACGTAATTGCTGCTGTGGAGCAAAGTATCGAAGAAGACCCGAATGAGTCCATCCGCCATCGCGCGCAACAATTAGAACTGTGTTCATCCACTTTATGGAAGATTTTGGGGAAGGAACTTGGTTTACGATCTTACAAAATCCAACTCGTGCAAGAATTGAAGCCATACAACCATCAAGCGCGTCGTACGTTCGGTGAATGGGCCCAAAACGAAATGGCCACCGATCCCGATTTTCACAAGAAAATTTTGTTCAGCGATGAAGCTCACTTTTGGTTGAATGGGTACGTTAATAAGCAAAATTGTCGCATTTATTCGAACCAAGCGCGGCGGCCACTTGCCCGAAATCGTTTTTAAAACATAATAGCAAATCCTTATCTTTATAATAAAGCTAAATTCTTGGCCAAAACATTAAATTATATGCGATTTATTTCTTCTTGAAAACAACACTTTTAAACACCCTGTACAAAAAGAAACTAGAAAAAACACTCATTGCATATAAACAATTCATTGATTTTCTGTCTCTGTTAGATTTTTTTTAACCTCCCAGGGATGTTGTTTCCTCATGTGATGTATGAGGATAAAAGTTTATATAATCGCTAAAAGTTTAATTTAAATCATATTTTGATTAAAATCTTTTCTATTAAAAACTTTTCGAGTTCTTTGCATTTTAAAGGTTTTTTTTTTGTTTTTTTCTTGTCAACAACAAGCATACTTTTAGTTAACACTATCGCTGTGGCGTAGTGGTACTGCGTTGGACTGTCACGCAGAGTGTCCAGTGTTCGAAAATCGGCAAAGGCAAAATAACAAAAAGGTAGAGAAAAAAAATTTTTTCTACATAGCAAAACCTATTGGCAGCAGCGGTACATTTTGCTTGTCCTTCCTATGCCTTTCGTTGGCGCTACATGCGGTCATAGTCGACATTGATGAACTGGAGTTCACTGTGGTAAAGGCATAACTCTTGCCACAATGGCTGTCTATCTCTTTATCGGTTCTCTCATTCTCTCATTCTCCCTCCGTCTTTCTCTCACCTGTCAATCTTCCTTCTATTCAACACAATGCTCTGGATTCATAGAGGTAAACCCTGTGTGTTGACTCAATAAAATAAGTGAAAATTTCTTTGACGGCCGGGAAACAGGAATTTGTCCAGGGAGGGAGGGATAACGATGGTTATCGCTTAAGCGTTAAAAATCAAAGATCTTTGTTTTTTTCTTGAACTTATTTTGAATAAATATTGCCAAAAAGTCATTACGCAATTACACACGAGATTTTCTGTTTCTATTAAATTTTCTTGATTACAATTATCGCTTAAACTAGAACACTTTCCTAAACTTTATTCAATTCGCTTAACACAAAACTCTTTTTACTTATCCACTTTTTTTGTTTGTTGAGAATTCGTATGTAAGCTTTGGGAAGCGCGAACTTCAGATAACGTATTAAAACTTTACTGCTGGGATTATTACGCACATATGTTGTACATAGATACAATCTACAATACAATCTAAAAGAACATTGTCCTCCATAATAATGTATACGCTACTACCAGACATTTTGGTATCTAATGAGTGTTTTCTAATTTGAAACAGGTTCAGATAAAAGGTTGGTAGTAAACAGCGTTAGAATTGAAACAAATAATAAAAATAAAAATAAGCATGAAAGTAATTGACTTACTGACTTGAAGCTGTCGGCATTAAAAATTATGCATTTGATTTTTATACAGTACTTTCAAGAAGAAAGCTTTTCGCATGAAATAATTTGAATTTCAGGCCTTGATTTTCAAAAAACTTGATTTCATTGTACATTTCGCAATGTAATTGTAGAAACAGTCCATTATACGCTTTCGTCTCAAGAGCATATTTAAGAAATGAGTTCCGTATACGCGAAACGTTTTGAAGCAGTCTTTCTTTGTTCCCATCCAAAAGGTCCCAAGATGTCCCACTTGAGTGCTTCGAAGTACTTAAAAAAGTCGAAGGCGTTTGTCCACCATTGGAACCAATGTGGATGACTTGCCAAATCGCGGCATTTGCAGAGCTACATCGGTTATAAGGAGGATACTTGGTTATCCTTGAAAGCAGTTAAACAAAAATTAGTTCGAAAGGGCATAAATGTCTCTGTGAATACAATAAGAAACCGTTTGAGGGAGTTTCAGATCCAATTTCGAGCAACGAAGGTAAAACCCTTACTAACTGCAAAGCAAATAAAAAAAAACGCCAAGAGTGGGCAACTGAACATGTGGATGACGATTGGAGCCAAGTGGTGTTCACAGACGAATCCTCCTTTTGTATGACAAACACTATTAAGCGTCCACTAAAGACGGTAAGATGCTCCAACGATCAGTGAAACATCCAGGAAAGGTTCATGTTTGGGGATGCTCCACAAAACAAGGATTTGGCAAATTAATCATGTTCACGAGGAATTTGGATGCCAACTTCATGACCACGATATACCGTCGTGGACTTCTGCCATCAACGGATATGTGGTTTGGGGCGGGAAGCCGAGATTGGAAAGAGGACAACAACGGCACAACTTCATTGGATGGGCCCTCACAGTCGCCAGATGCGAATCCGATCGTAAACGTTTGGGCTCTTATGATGTTAAAACTACGTGGAAAACAGATACGTTCAATAAATCATTTGAAACGGCTTTTTAGGGTAATATGGCGAAGGTTAACACGGTCATATGCTGAAAAATTAGTCGATAGTATGCATTTCCGTTGTAATGAAATTACAAAGAATGGTGGCGACTGGACGCCATATTAATATATTAGCGCAATGAATAATTAATCATTTCAAAATGCTGTGGACTTTTTTTAAGATACCTTAATTTTTTCAGTGACTTAAGCCGATTGCTTTCTTGTTGAAACTACTGTACATACTCACACTCACATACGTACATGTTTTGTTTATAATTTTTTTTGTGTGTTTATGATTTACAATGAAAATGTACTTTCTTTCTTTAATCCCTCTTGTTTTTGTTGTTATTATTGTTGTTATTGTTGTTGTTACTGTTGTGATCTTTCTTCTTTGCATTGAAATACAGAACAATAAAAAAGAAAAAGTTTGAAGACACTACATATTATCTTATTACACATTACTCACACGCACACACATACTTCCCACACAGAAACTTGCAGCAGTCACCCACACTCACACAGTGATGTACAAACATATAACAAATAAGTTCCATACAACAATAATATAAATGAAATAAAAGAAAAAAGAAAACGCTACGGGTGTAAGCATATTCAAGCCGCATTTATTCTTGGGTCATTGACACTGTCCGAAATAAAATAAAAAAGTATCTATAAATTGTTATTTGATGAAGATGAAGAGCTCTCCGCACTCTCTTTAGTCTCTCAGCTCAGAGCGGTAGGAAGGAGCGGTGGAATCATGTTGAAAGCATAAAAATCAGCACTTTGGCACATGAGCAATTACCAACTGACAACAAACAATAAAAGAAAAACAAATGCTTGATTTCCTCTTGTGCTTGTGCTGAAAAGAATAAAATAAAATTGCTAATAACGTTTGAACCTTTTTTTTTATGATTTGTGTTTCTATTATTTGCTCAACTTATTCAAATAGTATTAAGTATTATGCCATATTCGTTTATCGGCGAATGCCTTTGTTTTTGTTTCTGTGGAAAGTCAGTCATAATTTTTTTTAAATTTTGCATGAGCGGCATATTTTTGGTAGTTAAAGTTATCAACAAAATTATAAGTTTAAACGGTTTTCTATCAAACAAAGAGTTTTATGAAATTCAGTTTATGTTAAAAAAATTATGTGGAAAAAAGGTGTCGAGGTGTGTGGGAAGATTTGTCTCACTCTTATAAGCCATCAACATCTTGCACTGAATTTAACATTAATAAAGTGAAGGAAATGGTGACGGAAAGTCGTCATTTAAGTTTGAGAGAGATAGTCGCTGAACTTTCTGCGTCTCACGAATAAATTCGTACCATTTTACACGATTGTACAAATAAATAAATATATATCCATCTAACACCTTATTCACCTGATATGGCTCCGGCTGCATTTTTTCACTTTTCAAAACTCAAATTACCACTTCGAGGCACCCATTTTCAGTGGATAGTAGACATAAAAGAGAATTCACAGCGAAAACTGAAGACGTTTCTGCAAAATTCGTTGGGAAAATGTTTTCATGATTGGATTATTCGTTGGCATAAGTGTATTATTTTGGAAGGGGCCTACTTTCAAGGCGATAAAATTAATTTGAATGAATAAGTAGTAAATATTTTGTGTTTTAGTACTTGTTTGACAGAATGTATAATAGTACCAAGAGCAACTAAATTAAGTAGGCAGACGAAATAAATTCATATTATTCTAGGTTCCTTGATTCCTCTTTATTCGTTTGGCATTCCTAATTTAACCTTCAACTTCTTCCATATCTCGAAAGTTTTTACAAAGATTCTTCAGTTGGTTTGCCTTGTCGAATCATTTGGGGTTCTATGAAATATTTCCTTTGCTATTTTGTTGTTATTCATTCAGAGTATACTTACCTATATTGATCCAATTTATTGAAGGCAGATTTCCTTGGTTTGCTATTTTAAATTAGTTAAGTTCCTTATAATATTCGTCGTTGTATTGCATCCTAGAGTAATTTTTTCTTTTTTTTATCGATACAGTCAACACACAGGGTGTACCCTTATGAATGCAGAGCATTGTGTTGAATGGAAGGAAGATTGATAGGTGAGAGGAAGAATTAGGGAGAATGAGAGAGTGAACGTGATCACACAGGACACCGATAAAGCGATAGGCAGCCGTTGTGGCAAGTGTTATGCCTTTACCGCAATGAACTTTAGTTTATCAGTGTCGACTATGACCGCATGTAGTGACAAACGCTTTTTGGGCCTACACGGGTGTCAGGATTCCTCTGAAAAGGTATATTTCAATAATTTGTAGAGTTTCCTTATCGTTATCGTACATTCCCACATATTTTTGGAGCATTCTACAAGTAAATCCCTGGCGATGGGGTAAGAAATAATAACGGAAAAATGGTAAAAAAATGGCATTCATTGTTCTGTTCATCTTTGTAGAACAGAACAATGGAGGTGTTGGACGGAATTGAGGATAGGGAAGGATTATCATCATGGTTATTGGTTAACCGTTTAAATAATGTTATTTGAAACTTTGTTTACCGTATTTAACCCTGAAAGATATTTCAAGTTATTACTCAGTTTCTCTTAGGGCACTGTAGAGGGCCGAGGGGGTTTTACTTACTTTGAATATGACGGCTTGCCCTGATTTTTCCGCTACTGCCTAAAGTGAATGAAAACATCAAAAAATTATCAATTACTCGATAGAACCCTACAGCTCACCGTGAAACTCCTGTTTGAAGGATTAGTTAGTTACTCGCATTACATAAAAATCAAGTGTGAAAGTGAAATATTATGTTCAAAACAAAAATCCCGAGAGTTAGAAACTAGAACAAAGAAGTAACATTTCGTTTTGTTAAATGTAACTGGTAACTAACTTTATTTCTATGGAAATTTTCATTACTTTCTTGGTAATTTGCGTTATTTTCATTATATGTAAATTGACTTACTCTCGTTACTTTTACAGTACTTGCATGATAACTCTCGCTACTTTGGTGATAGATAACTCTTATTGCTTTCGTAGCAATTATCGTTTCTTCCATTCCCGTCACTCTCATGGTAACTCTCATTACTTTCATGATAACTCTTATTGCTTTCGTAGTAATTATCGTTTCTTCCGCTTTCGTTACTTTCGTGTTGGCTCTCGTTACTATCGTAGTAACTTTCGTTACTCTAATGGTAACTCTCATTAGTCACGCAGTAACTCTCCTTATTCCCAGAGCAACTCTCATTATTTTTGTTGTATCTTGCGCCGCCTTAAGTTCTAAAATTTTCTTCATTATAACAAGTTTCATCTTTTGTTTTTTTTGCTTTTCACGCTAAGTAATTGAAAAGTCTTAATGGCAACAAACATGATCATTTGCAATTAAAAACAAAGATTTTCTACTCGCACACTCTCGGGTAATATTTATTTCGTATATTAATTGTGGCAGCCACCACTGCCTTAAAAATGAAGAATAAAGGAAATATAAAATGGAAACTTTGCTAAATTTACGGCTCGTTAATTTCAATTCTTTACTGTGTGTAGACAATGTAAAATAACAATAAACATTTTCGTTTTTCCCTTTTTTTTGCACTTTATTTTTTTTTTTTTTTTTTTTTTGACTTGGAAAAAGGACAAGGGAAAGACCAAGCAAAGACCAAAAATTACCACTTTCAAATAGCTGTCAATTGAGCAAAAACAATTTTTGACATTAAAAGAAATAGAACCCAAAATTTAGCATATAATTAAAGTAATGGAATCGTGTAATATTCTAATGCGTTTTCCGCTTAGAGGTAAAGACGGAAAGTATAAAGTATTTTAACCAAGAGTACCTATAATTTCTAAAATTCTTCTTCTTCTTCTTCTTCCACTTGCTAAATGCCACTACAACTTGCTCTCGAGCATAGTCTCAGCTGCTTTGTTTTCCAAGCTTGTTCCCCCCCCTTACTGCTTGCTGCTCTTGCTACTACTTACTTCGCGTTTACTACTCGCCAAGATTTTTCTCCATCAAATTCACTTTTATATGCTTTCATTTGGTTTTATTTAAAATATGTCAGTTTTCACTTAGAAACCATAAATTTTCAAGTTTTATTATTACACAAACCAAAAGAAAAAGAAATACACTGCAAGCATGAAAGAAAGAGAGAGAAGAAACAATTTTCGAAAAACAAGAGAAAAAGCGTAAATTTCTTGACACTTCATCGTTAGCCAAAATGCGCTGCTGCTGATGCTGCAGCATCAACTTCTTCTGCCAACTGCTGCCTGCCACTGCAGCTTTTTTTGTTTTTGTTTTTACAAATTGCTGCAGCATATGCTGCTACTGCTGTGGTTTGTTGCTGCTCGCTGTCTGACTGGATGCTGCTGTTATATCCTTCCATATTTTGTTCAGTTGTTGTTGTTATGTTCAAATGCCATGGAACCGTTAAATTCCAAATTCCCTTGACAGCTATAAAATTGCATTTTACAATACAAAAGTGTGCAGCAGCAGCGGCAGCAGCAGCCGTTTATGTTGCTGCTGCTGGTTAGTATTTCGTTTTTTGTTTGTTCTTGCTTTTCTTTTGTGTTTATTTTTGCCTTACTTCAATATATCTAATAAATAGTTATCAGAAAATAAACAAACAAAAAACAAGTGAAAACAGTAGCTGAAAAAATGTAAATTCCCTGGTGATTTAAAAAAAATAAGTATAGTAGTCGACATCGACACAATCGAAAGAACAAAAAAAAAAAAAAAAAACAAAAAAGAAAAAGTGCGACATCATTTTATCAATTGTGCAGCAGCAATATAATTTTTTAGGAAAACTTTATACATAATTGGCGAGTGTCAGATAGCCAGCCTTGCCAGTCATTCCTGCTATCGTCCGACATCAGACACATCATGCATCTAACACAAGATGCAGCAAGAAAAATCACACTTGAATTTTTATCATTGCGTCATCGAAAAAGCATAGAGAAACGATAAATAAACAACAAGCAAGCAGCAGCAGCAGCAGCAGAAGCAGCCAGCAATAGAAAGACAAAGAATAAGCATCGCTGCTCGCTTGTCTCAACATATGACCACAAAAATTTGCTGTTGCTACTGCATGCTGCAACATATTAAAAAAAGAAGGCGCTACCACATATTTCTCCTACTATGGCTGCCACATGCTTCATGCTTGGAATAAAAAGTAGCATATTGTTGATGTATTGCAATAGAAATTCACACACTCTGCGCTATTAAGGCGTGTCAAGAGTGTGATACATACAAACATACATACATACATGTGTGTGTGGGTAGATGTTTATTGCTAGGAAATTCTAACCAACAAATGTTTGTTTTTGTAAAATAATATTTCTCAAATGGCTCATAAAAGACGAAATCGGAGTTTATCAGGCTCTTTCATGAAAAATGGAGTTGAGTAATCTATGTATGTACTTTACAGTGGCATAGTTGGTAGTGTGCTGGCCTGTGGCGCAGAGTGTCCGGTGTGAAATATCGGCGCAGGCAAAATCAAAAAGTAGAAAAAATAAATTTTCTACACGGCACCACCTCTACACCGTTCGTTTTCCCTTCGGAGCATGTATTAAATTATATCCTACTCAACATGATTGGATGCGAAAAGCTCGGCCTAGGCCCTCCATGGGCTGCTCTGCCATTAATCAGAAGAATCGACAAAAGTAGATAATTCGAGGTTTAGGTTTTCTACGGAAAATCTCTAATCTCTTACGGCTGGCTGGCTTCGTGTGATTTCAAGCTCAGTTATGAAAAATATTTATTTTTTTTTTTGCATTTTCTACTTAAACGAAGTATTTTGATCTACTTGTATCTACTTTTATCTACTTTCAACAACATATTGTGTACAAGGAAATAAAGACTGCTCAATGATAGCAATATTAACTTCTGATTTTTTATTGGTTTCTACATTAACAACGAATTTTCTACATAGTTATCTAACTTCTTAATTATTTTCTACATTGAAACGTAAATTATGTATGAAGCAATACATATTTTTTTTCAGTTGTAATATACTTAGAATAAATGATTGGTTACTTTTTACATTCACGGAACATTTTTTACATTGGTATTTATTTTAATCTGCATTTTCTACATCGAAATGTAATGTATAAAAAAATAATCTTTCTGCACAGCAGTTTGGAATTGACTTTTTCCTTAGGTTCTACATATTTGGAAGATTTTCTACATAGATATCTGCCTTCATATGCATTATCAACATCGATTTTCTACATAGATATCTGCCTTCATATGCATTATCAACATCGAAATGTAAACTATATAAAAACTCTCAGTTTATTTCCATGGTAATAGAACTTTTTTATTGGTTTCCACATTTACGATCTATTCTCTACATAGTTACTAGCATTCAAATATACATTTTCTACATCGAATAATGCTATGCTCTGTTTTTCGCAACGGTAGTTACAATAAATGTTGACTTTTACGCTGTATTTTACATTAAATAAACAAACCGTTCTTGCATAGATATGTTCGATTATTTCTAAATGTAGACAATTCAGTACTTGCCACAACACTGTCGGCTGACATATCTTTGTACATATGTATGTGTAAGTTAGGACAATACCGACAGACGTGCATCATATGTTTTGACTTGAATATGTTAAGCAGTGAACGACGAGTGTGAAAATATTATCGTTTTCAAAAACAAGAACAAAATGAAAATTCACAAAATGTTATTATCTTGACAGCAAATGTGGATGACAAAAAAAAAAAAAAAAAAAAAAAAATATGGTTGTTGAAAAACGATAACGAAAGAGAGAAATCAAATCAGTAAAAGGGTTGCAATTTAGATACGGAAGCGTAGATAATCGTATCTGAGATGATATGAATTTTAAGAAGTGATTTTCGTACTTTTGTGTGTGAAATATGCAGGCTAATGATACCGAAAAGAAAACAGATATTAATGTAGAAGATGCAGAAGAATGAAAAAGGGAGTGAACAGCAGTGAGTGAGCCAAGGGTGGGAGTGGATTACAACACAGGCAAATCTCCTTGTGTTTGTTGATGTTGATTTGTTGATGTATTCGTGGGCATTTTGGAAAATGTTGAAGCATCCCTTTGGAAATATGTACCTACATATGTACATAAGCAGTAGTAAATAATTTCAATGAAATTGAGTAGAGTAGAATACTTATGAAGTGTTTTTCGGTTGTTCTTATTATTGCTAGGGGTGGGTGGTACAGATTGTTGAAGTGAACAATTTTAATTAATTCTTATGGATATTTCTTGAATTATATACTTTACTTTACTTTTAATGGCACAACAGCCCATGGAGGGCCTAGGCCGAGCTTTTCGCTTTTCGCATCCACTCATGTTGTGCGTGTTATATTTGTACATGAATGGAAGAGACCTACAGTTTAATGCCGAATCCGAACGGCGAAGTGAAAAGCTTTTCATAGACAATTTTTACTCTTTTATGTTTGCCACACTACTTTCTGATTTTGCCTGTGCCGAGATTTGAACCCCGGACACTCGGCGTAGCAGTCCAACGCACTACCACTACACCACAGCGACCATCTGAATTATATACTTGAAATTATATACTTATATTATCTTGAGAGTCATGTCGGCTATGTAATATAGGTACAACAAAAAAAAGTGTAACATGTCTTATCGTAAATTTGCAAAAATATATGGAAACAAGAAATTAATTAAGTAAACTAAATATAACTGACTCCGTACTCAGTCAATATCAGAGCCACTACTCATTACTCATAGTCGCACTTACACATCTAAAACATCAATGAAAATCAACAAATAACACATTTGTTACATTAGTTTCTACATTATCGAAGCATTCTCTACGCAGTTATCTACATCGAGCAACACATTGTCTACACAGAAATGTAGGCTTTGCAGTAGTAGAATTAATGAGTACAGATTTTTCATTACATATTTCTTAGATTAAAAAACTTTTACATATTTGGCTACGTTCTGACTTATTCATTGGTGGGTACATTCACGGAACATTTTCTACCTAGTTATTTACAGATACGAGTATCTTCATTTTCTATAAAGAACTACATAGTTTTTCTCTCTCTTTTACAAAATTTTTGTTTTCAATAAATGTTGGCAATTTCATGGATTTTATATTTTCGGAAAATTTTCTACATAGAAATTTTATATTATTTAAATATATACTTAATGAAAATATTTTTAAATGAAAGTGAAAAGTTTTTAAATGGTACTCTGAAGCGAGAACACATCCGTTAATGAGTCAACTTGTACGTTATGAGTTTGAAAGTGAATTAATTGTTCCCTATTCGAATTGAAGTTGCATTGAATATGAAAAAGCAAAGTGGGTTGAATTTCATTTTGTTGATCAAACAAATCAACTTAGCTATTTCATTAATACTTAGTTGCGTTCGATTCACAACTCTGTGCTCGTTTATGTAAAGCCGCTTATTCTCAAATTTTTGCAGGTCTACTAGCGAAATTAAATTTTTTTGTAATCTTCTTAGTCACATAATGGAGAATAATCGACTTTAAGCGAGTAGATTGGGTTGGATCAAATGGGTCTAATGTCATAAAAATTTGCAAACTTTCTCCAAGGTAAATCTAATACATACGTGCATATTAAATTTAAAGTTGCTTGGTATCGCTGTTTCCTAGAAGCACATATTTTTCCATCAGCTCCTCGTGGCAACCACTCAATCCATTCTACCCCTACCCCCACTCTTACCAGCAATGCCATCTCAGATTTACTGTGCAACTTCTCCTGTCCTTTGATGAAAATGAAAATACCTGAAATTCCTTAAGTTTTCTTTCTTCTTTGTAGTTTTTCTTAAATTACATTTCTAGTTTTTCGCAATTTGGTATGCATAAATTCCTCGCTTGTAATGTTCAATAAAGTTTTTATTATTATTTGGTGGTCAGAGGCCAAGTGAAGCAAGTGAAAATAACGATAAGGAAACTTCATTATCGCTTGAATGTTTTAAATGTTGTTGCTATGTTGTTTGTATCTAAAGCAATAAATAAAACAGCCCAAGGGCCACACCAACACATTGGCCATAATAAGGTTAAAGTACTTGAAATGTAATAATTTGTCTGTCTATATGTGTGTGTGTGTGTGTGTGTGTTATATTTACATGATTATGAATATAAAATTTATGTATATTTTGGCAAGCATGTAAGGAAAAGTTTATGACCAGCTATTGTCGCCTCCATTACGCCCATGCGAAAGTTAATAAGAATAATTTTGTTGGCTCAAAAATTAAAAAATTATCAATAAATCTTAATGATCGAAATTTTTTATTCCAAATTTTCATTTTTGATTTAAATCCTAAACTTAAGTTTTTGTAGCAAATTGATATTGAAAAGCTGGTGGCAATTTTATAATTTAATAAAATCTAAAGTTTAAGATCGCCCCGCATTTATAATACTAGCAATTTTTCAATATCAATTTTTGAAATATTTGTAATTCCAAAGCTAAGGCAGAAAATTCGTTCCAATTCCATTTAAAATATATTTCAATCTACCAAAACCCGCAAGATGATATCTTGCTTCCTCTAATTGAGTTGAGTTGCATGCCATAAATTCATTGAAATATACCACACACAAAAAGCAGAAAGAAAAATCCCAACGAATTTGCACTTCAGATTCAAAATATTTGTTTCTGCTTTTTTCTTTTTGTTGGTTTTGTTTTTGGTTTTAAGCGCTTACGTTGCATTTTTTGTTTGTTTTTGCTGCTGCATTGCGATACCCTCTGTTTTTTTTTTTCTTTTAGTTTAGTGTGTGCTACAATTTATTTTTTATTGTCAACGTATGCAAAAAAGAAGGGAAGCAATTTTATGATGGTATTGATACTTTTCACTTTTTGTTCTTTTAGGTTCCTGGTTCTTTTATCTTTGTGGTGGCCTTTTTCAGATTTTTGTGGTCGAGGGAAAAATGAATTTCGTTTTTTCGAGAATATACCATAGTTTAATAAATCATACCAACAAAACAAAAGCTTGTGACATTTTCTGCTGCTGTTGGTTTGAGGTCATACAGCAACAACAATAGTAATGAAAAAGAAAGAAGAACCAGCAGCACCAGCAGCAACATTGTGACCTTTAGTAAAAGTATCCTATGGTTTTTGTGCTACTACTTAGTACTACTACTGGGCCCTTTATTTGCTGTGGTTAATGTGTGTGTGCTTGCGTGTGAGTATGTCTTTGTATTGACCAATATCAGTTTGCAATCATATATCAGGGGGGGGGGGGTTATATTTGTTTGAGGATTGCTGTTGAATGCGCCAACAATGTGACAGCAACATTTTACCACTTGTAGTCTTCTTTAAATGACATTGCAATGAATGAATTGATATTGTATAAAATTCCATGGAATTATGTTTTAGGAAATTAAACAATTAAGAAACCTCAAGGTTGGTTTGGCGAATTTATTTCCAATAGACATGGAGATTAATTAAATTTAAAGTCAAACAGTTGGAAACCAGAAGTTGAAAAGACAAAGTTTTCGTAAGAAAAGTTTTGGCATTGCAACGAAAATAAAGGGTGATTTTTTTTAATATTTAGTTGTTGACGTTAATATTTCGGGCAGTTCACGCATGATTTTTGACATGTGTCAAAGTAAAAAATGCTCAGTGTGGTTTGCCATTTCATCATGAATAGACTCACGCCTGAACACCGTTTGCAAATTATTGAAATTTATTATCAAAATTCCATCTGTTTTTTATCGCAAAATTGTCCTCAGTGACAAGGCTCCTTTTTGGCTCAATAGATACGTGAATAAGCAGAATTGCCGTATTTGAAGTGAATACCAGCCAGAGGCAATTCAGCAGCGACCAATGCATCCCGAAAAATTCACAATTTTTTTTTTTTTTTTTTTAAGTCCGCAACTCTACGGTCAATGAAGAGCTACGTCCATTTTATGGTCGTCTCATTTTTGGCTCAATAGATACGTGAATAAGCAGAATTGTCGTATTTGGAGTGAAGACCAGCCAGAGGCAATTCAGTAGCTACCAATGCATCCCGAAAAATGAAAAGTACTGTTTTGTGAGGTTTATGAGCAGGCGACATCATTGGTCCATACTCCTTCAAAGACGATGAAGGCCGCTACTTTACGGCCAATGAAGAAAGGTAGTGTTCGTTGATAACAGACTTTTATCCCGAAAATGCAAGAATTGGACTCGGCCGACATGTGGTTCCAACAGGACGGTGCCACATGCCAAATGCCACAATGCACGGGCAATCGTGCATCAATTGAGAGGTGAATTTGATGAGCAGTTAATCTCACGTTTTGGTGCAGTCAATTGGCGCCACCAAGATCGTGTGATTTGACCCCGTTTGACTATGTTTTTATGGGGCTATGTTAAGTCTTTTGTCTATAGGGATAAGCCAAACACGATTTCTGCTTTGGAATCCAACATTGAATGAGCCATTGGTGAGATTACGGCTGAAATGTGTGAAAAATTTGCCAAAATTGGACCTTCAGAATGGACCACTGGAAGCGTAGTCGCGGGCAACAATTAAGTGAAATTATCTTTAAAAAGTAAGTGGAAGGAATTGATTTATCGATCCAAAGTTTCTGAGTTTTTTTTGGATTTTCAAAAACCAAGCTCTTAAAAAATCACCCTTTAGAATAAGCAAGAATTCAGGAATGCTAAAAATTTGTATGTGACTACATGTGTTACAAATTGCGTTTTATTCGTTACTTGCTTCTAGTTGTGTACAGCTAGCAGCGATAATTTTGTCTAAGCTACAGAGATAACGCGTATAACTGTAGCTGTTACATACAGTAGTATGAACCCAATCTCGGCTTTCTGCCCCAAACCACATATCCGTTGATCGCAGAAGTCCACGACGGTACATTGTGGTCATGAAGTTGGCATCCAAATTCCTCGTGAACATGATTAATTTGCCAAATCCTTGTTTTGTGAAGCATCCCCAAACATGAACCTTTCCTGGATGTTTCACTGATCGCTGTTTCGAGATAACTCTGCAAATGCCGCGATTTGGCAAGTCGTCCACATTTTTGTGCACCAAAAAGTTTTGTTTCCAATGCCAATGACAAACGCCTTCGACTTTTTTAAGTACTTCGTAGCACTCAAGTGGGATGTCTTGGGACCTTTTGGATGGGAACAAAGAAAGACTGTTTCAAAACGTTTCGCGTATTCGGAACTCATTTCTTAAATATGCTCTTGAGACGAAAGCGTATAATGGAGTGTTTCTACAATTACATTGCAAAATTTACAATGAAATCAAGTTTTTTGAAAATCAAGGCCTACTTGATATTCAAATTATTTCATGCGAAAAAGCCGATTGCTGTCTTCTTGAAAGTACTGTATAGCTAGTATGTTGTTTAACAACCCTAGTTTCTATAACAAACCTACTGTAAACTGTTAAAGACGAAAAGATTGTGCGGGAAAAAATAAAAAGGAAATGTCCCAAAATGTCCGCCGAAGAAAACTAGCGAGCTAAAAATTATATCAAAATGTTATGTGATGCGCAAGAACCACATGGTTCACCCATATAGTAAAGAAGAGAAATGCTTATGGTTAAGTATGTGCTGGAAGATCACCTCCAGCTGCCAGTGCTATGACCTGTTTCATTGTGAATGAGAGGGTTAACAACTTAATCGCCCATGGCGAATAAAACACAGCTATAAGCTACTTGAACTTGAATGAAACAACAGCAAATTGAAATCAAAATTAATATGAAACACTTTGACAACTAAAGACTTTTCAAATACATACTAAGGAAATAATAAATGAAATGTTGAAATTGAGAAACAGTTTACAAAATGAAAATAAAACATTAACAATTATGGATTCATAATCAAGCTATGGATTCATTTCAGCTGAAATATAGAACACTTGCGCTCAGGTCAATTCCCTACTCCATTCCATAAAGGCAAATAATGTAAAATAGAAAGAAATTTATCAAATTGTCCACATAATCGTTGAGAGTGAGCATGGAAATGCATAAATTAAAAACCCGAAAATTTGTTAATTTCGCAAGTTGTTCCTTCCGGCTGATTGAAATCGCTGGCAATGCATTAACTGCGGACGTCGCCACTGCGCAAAAATAACATTACATAAGTAGATGATGGGCGGTATCGCATAGCATATTCAATAGCAGCAGTGGCGGCAGGCAACATCATTAAAAATTCATATGGAAAAATATAAAAAAATAAAAATATGGTGGCTGCACACAGAGATGCGAATTGAACACACACACACACACGCGCAGGCAGAAACACAATCACATATTCCCAGTCGTTGATGGTAGTGGTGGCGGTGCTGTTGCTGATGTGTTTCTTCTTGATGCAGTTCATTCTTTTTCTTGTTGTTCTCGTTCTCGTTGTCGTTCTCGTTGTTGTAGTTGATGTTATTGTTGTTGTCTCTCAGTGATAATGATGGTAATGGGCCACTTGAAAATATCATTCGCAGTGCGTGCTTCAAAATACGTGAAAAGGTTTATATTTTTTTATATTTATGTATGCAGCCGCAACCCCCGGACTCAAACGTAATAAACAACAACAAATACACATATTCCGCTTGTAAGTAGTTGCGCTCGACTCGAATTGGAATATTGAAAACGGTGTTTCCGCTTCCTGTGTGTATTTGTGACTGTATGCGAACGAAACTTTTATGATGCTGATAAATATGTGGAACGCACACACACGCACACACACACAGGCACACAACGACGCTGGGTGGTGGTTGGGCTGTTCTCTTTCTCTCTCTGTACCCCCCCTCTCACTTTCTGTATAGGATGATGAAGTATGTTAAATATTCACATGCACTTCACTTCTCTGTCCATCTCCCATATCCAACTGGTCGCTGCATGTTTTCGGACATTTGAAACTTTACATTGGCTTTCTCGTCGTGCTCGATTCTCAGTTTCGGTTTCTGTTCATGTCATGAAATTTTATTTCAAGTGCCAATGCAAATCATGTTGTTTGTATTTTCTATTTGTAGTTGCTGCTGTTGGTATCACTCCCAATTTCCCCTCTCATTGAATACCACTAGCCATTCAATTCATATATATGTATGTATACGTAGTATATTCTTTTTTGTATGTAAAATGCTCAAGCTTGAAATTTAATTTAATTTGTAAATTATTAACTTCGTGTTTTTTCGTTGTTGTGTGTTGTTTGTAGTTTGCATATATTTAATCTTTACTTCCTCTCTCGACAGCCATAGTCCACACTCCACTTGGCTTGTTTGTGATGCATACCATTTCCCTCTCCTCGTTTATTTGAGGAGCAGTGTGTATTTTCCGACATCTAGTACCCTTGGGGTTAAGGTTGAATATCATATTAACCGTTATATGTACGGGCTTGTTTCAATTCACATTTGTTTCACATTTCAATAAGTTGGAGTCAGAGATTTTTATTTGTTGTTACTCTTGAGCCATATACCACATTTTTTTTTTTTTATTGTAAATCGACTCTCTGAGAAATGATTTTTCTGAGCTTTATTTGTTTTGTTGTTTTGGGGGGGGAGGGGGGGGCGGGAGGGGTAGAATATCCCAATCCCAGCCCCTTGCTTGGTTATTGTTATTTGTTTTCGTGTTCTATTTTAATTTATGATTTTTACCAAATTAAATCCGTAGAGTGAGCAGAAGCAGCATAAATAATCCGTAAAGGAAATAAAATTTTAACTTTGGAATATATTTTACCCACTTGATTTTTGTTCGTGTTTCTTGATAAAAAATCGTTGCAGTTTGAGATTTTATTTTTCCATATTTTTTCTTGTTGTTCTTTTTTATGTTTTCGAATGTGATTTTATTATTTTTGTTTATATAATTGAAAGGCCTAAATTTTATAAGCATTATTCCACAAAAAATTTTTTTATAATTTGAATACTCTTATTTTTTATGTAAAAAAATGTTCATACCAGTCTTTATTTATTCTTTTGAGCCACTGAGCGCAGTATTTGCATGTGAGATTTTCCTACTTTAGATTTACCATAATACATGTTCAGGGAATTCACTTTGGACACGGTTACCCTTCTTTAAGACTTTTTCAAAGTACCGATTTCAATCAAAATATAGAAACTATTAATTAAATTCAGGCCTATAAGTATGCAATTTTATATAAGCTAAACTTATTTTGTAAGCGTAATCAATATTTTGCCCACAAAAGACTCATGCAGTTTATAATTTAAAAATTATTGATTGTAAGAAATACAAATATTGAAACATATTTATTAACTTTCATTTTTCTCTCTCTCTCTCTCTCTCTCTCTCTCTCATTGCAGGTA
Organism: Palloptera scutellata; assembly: GCA_958295655.1. NCBI lineage: Eukaryota > Metazoa > Arthropoda > Insecta > Diptera > Pallopteridae > Palloptera > Palloptera scutellata. Next base: position 65,235,063 of record OY282450.1, read on the forward strand.
GGTGACAATGTACGTACCTTAGCAATTATTTATCATTTTGTAACCAAATAAAGCAAGAGATCTCTCTGGTGATGTATAAAATACTAATTTAAGATTATACTCGGAAACGGTTTAATAATTTCACAAATTTTCGCAAACTATCAATTGCGCGTTGCTTAATTTAAATATTCCTTTCAATATTTAGAACAATTTCCCAGCTATTAAAATATGAACCTTTTGCGCCGTTTAAGATTTACGCTTCGTTGTTTGTAAAATTTTGTTTATTTGAGAACCGTTGCAAAATTATTTGCCAGTGTAAATTGCTTCAAATTGTTTTGGGCTATTTGGAATAAATTACTGGCAATACATTTGTTTCATAAACAAATTTCAAATTGAGCTAATTTTCCGATACAATAATTTTCATTCATTTTCGAGTTTACTTTTTGAGACTTTTCAATTGTTCTTTAATTGTTGCTGTAGAATTTTCAATTGTTTGGAGGTTATTTTTTCAATAACCAACGATTTGTTCTTGTGCTGACGTGAAACGTTTGTTGTTAAATTACGTTGCTGTTTCTACTTTATTGGCAATTGAAATAATTAAAATTAAATAAAATAAAAACAAAACAATTAATTTTCGGAAAAGCTTTTTCAAAATTAGGTGCAAAGTGTTTTGTTTTTGTGTGGTTTTTTTCTTTCTTTCTATTATATAAACAATTAATTTTCAGATATATTTTTAGTGGGAAGTTATTTAAATTCAGTTTAAAAAAAATATATGTAGTTATAAAGGATGGTCCATCTAACATTTGGAATTTGAACTACCGGTTACTTTGAGTGTGGCAACTCTAATGTCATACGTCCTGTGTTCACTCTCTCATTCTCCCTTCTTCTTCCTCTCACCTATCAATCATCCTTCCATTCAACACAGTGCTCTGCATTCATATGGGTACACCCTGAGTGTTGAATGTAAATATCAAAAAAAAAAAAGCAAAATTTGTTTTATATTTTAACGGTTAACATAATCTGTCGATGAACATTGTTGGGTAATACCAAAAATTTACTTGCAAAATGATGAATCTTCTAGCGAAAGTTTAAGAAAATAACGTTCAAAATTCGGTGGAAGAAAAGAAGCGGTGATCCACGCAATTTGAATGCAATTAAGAATGAAATTGGTGCAGATCTCGGTCAAGTACAGCTCCATACAGTCGAAAATGTACTGAAAAATTGGGTTGACCGTATGAGCTACTGTATAATAGTATTCCACAACTAACCGAATGGATTGTTCTTTCGAATAATAAAACCCACATTGAAATAAAGTTATTACTTTCTTATATACACCAAAATAATATCCTAAATGATAAATGGTCCACCCTGTATATATTTATATTAATTGATTTAATTGTATTTATGTTTCTGTAATTAGATACTTAATTGATTTTTAACACTTTTGCATTACACATTAACCTAAATTTCATTTTAATCTAAAGAAGAAAATTGCAATTCAAATTCATAATAGAGAAACCGTTTTCAGTGAAATCATTTAATTGATTCGAATTTCCATTAATCTGCAACAGGTTTTCACATTTGCTGTCGTATAAAATTATGAAGCTAGTGTGATTCTCTGTATTAGGCTTTAGCTCACTTCTTTGCGGAAAATTATTTGCTAGTTTATAAATATGAAACTCAGGTTTTGATGGTTAATTTTTTATACTCAATTCATTCTCAAGCCTTTGCGAAACAGAATACTTATTTAGTCTTAAGTAGTTTTTTATCGGCTGAGAAATGCAAAATCTGGTCGGCGATGGTTTCTTGTAGTCAGTTTTGAATTACGAGTTAATTTAATTTTATACTAGCGGACCCCATGCACGTTTCACCGTGCATAGTTAGAAAAGTAATTCAAAGCAGTTTAAATTTAAAGTTTATATTTATTGTAAAACTCTATGGTAAACCACATTTTTAGTTTTCTTATTACTTATCTTGGCAATAAATGAATAATACTGATGGTTTGCCTACACGTGAACAGGCTACGTATAATTGTCCAGGAGAAAATACTGGATATTCTAAGTTGATACCACAAAATTCCAACGATTGACCTTAATGGTAATTGCGAATGCAACTCGCACTGGAAATTGTACACGTTTGAATTTGAAAGACAAATCGTTTGGAATCATTGGAATTCGTGGTATTAACACGTCTTCACCTTTGAACTTTCCAATCAAAATAGTTGCGTTGCTATAATAACATTGACCATTAATTTTTGTCACAGCAAACCTCGTACCATTGCAAAGTTTCGGTTGATTCAAATTGCGAAGCATAATAATAGTCGCACCGACTTTCAAAGAACCTTCAGGTTATGCAGCGGTAATCCGGGTAAATCCAAAGAATTCAATAGTATAGTTAACCGCATCTTCTTCATTGGTAGCAGTATCAATAGACTTATACGAAACCAAAATTTTGCATAGCAAAATTTAATTCATTGACACCTTTATTCTTGGCTGCCAAAATGGCTCTTTCGCTTAACCAATTATGATTTTTGTAGTGCTGTACTATGATGGGAAATACTTACTTTACTTTACTTTCAATGGCACAACAGCCCATGGAGGGCCTAGGCCGAGCTTTTCGCATCCACTCATGTTGTGCGTGTTATATTTGTACATGAATGGAGGGGACCTACAGTTTAATGCCGAATCCGAACGGCGAATTGAAAAGCTTTTCATAGCAATTTTTACTCTTGTAGGTTTGCCATTGCCTGCCAAGAGGTGGTGCCGTTTAGAAAAAAAATTATCTTTTCTACTTTTTGATTTTGCATGTGCCGAGATTCGAACCCCGGAGACTCTGCGTAGCAGTCCAACGCACTACCACTACACCACAGCAACCACCGACCATCACTCACATAACATATCTTAATTTTTATACTTATATATAGATTGGGGAAAAAATAGTATCACCTAAGAATTGCATGTTGGTATCCGGAAATGAGACTCGATACAGTTGGTTCTGGGCCATTCTCTGCGGAGTATAGAAATTCCTGTTTTTTTAATCAAATGATATACATGTCATCCGGTCATCAGTGATTTCCTATAGTCAGTGTGGATTCTGGAGAATTTTGGTAGATTTCCTATTTATATTTCGGTATAAAAGTACAGCATTCGGCCATAGGTTGTACCCTTAAGTCGATTTTGGGCTACGACTTGGATGAACAAATTTATCCCATAAGAATTTTCAATAATTGGTATAGAAAAGTCGGTACCTATGGTGTTGCCCCTATGCTTAGTTGGTTTAGGGTCAAACTCTGAAAAGAGTAGATATAAAAAAGTGGAACCTGTAATACGCTGTGGTTAGCTCTGTGAAATTTTGTATTTCTCGAGAATGTTTTCTTAAAGTTTTGTGCAGAAGAGATGATAAACTGGGTCATCAGTGATTCCTTGTTACTGGCTACTGGTTACTTGGGTTCGTGGTACAAAGTAGCAATATAACAACAATAACAACAGTTCTTGTTTTAAATTTTATCGCAGATAAGTTTCTTTTTACAGTTCAGTTCAGGGAAGGATATACGCACACGTCCTTCGGTGATTCTGTCGTTGATTAAAAAAAGACAACTCGTTCATTTGTGATTCCCTGTAATGAGTTCTCTGAGATTTTTATGTCTACAAAAGGTTGTTTTAAAATCGTGTACGGAAGGCTGGACTCAGAAAGTGCAACACAATTTTTCTTACATATGGTATACTCCTGACATGAGATGCAGGATATTATCTTCGTGAATTACCTGTAGTCTCATTTCTAATTCACAACTCTGTAGAAAATGTTATTATACCTGAGATATTAACTTATATGTTAGTGTAGAAATGCACGACCCATGCATTGGCGATTTCTTGACGTCCGTTTCAGTTTAGGAAATTTGACACTTGAGTTTACATTTTCAGCAAAACACTTTAACAAGGACTCACTCTCTCTTTTGTCGACCTCCATGACAATTAGTTGCAACCTTAATCGAGAAGAATCCGAAAAAAACTTGATGTTAAACATGCCTTCTCGTTTGCTGCTCATTAATTTTCCATTTATGTAAAATTCTTAGTTCTTAGTTTTAATTATGGAAGATTATTGTATCCTTGTCTAAAATATATCCGCAACCATACAATATCATGGAGCTGTGAAAGCACAGAACAAATCCATTTTAAGCATCAAAGGTGAAAACTAAATATTTATTTTCTTACTGATGACTTAATTGCTTCAAGAATTCCACATAATATTGAATACAAAAAGACAAAAGAATTTGCTAAAAAATTTTTTAATAGACACAGGGTCACACACACTCTGAAAAATATACTATAAATTATTCGTCAGCAAAGAGCAACAATAATAGAATAGAATACTTGATCTATAACTGTGCAGATATGTACATGTCAGAGATTCTACAGCAAAGGAGAAGCACTGAAGAAGCTGATTGTGATGATGATGTTGATGAACACGGCCATGTTGCTGTGTTTCTCGGTGTAGTTCTTCTTATCTTTCTTCTAGTTTTACGCTTAATGACATTTTTGATGTCATTTCTTGTAGTTCATTAGAGAGATTGGGCTACTTTAGCGAATTTTCTTGTCATTTCTGGGCGTTGGCGCGCTGTTCGGTTTTCGGCTTGATTATAAGAAAATATAACTAATTTCGTTTAAGTTTAAAGGTAATTTTTTTTTTATCCCTAATTCATGTTGCTGCTTACTTAATGCCATGGAAATTTCGCTCGCACCACATCTTATTTTCAATACGAATATATTAGAACAAAGAGCTTATATTCAAATCTAGAAAAATCATTTTTGCATATGTGTGGTTAATTTATGGTATGTAGTTATAAATTTATGAATTCAAGTGCAGTTGACTTTATGAATAATATAATATAATTATTATGAAGAATACTAAGTATAAAGTTCAATGCTCGCTCGTGTGCAACGTAGTGCGTTGGCCTGCTACACAGCGTGTCCGGGGTTCAAAAAAAGCTCGGCCTAGGCCCTACATGGGCTGTGTTGGGCCATTAAAAGAAAAAAGCTCGCTCGTGTTGCTCTTGACACCATCAAATCCTATTTTTTCTTCCACCATTTACCAACATGCTTTAAGTTTAATATTTTGTTTACATTGATGTTGACCAAAATCTATTTTATTTTTTTTTTTAGTTATTATGCTTATTAAGTGTTACGCATATAGACCTTAAGCCTCATCATCTCTTGTTGTTGCCTGTTAAAATTCAAATATTTTTGTTTTTTTTTCTGTTCGATTTAATTTAATTTAATTTGCCACTTATCTCACTCTTTTATGCAAACAATATTGAAACAGGTGTGTCGCAGGTTTTGGAATAAGAAGTAGTCCAAGTACTTGAATGGTTATTATTAAAATTGGAGCGGTCTGATTCTAGGTAAGAGCTGAAGAACTGAATATCAGTGAAAAATTCAAGATCCAAATTTGCTTCTAATAACTGCATAAGCATAGTTAGTTGAAAACAAGTCCAATTTATGTATCTCTGGCTGTATTGATTAATATCTGGTTGCAATAAATGTTTTTTAATCTGAGTTGATAGTTCTGCGTAAAGACTTATGCGCTTTAAAATACCTAAAACCCTTTTTGAGATCAGGCCCAATCGAACAGTAGATAATTTTATCTTTATTTTATATTAAATTTAATACTTAAAGCACAATAAGCTGTATTCAAACAAGTTATTTTAGATCTGGAGTTCTGTTGAGCCATAAAGGTTTAAATATGTAATTTGTTAATTGGAAAATATTCAAATTGGTTATAATGGGTGATTTTTATGCTACTTGGCTTTTAACTTTTATATTTCTGACAGTTCACGCCTGATTCTTGACATGTGTCTAAGTAAAAAATGCTCAGTTTTGTTTGCCATTTCATAGACTTACGCCTGAACAATGTGTTTCGCAAGCTACGTCCATTTAGTGGCGAGGCTCATTTTTGCCTCAATGGATACGTGAATAAGCAGAATAGCCGTATTTGGAGTGAAGACCAGCCAGCTACTAATGTATCTCGAAAAATGCAAAGCACTGTTTGGTGCGGTTTATGGGCAGGCGACATCATTGGTCCATACTTCTTCAAAGACGATGAAGGCCGCAACTTTACGGTCAATGAAGAAAGGTAGTGTTCGATGATAACAGACTTTTTTCCCGAAAATGCAAGAATTGGACTCGGACGACATTTGGTTCCAACAGGACGGTGCCACATGCCAAATGCCACAATGCACGGGCAATCGTGCATCAATTGAGAGGTGAATTTGGTGAGCAGTTAATTTCACGTTTTGGTGCAGTCAATTGGCCACCAAGATCGTGTGATTTGACCCCTTTTGACTATGTTTTGTGGGGCTATGTTAAGTCGAACACGATTGCTGCTTTGGAAGCCAACATTGAACACGTTATTGCGTCATTGGTGAGATTCCGGCCGAAATGTGTGAAAAAATGTGCCAAAATTGGACCTTCAGAATGGATCACTTGAAGCGTAGCCGCGGGCAACATTTAAGTGAAATTATCTTTTAAAAGTAAATGGCAGGAATTGATTTATCAATCCAAATAATATATCAATCATTCACTTTTGTAAAATTTCTTAAAAAAAAAAGCTCTTGAAAAGTCACCCTTTACATAAGAGATTCCTGATGGGGAAAACAAGTTCGATTTGTTCAGCAATGTTTCTTTTATGTTAATTATTCACATATTATTAATAAAGATATGTATTATGTATTAAATGAGTTCTGGTAGATGTATATTTTTTTTATTTATTATATTTGGCTTCAATTAGAACAATGACGGACTTATCATAATTTATTATTTAAATTATTTTTGCATAGGACTCATTCAATGTGATGTATTCTACGATCAGAAACCAAAAAACACCCATTCTTAATCATCGATTATTTACTTTTTTGACTTTTATTTTACTTTCACAAAATAAATAATTTTTCTTGCCTGCGACGAAAGCTAAAATCAGATAAAACTCATGAAAATTCTAATCCACTCATACACGTTGTATTTGTTTATGACAAAACAGTTTATGTGACTAACCGGAATTTGATATGTATCTATTAATGTTAATATGTTCTCTATACATACTAAAGAATAGCATTTATGGTTGAAAAATTCTGTTATTCGTTCATTGGCAAATTTATTTTATAAAATATTTTCATATATTCAGAAAATTCTTTTGTTGTATTCTTTTCTGAGATTATTAGACAATACTGGTACTTAAAAGCTTTAAAATCTCTCGGAGTTGGTATAATCTATTGGAAAAGAGACAAAAGATTTCATCATCTACAAATTTAATAAAATATATTCTATATACACACCTGGACAAAATAATAGGTGTAAACCAACAAATTTTTAAAATGAACCAAAAAAATTAATCGGCATGGTCTACAATCAAAAGGCAAATTTGGAATTTTGGTGGCACTGTTTTGGAATGAAATGGGGGAATCCCCGCAACAAAAGTTCTTCTCGATAAATATTACGGCTTCTTTATTTATTCAACCCTCAAATTGATCAGGACAACAAAATAGATGTGTTTTGTTAAAAATTAAAAGTGAATATTTTTAAAGCGTTATTTAGTTCCAGAAGGTAAGATTTTGATGAAAGTGAATTAAATATAAAAGTTTAATTATAATTTTTAATAATATTAGATGGGTCGTGGAGTTCATTGCAGTACAGAGGAGAGAAGACTTGTTCGTCAGCTCCGAGACAAAGGAAAAACCTACAAATTCATTGCCAGATCGATGGGACGGTCTCAGAGTTTCGTTACAAATGCTCTCAAGCCAGAAAAAGCTATTGAAACGCTTGGTGCACCTAAAAAACTTCATTAGTGACCGACAATCGTATCGTTACATTCGTTAAACGCGACCCGTTCTAGTTGCCCAGGACAATTGCAAGCAAAATTGGGAATGTTGTATCATCACGAACCGTTCCAAGACGATCTACCCGGTAGGATTGCTCGCAAAGTTCCTATGGTTAGAACTGCAAATTTGAAGAAGAGGAAAAATTTTGCATTAGTTCATAAAACGTGGTGCGGTTCACAGAGAGAAAAAAAATGGCCCAATATTCTCTGGAGCGATGAAACAAAAATAAATTTGTTTGGTAACGATGCGGCAAGAAGCGTTCGTCGCCCAAAAGGCAAAGAATTCGACGTCCGGTTCACAAAGAAAACACTGAAGCACGGAGGTGGCAGCTTAATGGTATGGGGCTGTTTTTCTTGGCAACTCTAAACATTCAAATGATAAATAAATAGTAGTATGAAAACATCATGGCAAACTATGGCTGGTACATAGCTGCACAAATTTGCATTTTACGCTGTGTAAACGATTTACAGCTCAAAATTGAAGACAATAAACAATTTTTGACGAAAATTTGTTTTTGCATTATACGTCAGAGTAAATTAACAGTATATACGTCACTTACGGTGCAGTTACGCAGTTGATTGAATATCCATATTATATTTCTCCTGTGCTGAGAATGTATTTTTCCCCCTCGACTCTTCAGAAGGGCTTCTACAGTTATACAATTTTGAAATATCATGGAAAATTATTGCCTAAAAAAATGTGTGCGGCAATGCTTTTTCCGGTAATCGAAACCGGAACCCCTGAGATGATAGCCCTAATATGCTGCCACAACCACATAAGCTAAAAGAGTATAGATGCCGTTTTATTCCTTTTAGAGTTGAGAGTCTCTCGTCACCAAGTAAATTTCCAAAGTTTCTCATTGATTTCTAGTCAGTGCCCCTTTCCACTAAGACAGTTTTCTCGAAAGCGAGTCGAGGCTGTAGGCGAGAGGGGCAATTTCTCTTTTGTGTTGTTCGTTCTTTTAGAATTAAAGCAAAATTGCTCATGTAAATCTTAATGTGTGGAAAAGCAAGTGGCGAAAAGGAGTGGCGAGATATAATTACTCTCGAGAAAAGTTACCTAGTAGAAAAGGAAACTTAACAGAACAATTCTAGATTGTCTGTCTTTTGTTCGTTTCGTATCACTAAATTAAAGTGTTCCAGATGAGATCTTCTGTGGTTCGACAACTTCAAACAATATATTTTATGTAACAAGTCATTAAGTTCAAGAAAAATTATTGGCATTTTTCTTTTGTATATTTTATAATTACTTTTATTTGCAACACTCACTGTTCACTGTTCTTGTTGGTATTATTTGCAAAAATAATTTAAAAATTTGTTCAACCTACTTTTTTAACTTCAACATTTCTTCTATTTGTGCTTTGTGCTTTAACAAAGTGTCAGATCAATTGTTGATTGTCAGTACTGTCAGTGAATAATCATTCATGCTCATGCCGAAAGAAACTTGACATTAGTCAGAAATGTGTTATTTATAACACAAAATCAACAACAGGCAAGCAAATAAATACAACTAAATACCAGGTGAAAATTTCTCATTAAAAATAAGTTAAATAAAAATGACGAAAAAAAAGTTATGGAAATATGAAATGACAACGAAGAACTGGCAATCATTCAACAAAACAAAACAAAAGCAATAACATTTTGATAAGTCTGGGTAAGCACAGGCTTGAAATTTGATTTTATAAACAATATGTATGTATGTATTTCTCTTTAATTATTTTCTACTTTTTTGCAAATCATGCACAATTCAATTCAATTTCTATCATTCATGCAACAACAAAAAAACAAAATCTTTGTGAACCGGACGTCGAATTCTTTGCCTTTCGGGCGACGATCGTTTCTTTCTGCATCGTTGCCAAATAAATTTATTTTTGTTTCATCGCTCCAGAGAATATTGCGCCATTTTTTTTCTCCTGTGCACCGCACCACTTTTTATGAACTAATGCAAGATTTTTCCTCTTCTTCAAATTTGCAGTTCTAACCAGAGGAACTTTGCGAGCAATCCTACCGGGTAGATTTGCTCTTACTAATCGTCTTGGAACGGTTCGTGATGATACATCATTCCCAATTTCGCTTGGAATTGTTTTGGGTAACTTGAACGGGTCGCGTTTAACGAATGTAACGATACGATTGTCGGTCACTAATGAAGTTTTTTTTTGAGAGCATTTGTAACGAAACTCTGAGACCGTCCCATCGATCTGGCAATGAATTTGTAGGTTTTTTCTTTGTCTCGGAGTTGACGAACAAGTCTTCTCTCCTCTATACTGCAATGAACTCCACAACCCATCTAATATTATTAAAAGTTATAATTAAACTTTTATATTTAATTCACTTTCATCGAAATCTTACCTTCTGGAACTAAATAACGCTTTAAATATATTCACTTTTAATTTTTACCAAAACACAACTATTTTATTGTCTAGATCAATTTGAAGGTTGAACAAGCCGCAATATTTATCGAGAAGAACTTTTGTTGGGTGGATTCCCCCATTTCATTCCAAAATAGTGCCACCAAACTTCCAAATTTGCCTTTTGATTGTAGACCATGCCAATTAATTTTTTTGGTTCATTTTAAAAATTTTGGGGTCACACCTATTATTTTGTCCAGGTGTGTATATCGTAAGTACTTTAGGATTTGTGAGAGGCAAGTTTAACAAAGCGAAATTAATTTTATTTGGCATATATGCACTCAAACTGTTTTGTTTTTTTTGTAACAGTTTTGCAAAAGATTTGCAAGTATTTCTCTTACAAAACCCCAAATCGTAAACTTATTTTTCTACATTAATTAAGGTCAAAAGAAAAAGCAGAAACAAAAGACAAGTCAAGTCAGAACAGATTTAAGCTTAAGCCTCAAACAACAACAACAGCAAAAAAGTAACACAACAAAAGTGAGGAAGGCGAAAAAACAGCAGCAGCAGCAGGAGAAAACAAAATCACATCACATAAAACTAACGGCACAAAATTAAATGCAACACTGTATATAAATAATGCACTCACTCTTCTGCTTCTTCTTCTTCTTGCGGCTCATTGCAACATTCTCCACTTTGTTTAAGCACAATTTCACACAGTAAATTGGTTAAAAAAAAAGCGCATAAGATTAAAATTAAAATGTTAAAAAAAACAATACCACAAAGAGTAGCATTAGCGCTCAAAAGAGAGAAGAGAAAGAGAGTGGGAAAAGACAAGCATGCAGGCAAAGGCAATAAAGAATGACGTTCATAAAAGTGGCAACAGCAACAAGAACTCGGGTAACACTCAAACACACCCATATTTGTCTCACATTCAGAAAACACTTCAAGTTTGAAGAAAAGAAAGAAGTATGCCATAACATACTATAGTATATTTGTATGTGTGTGTGTGTGGTGTGTGGTGTGTGGTGTGTGCCGTGCTGTGCCGTGCTGTGCTTACTTGTTACCTGTTTATTTGTACCGTTATGTTGACCGATTATATAACGGTGCATGTATTTGTAGTACATATGTACCCCACATATTTGTGTATATTATCAACTGTAAATCAAGTCCAAGAGCTGCTTTGCCTTCGCCGTCGCCGTCGCCGAATCGAGATTTGTTTCTCTTCAAAATATTCTTGTTGAGTCTTTGTTTGCCGTTGTTGAATTTTTGATCCATTTCGTTTCAATTGTAAATGTTTCTCTCTTTCTCTCTCTCTCTGCTTGATTGTATGCTCTTCATTTACTTCTTATGTACATAAATTTAACGCAAACTCAATAAAATAATTTACATATCTCTTTTTGTTCTTGTTTGTTTTGTTTTTGTTTTTTGGTGTAAATTTTGGCTTATCTTTTTTTTTTCATTTTTCTTTACTCTACCACAAAATAGTAGTTTTTATGTCACGTTGACTTTGGCTTAAACCAAACCAAGCTTCATGGACCGCGCCAACCGCACCAACCGCATACATGGAATGAATCTAGGCTAAATGCATAAAAACATTTCCGTCTTTTCTTTTAACGTCGACATTTTTCTAGTATAATTCAACTCTTTTTCTGCCTTTGCTGCGTTTCAATCGTGCGCTGCTAAGTGCCTGCTTTTGGTTTTTCTTTTTGCATTTCTAATTGAATTTTATACGAACTATTACGAATTTTTTGTTTTTATACTGGAGTCTTGTAAAGGGTGTTTTTTTTTTAGAAGTGTGGTTTTCAATCTGACAACACTTTTTTCGGAGTTGGCCTTTTTGACAGCTGCCACTTGATTTATGCTCAGTTTGGTTTGCCATTTCATAATGAATAGACTTACTCCTGAACAACGTTTGCAAATCTTGCAAATTTATTACCAAAATGAGATCCCGATTTTCACAAGAAAATTTTGTTCAACGCTGAAGCTCACTTTTGGTAGAATGGGTACGTTAATAAGCAAAATTGTCGCATTTGGAGTGATCATAATCCACAAGCCATTGTTGAGACGCCGTTACTTCCTCAAAAAGTCACTGTTGGGTGTGCTCTGTGGGCAGAGGGAATCATTGGTCCATATATCTTCAAAGATGAAGCCGGTCATAATGTTACAGTCAATTGGGAACGCTATAGAGCCATGATTAATGACTTTTTCGTGCCTGAATTGGAGGATGTTGATGTGGCCGCCTTTGGCTCTAACAAGACACTACATGCCATACAGACAACGAAACAATCAATTTATTGAAGGAAACTTTTGGTGAGCACATTATCTCGCGTCGTGAGCATGTGGCTTGGCCTCCAAGATCGTGCGATTTAACACCGCTGGAGTATTTTTTATGGGGTTATGTGAAGTCGGTGGTCTACGCAGATAAGTCCGAGACGATTGACGCCTTGGAAGAGAATATTCGGCGCGTTATTACTGACGGCCCCAATTGCTGCAAAAAGTGGTCGAAAATTGGGCCGGGCCTCTCGGCTGGAAGTTATTGGAACCAACCGCGGCGGCCACTTGCCCGAAATTGTTTTTAAAACATAGTGGCAAATCCTTATCTTTTTAATAAAGCTAAATTCTTGGCCATAACATTAAATTATATGCGTTTTATTGCTTCTTGAAAACCACACTTCTAAAAAAAAAACACCCGTTATTTGCACTTAATTAGTCAAACGTTAAGAAAACAAAAACAAACAAATGATAAAATTTGAGAACAAAAAACTATTGAAACTGAACTGGTTTTGTTTTTTAATCAATTTAGTAGAACGTTTAAATATGTTTCCCAGTCGCATTTTCTTTGTTTTCGTTCGAGATCGATATTGAGTATTGCTTAAATTTAAATATTTTCTTATTCTTTTTGGATTTTGTTTTTTTTATTAGGTATATTTTTCAGTGGTTTGTGTTCACTTGGTGTATTTCCCGCATTAATTACGCATGTAATTGGTTTTCTGAGGAACAGTAACCGTACACATAGTGTTAACCTTGACCTAGAACACTCAAATTAAGCATAAATGATTTATCGTTTGATTAAGTTTTTTTTTTTTCTTTTTACTTTGTTCACGATTGAGCGCTCAGCACTAAATTTGATCATTAATTTATTAACTTTTAATTTAAATTTTTAATTGTAAATCTTAAAAAATAAAATTAAATTAAACTCAGAATTTTTATTTCCAATTTATTGAGTGAAAATGTTATGAGAAAGGGCCACGCAAAACAAACTTATGCTAAACTGAAATATGTGCCGCCCTTTCGCTGGCTTTCGGATTATAATAAAATACGGAAGCTCTTACACATTTTGTTTCCGTCCACTCATTTCTGTGTTAATCTCACTGATGTTTATATATTTTTGTTTCGACGGGAAAATAATGCTTGTATGTAAATGATTTAGACCCATTCTCTTAGAATTGAAGCAGTGCAACGCAGATTTATTCGGTTCGCCTTGCGTGGCCTATCATGGTCTGATCCCTTTGACTTGTCCCCATACAAGGATCGTCTAAAACTAATTAACGTACAGTCCCTTGAAATACGCCGAAAAACCGCCGATACAGTATTTGTTCATCAGTTATTAGCTGGAAACATTGTTTGCCCCGCGTTGCTCCAAACTATTTTTATTAACACCAACCCACGTAACCTTAGATCTGTGCCCGATTTGCGTCTTAATACTCACCGAACAGATTATGGCGGCAACGAACCAATGTCCAGAATGCTTCGAATAGCCAACGACATTCCAAATGTTTTTGACTTTCACCACAGCAAATTAAGCTTAAAGAATGCTCCGTGTAAAGCCTAATCCCCTACCTCCTCTTGCTAAGCCATGTATAAATGAAACAATCACTCCCCCTAAATTAAGTATAGATTTAAGTAATTTTAAGTAATTTTCTCGCTTGCACTAAGCTAAATGAATAAATAAATAAATAAATAAATAAATAAATAAATAAATAAATAAATAAATAAATAAATAAATAAATAAATAAATAAATAAATAAATAAATAAATAAATAAATAAATAAATAAATAAATAAATAAATAAATAAATAAATAAATAAATAAATAAATAAATAAATAAATAAATAAATAAATAAATAAATAAATAAATAAATAAATAAATAAATAAATAAATAAATAAATAAATAAATAAATAAATAAATAAATAAATAAATAAATAAATAAATAAATAAATAAATAAATAAATAAATAAATAAATAAATAAATAAATAAATAAATAAATAAATAAATAAATAAATAAATAAATAAATAAATAAATAAATAAATAAATAAATAAATAAATAAATAAATAAATAAATAAATAAATAAATAAATAAATAAATAAATAAATAAATAAATAAATAAATAAATAAATAAATAAATAAATAAATAAATAAATAAATAAATAAATAAATAAATAAATAAATAAATAAATAAATAAATAAATAAATAAATAAATAAATAAATAAATAAATAAATAAATAAATAAATAAATAAATAAATAAATAAATAAATAAATAAATAAATAAATAAATAAATAAATAAATAAATAAATAAATAAATAAATAAATAAATAAATAAATAAATAAATAAATAAATAAATAAATAAATAAATAAATAAATAAATAAATAAATAAATAAATAAATAAATAAATAAATAAATAAATAAATAAATAAATAAATAAATAAATAAATAAATAAATAAATAAATAAATAAATAAATAAATAAATAAATAAATAAATAAATAAATAAATAAATAAATAAATAAATAATAGACGCGCACGAACGACATTTTATGTTCCCTGGGAGTTGGTTATTCCCATAAATATGTGTGAAAATTGTCCTCCCTCCAAATTTCTCCCCTTAAAATTTGGCTCCATTCCTCTTAAAATAGCTTTCTGAAATTGGCATGAAAACTTCTGAATAACCATAAGAAAGCCAGACTTCAGAACATATTGTGACAATAGTCCTTCGGGTCGCTGTGGCGTAGTGGTAATGCGTTGGACTGCTACGCAGAGTGTCCGGGGTTCGAATCACGGCACAGGCAAAATAAAAAGTAGAAAAAAATAATTTTTCTACACGGCACCACCTCTTGGCAGGCAATAGCAAACCTACAAGAGTAAAAATTGCTATGAAAAGCTTTTCACTTCGCCGTTCGGATTCGGCATTAAACTGTAGGTTCCTTCCATTCATGTACAAATATAACACGCACAATATGAGTGGATGCGAAAAGTTCGGCCTAGGCCCTCCATGAGCTGTTGTGCCATTAAAAGTAAAGTAAGTAAAGTCCTTCACAACAGCTCTGTAATTTGCAGTTTTTGTTTTCTATCTATTCGATTCTTTTGGGACTTCTACAAAAAAAATAAACAAATAAAATATTGGTATTAATGAATTTATAAAGTTTTGTCAGTGACAAATTGCTCGCTACTTACCTGCCAATTTATCTTATCTTACCATTTTAAACAATTTCAACAATTTATTAACTTAATAGCAGCAATCTTCAAATTTCAAGTTTACAAAAAGATTTTTTAATTAAAAAAGCAAATTAATTAAGTGAACACAAATTATTTTACAAATTAATTACTTTTCAATTTTTGATTGAGTTTTTTTTTGTTGTTGTTGTTGCTTTACTTACTTATAGTATACAACAATGACAACATCAACGACATTACATGTTCGTTGTTATCGTTTTTACATTTTATAACTACTTCATTTAATGCGTCTGCTAACAACACAGCAAGTGTCAATGATCTGTCAAATTGACTGACACACATATTCTGTAGACTCCTCCACATCCAGCTCTCTCCTTCTCTGTCTCTCGCCACCGAGAGACTGCTGACTGGCAATTGAGTGAGAGCGCGCAAAAGTGACACTTCATTGTAAATTCGTTAAGCTTCGTTGGAGCTGAAGCGCATCGCATTTTAATTTCAATCAAAGCATTTCCTCCTCCTTCACAATAAAACATTTTTGTTGGTTTTTTCTATCTACCTTTTATATATTTTTTTCTGTTTACCTGTTCGTGTGTTCCTCTTCATGCATAAATAAAGTTGGCAATAAATTATAGAAATCAACAACAATAAACCGTTTCTACATAAAGTGGAAAAAATTTCACCAAAGCAAAGAAACAAACAAAGAAATTCGTGAACAGGAAGCTTCTGACCGACCTTCTGGCAGTGGAGGAAGAGCAAAAGCGATTCTAAAAAATGGTAATTCTAAGACTGTGGTTATATTCGGCTTTTGCTCGGCGAACACCATGCAATTGTTGTTGCCCGAACACGAAAAAAGAGCTTTTACTCACTCTCACAGCGAACACGATATGCTGCTGGGTGAAATGTACACCGAGCACGCCGAGTATTCAGGGTGTCAATGAGTTATTCTACAAAAAAAGAACAAAAATATATGCAAAATAGAAGGAAAACATGCAAACCGGTACATCATTATTTTCATATGCAGAAAAGCGAAGTTGCGAATGTTTTTAGTTTTTAAAAGTGAATATTAAATATATTATTCATAAATCTATTGAAGAAAAATCATATTATTTTCATAATTTTTCAATTATATTATTAATTTCACGCTACATATTAATAAAATCGTTTAAAGGTTTTTTGGTATATCATTTAGTGTTGCCGTTGCGAACAATATAGTATTACAAAAAAACTGAAGCAACTCTGTAACGAACACTAATGTAACCACTACACCCAGCACGAGAGTAAAATATGATGTGTTCGTCGAACAGCGAACACCAGTATAACCAGCACCTTGGTTAAAGAAGTTAAAGCTTTAGGACAGGGGATTCATCAAAAAAGTATCGAAAGTAACGGTAAAAGTGAAAAGTGACAGGAATGCAGTGTTGCTAGACTTACTTTACTTAACTTTTAATGGCACAACAGCCCATGGAAGGCCTAGGCCGAGCTTTTCGCATCCACTCATGTTGTGCGTGTTATATTTGTACATGAATGGGAATGAATGTTGCCAAACTATCTTTTTAGAATTTCCCTATTTTTTTGACCAAATCAATCTTTAAATTTCAATTTACAAACATATTAAAAATATGAATTACTTGACTGAACACAAAAGTTTTACAAATTAATTACGTTTCAATGTTTGATTGAGTTTTTTGCGTTTTTTACTTACATATTTGCAACAACCGATACAACCTACTCATTTTTTCAAATGTAATCGAGAATTACCATTACAATAATTTCATATACTATTATTGAATCAGATCTGTTCTATATATACTCACATTTGTTGTTATTCTCTTTTCAACTACTCAGTTTCAAATTTATTCTGGAACTGAATAAGAATAACTTAAAAATAAAGTTTTATATTCTTTTGAATTAACAAAAATGTACTAAAATCTTGCATTTATGTAAGTAAATATATTTTTGGCTAACCAAACATAGTGTGGGCTTGTGCAACAGACAATGAAAAAAGTTGCAATTCACATCACCTATTTTCAAAAAAATACCGCGTTTTATTTATCACTAATTTTGAGAGCTCTTACGTGTGCAACCTTTTGTTTTCAAGTGATATTGATCTCCGATGTCAGCGTCACCTTCAACTAGCTTCTTGTTTTTAGTCTTTTTGAACGAGATATAGTGATTTTGATTATAAATAAAATAATATTGATGCTCTCAAAAGATCATTAAACTTTTGCTTAGAAATATTTTTTTGTTTCATTTATGAGTTATCTTGTGTAAACTGATTATATTCGAAAAAACGCAGAAGATCAAAAGTTAGAGGATGGCATAAATAGCAAACTAGTTTCTGGAATTTTCTCTAAATAGTTTAATTTTTTAATTTGTATTTTAGTTATAATGGAAAAATTAATCATATTTTGGGTTTAAATAATCTATTTGAGGGTTTTTGGTACGAGAAATCCGATTTAATGAAAAATTTATTGTTGAAGGCTCTACGATGGAAAAACTTTCCAAATCCAAGGTAATAACTATATTGCACTTAAATGTTCCTTTGAAAAAAAAAAAAAAAAACAATAAATTATAGGCGGGATCACTGAACAACAAAATATTCAGAATTTTTTGCTATCAGCTTTTTTTTCCAGCTATTACTCTTACGCTATTAATGAATTACTTAAGTACTTACTTGCACACACTTTTGTTCAAAGGTTCTAATTACATTAACGCCATGATGTAATTTCTTTTGTTCATTATTTTTTTCTCACCCGTTTGTGTGTTTTTAAATTCATCACACGCATATAATTATAACTTCAAAATGGAAGGCGAACAAAAGGCCGCAACATAAACTCAAAGAAATGCAAAGCAAAAACAAAAAAGTACCAGAAATAATATTTAAAAGGCATAATTATAAATACAATATTTAAGTATGTAAAGGGTGTTTTTTCTAGAAGTGTGGTTTTCAATCTGACAATACTTTTTTCGGAGTTGGTCCTTTTGACAGCTGTCACTTGATTTATACTCAGTTTGGTTTGCCATTTCATAATGAATAGACTTACTCCTGAACAACGTTTGCAAATTATTGAAGTTTATTATCAAAATTCATGCGCTGTGAAAAAAGTGTTTCGCAAGCTACGTCCATTTAGCGACGAGGCTCATTTTTGGCTCAATGGATATGTGAATAAGCAGAATTGCCGAATTTGGAGTGAAGACCAGAGAGAGGCAATTCACCAGCTACCAATGCATCCTGAAAAATGCACTTTTTGGTGTGGTTTATGGGCAGGCGACATCATTGGGCCGTATTTCTTCAAAGACGATGAAGGCCGCAACTTTATGGTCAATGGAGAAAGGTACCGCTACCGTTCGATTATAACACTTTTTTTTGGCCGAAAATGCAAGAATTGGACTCGGCCGACATGTAGTTCCAACAGGACGGTACCACATGCCACACTGCATGCGAAACCATGCATCAATTGAGAGGCGAATTTGGTGAGTAGTTAATCTCACGTTTTGGTCAATTGCCCACCAAGATCGTATGATTTGACCCGGTTAGACTATTTTTTGTGGATCTATGTTAAGTCTTTTGTCTATAGGGACAAGGCAAACACGATTGCTGCTTTGGAAGCCAACATTGAATGCGTCATTGTTGAGATTCCAGCTGAAATTTGTGAAAAAGTGTACCAAATTGGACCATCAGAATGTTGTACCACTTAATCGTAGTCGCGAGCAACAGTTAAGTGAAATTATCTTTAAAAAGTAAATGGCAGGAATTGATTTATCGATCCAAATAAAAATTTCATTCACTTTTGTAAAACTTCTGCGTTTTTATTTCATTTTCAAAAACTAAACTCTTATAAAAATCACCCTTTAGAAAGGTGTAAACATGGAACATGTTGTTTTTGCACTTCTGCTATTTATTTTTGCTCTTCTCCAAATAACTGTTACTTTTTTCGCTATTATGTCTTCTTCGGCTTCTGCTTCTTTGAGGTAATTATTTACTGGTCTTCTAATATTTTTGTTTGGCAAAGGTTAACGAACTTTTATGTATGTAATTGGTGTAAATGGGAATTTTTAAATTAGTTATTTTTTTCTTTTCGGACGATGCTAAGTACAGTGACAGTGATTTTTGAGTCTATTGCTTTAAAGCAATTGTAAAATAAATCTCAATAATAATACGAAATTACTTGGTGCTATTGTTAATGTTAATTATAGTTTTAAATACATAGTTTAAAAATTACAGCTTTTTTTAAAGTAAGTTGAATTGCTTTTCTATTTCACAAATACCTAAGTTATTTTTATGATTTAATACGTGGTAAAAGTACTTAGCATGGCTTAAATCTGAAGGGCTTAAAAGGGCTTTAGCCAGAGATCAACATTTTTCTTACAAAATTTATGTGTTCACATTCAGAGGCAGACATTTTCACGATATTTTATTTGAAGGCAGAGTAGTGGGTACGAAAGTGGCAGCTTCCGCCGTTCTTGCCTGCCACCAGTATACCTGTTTTTCCTCTTCAAACTCTCTTCTCTTTAAAATAACAATATTTCACACCTCTGCTTGTCTAAATTCAGATTTCATTTAAGAGCAAGAGCTTTCATGAGCATTGTATTCAGAGGGAGCATGTTTATTATGATGGTCTCTCCATCTCCTTTCAGTAAATGCAGGCAATACTCACTAATGGGAAAATAAATTAAAAAGTTTCTTCAAGAACAAAATTTAATAATATTAGTACTAAGTCCTTATTTACACCTTTCAAGAAATTTAAATATAAATTTTTTAGTTTGTTGGAGAGAAGAGTAGACAAAAGGGCTGTGGCAGGGCGGCAAGTTAAAAGAAGAATAGTAAAACTTGACCTTCAAGCCTTGAAAAGTGTAGATGGGGACTGACAAATTCTAGACTTTATGTATTGTCAGATATCGTAAATCAATTGTAAATAAACCTGAGAATATAGATGTTAGAGTGTTGACAAATCTTGGAGCACTGATGAAATGACACTATTCTGGCTAGTGACAAGAAACCATAAATTTTCCGCTCTACCTTCTACAACTGCTGTCCGTTCCTTGCCATTTCCAATCTAAACTTAATTAGTAGATGAATAAGAAGAATAAATAAAATGCAAAAGCTTCTTAAAACATATAAACTGTAATTAATAAATAAATCGAATTGAATGTGTTGCATGGAGAAGCACTGCATTTGCTGACTCCCAGTAAGATAAAAACCCACTTCAAAGAGACGGCGACTCGTGTACTTATTTCCTCATTTTAAATTGCAGTTTAGAGTTAATTCAAAGAATAATAAAATATATTATTGCCCCACAGGTCACAGTAGTTGCATTGCCAGAAACAACTAACTGCTGTCATTGGAGAGTAGTTAGTTTTGCAACTAAACTCTTGCTGTTAATTTTTATTTCCTAATGCTCTCTCTCTCCCCTTCGCTCATGAAGTCTGTCAACAGACTAGAAATTTATATTTTACGAACTGTTGCGGCAATAACAACAACTGCAACCGTGATTAGGCGAGAAAGGTTAAGAGAACGAAACAGAGAGAGAGAGAGAGAGAGAGAGTACGGGACGATGGTTTATGGTTTTACTGCATTGCATAACATTCTCAATTCAAGACATTGTTGTTGTTGGTTGTGGGATTTTATTTCGTACATCGAGCAAAATAAGTATTACATACTTACATGTTTTAGAAACATTTCGGTTAAAGGAACTTTTTTTTTATCCCCCCTTCAAAAAAATAGCAATTTTTCACACTCTGTTCTTATAGTTCTAAATTGGCACAACCCCTTTTTAGTTATTCTGATTTTTAGTTATTCTCCCGTATCCAAACTACAAAAATGTTCATGCTTGTCAATTACCATGACTTGCAACCAAGATTTGGGTAGATCTACAACTCTGTGTTGCATTTCTATCATTTTTCTTAATGTTTGCATTATCTCAGCACTGAACCTGTCGCCCAGAATAAGCTTGGAGTTGAGGTGATCACACAATTGTTATATTTTCAATGTGGAAAAGTTCTTCACCTGCTGAATTTACGATATACATACCTGCATGGAATAAAAGATACCTACCTCAAAGTAACCTCCTGTCAATAAGCGAAATCGCGTTCTACTTAACAATTTCAGAACAAATTTATTTAAGTATCTACTAATATAATGCTTAAAAGAAATTATAGTATGTAGATAGAAAGGGTAGGATGAAAGTGTATGGTGAATTTAGTGATGGTGTATGCAAGTGGTGAAAAAAGGTGAAACAAAAAGAAAAGTCTACACAGCGAATTTAAGTAAGAATTGAATTTTTCGCTTTAAATTGAGCGCATCCAGCAGCAAAACATTAACAACAATATGTTAGTGAGGACAATTATGATGATGTGCTTAGTGTGGTGAATTGTGAAGCGACGAAGCGGCAACTAACTGTAAATCTAATTTATGTGATTTTGCGCTTGTGCGCGTTTACTCAAGAGTAAAAACACAGAATGGTGTCAGTCAGTATGCACAAAAAAACAAGTACAGTACTTTTCGCTTAAAGCGAACTTCAATGGTTCGCTTTAACCGAAGTTAGCTTTAAATAAATGAAAAAAATATCATGGTTTATTAGAAATAAAGCGGGTACTTTTGAAATTAGTTCGTTTTATTCGGAAGTTCGTTTTAAGCGAAAACGCTGTATTTACTTACAAAAAAAAAACAAAACAAAAAAAAAAACAAAAACCCCAATTTTAGTTAAAAATACTTAATAATAAATAAAATTTTTCATATTTTTTGGTTTTTGTTTGAGATACAAGATAAATACTTAGTACGCCCCGCTATAAGCGCTTTAAGCCTCATAAAGGAAATCAATATCTTCTTCTTTGAGGCAACGACGACATCTAAAATGTGACAATGACATTAAACGTGGAACAGCAAAAGTATACAAAAAGAATTCATTTTTGAAAAATGATTTTCCAATCAACACTTTGCACTTTCTTTTCATAATTTTCGCTGCTACTTTATTTCATTTTTATATACATGTGTACGTAAGCGGGGAAAATCATATTCCATCTGCAATAGAAAAAAAATTCGAGAAAAACACCAAATTCATTCATCCTGTTAACGTCACACATTGACAAAAAAAAAAACAAGTAAAAGAAAAAGCCGAAGAAGCTCTGTTCTAAAGAATATAAAAAGCAATAAAAATGCAGCAGCATTATTAATCATCATCAATCAATGTCATTGTTGTTTGTTGTTGGTATTGCTGCTGCTGCTGTTGTTATTGTTATATTGTTTGTTGCTGCTGCTACTGCTTTATGTGTGCACACACAAGTTGTCATCATCAACGCCTTTATACACACACCAACCACTACTTTGTGCCTCCACCGCACCGGTCCTCAATGTACCTTATGTTGTGTTGCTTCTACTGCTACAACTGCTGCTGTTGGCTGTTGCTGTCAACGCATCCACATCACCCAGGCAGCAGCCAAGCAACATTATTCGCTAAGAATCCATACTTCTGTGCGTTTGTCCGTCCGTTGCAGCGCATATGAAAGTGGAAGAAAGAAGAAAAGCTTGAAGCATGTGTCAAAATATCACTCTCTTATTCTCTATCTCGTTTTTGAAGCTGCTTTGAGCGCTCTAGTCACATAATAACTTGAAGTTGCCATGAAAACAAAAAAATTAAATGCTGTAAGGAAGAAAACGAAAGAGTTATCATTCTCTCTTTTTGAAGTTATTTAATATGTAGCTAGAAATAATATCCATCATCTGTTAGGAAATATTTTATTGAATAATTTCCGACAGCTTTGCATTGGCTCCGAAACGTTTCTAGGTACAGGAAAGGAACTAACACTATTAAAGATGAGAAAGATAAAAAAAAGGTGAAAGAAAGGATCAGTCTAGTAGTACTCAAATCTTAACTAGTGCTTAGCTTACGCAGCTAAAGTTACTAACCTGGGGCTTTAGCTGAAAAAAAGTGGCTCGATGTTTGAAGCTAAACAAAAACGAACTTGGAAAGGATTAAGGTTTTCCTTTCAAGGCTTTGCAAAATGGAGAGGGGGAGAATATATGCAAAAAGGCATGACAGTACCTGTCGCTTTTGCGATGATGATAAGGCACTATTGGCCTGACAGCCCCGATATCCTTACTGATATTACTAAGTGAGATCGGCCTGACTTATTGCTTGTAACTGGTGCAAGGAATTTCATGCACTTATATAAGTATTATATAATGTATGCCAAAATATGCAGTGACATTTGAATGCCATTTTAAAGTAAATTTCATGATTCGTAAAGATAACCATATTACTTATTTTTGATATGCCCCCTAAAAACATGAATTTGCATGGAATTGCTTGACATATTTATAACTAAACTATCACTTGGAGCACAAGAGAGAAGCTGAACACAGTACATGCTTAAACTCATTTAAAATTAATCAATCAAATGCAGTAATTTGAATAAAACTGGAGTGATGCGCAAATAATAGTTCTATGAGTATAAGTACTCGTATCACTATTTACTCCTTGTACATAGACTGACAAAGCACTTTAGTCCTTTTTTAATCCTGTAGTTGAAAATATAACTTTCAAATCTATCGCAATGGCCCGTTCTGATCTAAGTGTGTCCTCTGGACAGCCACCCTTTAAATGACAACTTGAAGTTTTTCTGCAACTGGAATGTGTACATGCCAGAAGTAGCAAGAACATAAAAGTTCACAATCTATGTACAAGTGAGTGCATGTGTACCCACATAAGTATGAGTACTCATGGTTACAATCTACCGCCACCTTTTCAAATTGAGTATATTACAATGTGAAACAATTGAAAAAAAAAAAATGTTCAGGCCACAACCAAACCAGTTTGATACTAGTTGGTGTTAGTAAAACCATAGCTGGGTTTGGTCCACCTCATAACTTTTTTTTTTTACATTGGGTTAAAATTTTAATATTAGTCAAAAACCGCATGAAATGTTGTGAAGAATCATGAGTAAAATTTGACTGACATTCAGAAATTTCAAACCACTGTTAACAAAATTGTGATGAGGTGACCAATACCCAGCTAGTGTTTTCCTATCAGTTTGTCATACGCAATATAAGTTTGGTAAATCCTACGCTGTGGGGTAGTGGTAGTGCGTTGGACTGCTACGCAGAGTGTCCGGGATTCGAACCTTGGCACAGGCAAAATCAAAAAGTAGAAAAAACTATTTTTCTACGCGGCACCGCCTCTTGGCAGGCAATGGCAAACCTACAAGAGTAAAAATTGCTATGAAAAGCTTTTCACTTCGCCATTCGGATTCGGCATTAAACTGTAGGTCTCTTCCATTCATGTACAAATATAACACGCACAACATGAGTGGATGCGAAAAGCGAGAAGCGAAAAGCTCGGCCTAGGTCCTCTATGAGCTGTTGTGCCATTAAAAGTAAAGTAAACCAAGTAAAGTAAATCCTTCAAAGAAATGGTTTTGTTTGTGTTGTTTGCCTTTGCCGTTGTGTGTTTGTGTGAGAACCTGTGAGCGTGAGTATTGAATTTTAATTTAATTTATTAATGAGCAGAAGGTAGTAGTAGCAACTCACATTCGCACTTACCATGTGTGTGTGTGTGTGTGTTGGTGCAGTTCCTGCTCCCGTACTCCCCACCTCCCGCATCCATGCTGTATATGTATGTTTAAGTATGCGTTTAAAATGTCAAACGATAATATTCAACGCCATCTTGTGCAACTCTTCCGGAACATGAGCAACATAATAATCATCATTATTATTTTCATTTTCATTTTCATTATTATTATTCATTCATGTTGTATTGTGTCGTTTGTAACCCAAAAACAAAGCACAACGAAAATACGATTATCACTTTGACAATGTCAACGTTATCATTTTTGTTGTTGTTGTTGTTGTTGTTGTTGTTGTTGTTGTTGTTGCTCTTATTGCTGTTATCATTCCAATGAAAATATCTCAAAGGATTCATTTTATTTATGCTGTTTGCATTTGTAAATTGACACTGAACAGCCACAATGTCAACAACAAAAAAGCTACAGCTACAAGGAGAGGAAACAAGAGAGAGAGAGAGAGAGAGAGAAGAAAAACATGAGAGATAGTGAAGTGTAAGTATGTGACAATGTAAGCCAGCACGTGTGCATTGCTGCTCCTACGTCGATGTTGTAGTATGCGTGTTTACATAAAGAGTTATTTGTACACAGCAATTTGCATATTAATTATTTAAGAGAATTTTGATTAAAAAATATTTTCGTATATATTTGTGTAGCCAGAATAGCAGCAACAAAAGGGTTAAAAGTCGGTTTTTGCCATTTCTCGCATATTGTCATATCCTTGCATACATACATACATACATACATACATTCATATATACATACATATGGTGTGTAGTGTGTACATACATATTACTTATATCTTCTTTGGCATGTGCCTGCATGTGTTTGTCTGAATTTTAGCTTCATTTGTTATTTATGGATTTTGCACGCGCTCTAGTGCGAAGAAATTTTAATAATAAATAAATAGAAAACAATCTTGATATTTTAATATTTTCATCGAAAAGAAAAACGAAGCCTTTGTGCCGCATTGACTTTCATGTATCCTGCATTAGGCGTTGGATTTGAATTTAAAATCTCTCAACCGACACTCACCACCATTTTTTAAATTACAATTCAATTTCATCTGCCGTTCTTGTATCTCCCATTGGTGGAGCCTTTGAAGTCTCTGCAAATCAGTTCTTTTCGAACTTGTTTTTCATTAACAACTTGAAATCATTCACATGTTTTCAGAGCTGCGAATCTCTTTTTGCAATATTTGTTTCTATGCGTCCCTTTTTGCAGGTGCCTTGGGGATTTCAGTCAATTTTTGAATTTATTTTAAATTCAAATTTATGATTTCTTATTCCAATTTGCTGCTACTACGAGCTCAATTTTCGATTTCTAAGTTGACTTTTGACTGTTCTGAATCCAATTTGACTATTCTGAATTCAGTTTTAGGATTTATGAATACAATTTGAATATTTCCTAATTAAAATTCAACACTTCTGAGTTCAATTTAAGTTTTTGAATGCAAAGTTATAATTTCGAAATTCAACTTCCTGCTACAATCTCAATGAACTTCAGTTTGTTTCAGTGCCGACTATGACCGCTTTTCGCATCCACTCATGTTGTTCGTGTTGTATTTGAACATGAATGGAAGGGACCTACAGTTATTTGCCGAATCCAAAAGGCGAAGTGAAAAGTTTTTCATACGCAATTTTTACTCTTGTAGGTTTGCTGCTACTGCCTGCCGTGTAGAAAAAGTGTTTTTACTCTTTGATTTTGTCTGTGCCGTGATTCGAACCCCGGACACTTTGCGCAACTGTCCAACGCACTATCACTACGCTTTAAAGTCAAATTAACGATTTCAAGATTTTGATTCGCATGATGAGACTTGATGCTTTCAGGATTCAGTATAAAACATTTGCCTAAAAATATGCAATGTGATGGACATAAACTTTTTTGGTACAAGGTTATCTGCGACAGACATTTTTCTTTGAATTTGATAAACCTTTCCCACCAAGAAATGCACTGCAATTTAATTATTTCTATTTTATTTCCATTTTTGCGACCACATCCTCCATCAGCACCACCCACACTTGTTGTGTGCCTCTGCGAGTGCCAAAAATTTATATTTATTTATATACAATTTACACGCCGATTCAAAATTATAATTAGTTTCGCTTTGTAAAATATTGAGTTGAGTTCTTTCTTGTGTATCCATGTAAAAAATGGCCACGCCTCGTTTTGTCAACGTTGTCGTCGTCACGCCAATCATCAGATGTTTCCTCTCGTTTATTTCTCTTTTGCGAAAGTTTCTTCAATCAAACACCAACATCTTCAACGCCATCATCAGCAAACAGCCAAGCCGTGCTGTTGCTAGCATCAGCATCAATATGAAAATCACCGGACCCAGCGAGCACATCATCATCATCATCAGTAACATCAACATCAACATCAACATCAACATCATTACCATCAGTTTGTGTGTGTGTCACATTTTAAGATGAAACTGTCATTCTTGGGATGATTTTATTTGGCATAATATTGCTAAGTAGTAGTGTTCCTAGTGGACGTTAGATAATTGTAGTAGAATCAGTGGAAGTAGTAGCTGCTGGCTAGAATATTTGAATGTCTCCACCATTGAATGCCTTTTTGGTTGGTTGCATGTAATATGTGCGTTGCTTTCATTTGGCTCTACTCGCATCTCCCCTTCTTTTGTCATAAATTATGAATTTCATAAAATATGCATTTAGAAATCGTAGGAAAAGAAAAATAAAAATACAAATCGTTTTTAAAATAGTCGGCACTCAAAACGCTGGCAAAACCAAATGAATGAATGCCGTGCGTCTTTCGTACATATTTTTCAAAATATTCTGATGATGTCGAAACTTTCGAGCGATTTATTGTTTTTGTTTTTGTTTTTGTTTTTGTTGCTGTTGTTGACAGTTCATCGTGTGCAATTTACCGTGGAAAGTGTTGTAAATTTTCTTGTTCATATGTCCATGAAAATTTAAGTTTTCTCTTCGCAAATTTTATTATATCCCATAACGTGTATATTAATATTTTTATGAGCAATTTAAATTTTTCTTAATTATAGCGATTATTCATACATTTCCTAATCTTGTTTTTACATTTTTCTTTTCTTTGCAGGTAAGTGTTGGCAATTTTGTGATATTGTTTTGACAGCAGCTGGTTTGGGTTAGGAATTGTATTTTTGATCTTCTATCAGACAGTAGAGTTCGCTGTTCTGTTTGCTGCATAGTAAATATGTAAATATATCTACGAAAATAGAAAATTTAACTTTTTTTTTGGTTTATAACTTTTGTTTATTTTGTTTGTGTGTCCAATCAAGTGTCAATCAAAATTTTGTATGTTTTAGAGTAGCTATAGAAATTTTATGACATGAAATCAATCAAAATGTTTTAAAAAAATTGCTACAATCAAATGCCAACTTTTTAACTGCGAATTCTTTAAGAATAGTTAGGAGCAGGCATGCCGAAAGGAGGCGGGAACGAGGGTATTCCTCCAATACCCGCAGGAGAGGCCATGTTTCAGAACCTTCGATAGCAAAATTTGGAAATTTATGAGAAATAACTTCTGTTGAGTTTTGCCTATTTTAGAATTTTCTTATACAATTGTTTTTTAGTTTACCTGGGAAATATATGCACGAAACTATAGTTGTTATTAAAAATAACAGAAAAACTTTATAAAATCATTTTCATTGACATTGTTTTAATGAACAGAATCAATGAAAATGTACAAAAATTAACGAATGAGTTCATTAAAACTAAAAAAAAACATATGTGAACTTGTACACTTTATAATTCTCATTCACTTTATATCGGAAGTAATATAAGTTTTATGAGAAATCAAAAACAAAGACCTCCCGTTAGCAGTCCATCGCACTATCCACTAGACTATCGAGATCGCCTCTACTACTTAATAAATATGAAAATATCGGGTACAATTACCATATTTTGGCAACGGCTATCATTTAACGATTATCGAAAGAATTCATTAAAATTTTTAGAATCGCTTGCTATGGCACACTAATAATGACTTTATATTCAATGAAATGTGATGATGTACCATACAAATTCACTAAGTCAATGAGGGTGCTTCATTGATTCAACGCAGGTTTTCATAAATTTTCTGGTTTTTAATTTCATGAATGATTTTCAATAATTTTGAATGGATATTTTTTTTCTCCGTTGGGACCCTGTAAGGTTATAGTTTCTACATCAGATGCAAAGTAATTGAAGTTTATATTTTTGTTCATTTCAAAACTATCACACCTCCCACCTCTTAAAACAAGCATAGTCTGGTGTTTTATCAAAGTTAGATTTAATAATTGAAAATTATTTAATTATTATTATTTTTGGGAAAAGTTTTATGAAATAGATATCCGAAAAGTCTTACAGATTTAAAAAAAACAGGTGAAATATATAAAATTAGACTCAGTTTTCTAGATTTAACGGTTCCCTGACGTTTAGTCTTAATTGATAGAAACGGAATCTTAACCGTTAACAACTTTGAATCATTGGCACTTTCTGTTGCTTTCGTTTATCAGCAAATAATCTGCTCATTCCATCTTTCTAAAACTGTAGAGGTTATCCAATTTGTATCCAGAGTTGTAGTCATTCCCTTGTTCAATTGTGGGTTCAGGCCATTTAATTTGATAATTGATTCTGACTAGCCAAGGCTTCAGCAATATTATATATACTAAGTTCATCCCACGTAAATTTTATCTCACACGAAAGTGACCACACTTATGAGCTTTCTGAACACATTTTCCATCAAGATCGAATCTTTGTCGTCGTCGTGGAGTAGTTTGTAGGGTGCTGGACCGCTATGCGGACGACCGGGTTTGAATCCCTGCACAGACAAAAATCAGAAATTGATTAAATTTTCCAAACAGTTGCAATTTTAACATGCGGAATCATTTCTTGACTGGCACTGGCCTCCAAGAGTAAAAATTATCTAAGGAAAGTGTTTCCCTTCAAAGACGCCTTAAAACTGTAAGTCTCCCCATCCCCCCTTTCTTCTCTAGGGGTTAGGTTCCATAAAGTACTCATTTTGTTATTCTCTATTTTTACCATCTGAACAGATGATTGGCCTATCAACATAAAGTTTTCAAATGGTTTTTCTTTTACACTTCTATATCTGCATATAGTATCACCCGAGTTTTAGAATTTTAAAGAACAGAGCTGATAACTTCCTCAGATAGGACCCGCGTAATAGACTTTATGGCAATCCTACGTGGAGTTCCAAACTCCTTAACGATGATTTTCGGATAAAAACACGGGAACATGGCTTGAAAATGCGGGACATTTTGTAAACAGAAAAAACAGGCGATTTTTCCAGAGCTGATATTAAATGATTTTTTGGAATCAATGGAGATGAATCAACTTTGGTTGACATTGACGTCTGAGGCAAATTTTCCTGATTCTTTCATCAACCATTTTTTATTTTTACACCAACTCTCCTTGCCTTCCCTTGGATCCATCTTTTCGGTTGTGGTTGAAACAAATTTGTCTAAAAATGACATCATGGCATACATAAAGAAGACGCTCCTTACCCACAGTGAAGTATCTATTAAAGAGGGAGTGAAGGGTTGGTGCAAAAACTAAAAGTGTCCAGCTTTTTATATCGAATAACTTGGTTCAAAAGTCGATTTTTATGTCTGTCTTGTGCTCTTTTCGGGACTCATTAAATTAACTCGATTTCAGCGGTGACATCCTGCAAAATCTGGTACAGTCGGCAATCCTATACCTACAACCCTCTTTTTTTTTGGTCTAACCAAGAAAGTCAATTCATTCTGCCATATTTTGTCTCCCGATATCTTTTAGAAGCTATAAAATAATGACAAAGTAAACCCGAGTCTACTAAACTAAGTACCTAAGCTGTGGGTTGATAGAACTATGTGTATATTTATATATACTTAATTTATGTAGTTTTTGTATCTTCAGAAGTTTATGTCGTATCGTCCAAATCTCAATATCTTCCAACCTGTTCTTCTGTTAACAGGGTATAGCCATAACCATCTACAGTTAAATGAATACAGGTATTTTATTCTAGAGGGTGTGACCGTGACCTGTAGGTCCCTGTAGGTTCCATTCATGTACAAATATAACACGCACAACATGAGCGGATGCGAAAAGGCTCGGCCTAGGCCCTCCATGGGCTGTTGTGCCATTAAAAGTAAAGTAAGTGACCGTGACCTTAGCTCCGTGTCGCCGTGGCGTAGTTAGTAGTTCGTTGGCTTCTTACGCAGAGTGTCCGGGGTTCAAATCTCGATACAGACAAAATCAAAAAGTAGAAAAAACTATTATTTTACATCACACCACCTCTTGGCAGGCAATGGCTGGCAAACCAACAAGAGTAAAAATTGCTCACAATTCGCTAGGTTAAGAACTCACCGAGTTGCATTTTTACAATACATATGTACATACATAAATATCTGTTTTCCGCATACCAATGCCACATTTTTGGTGTGGAGCACATTTTAAAACTAATTTACGAACGCCGTAGAGTTTGAATAATAAATTAATTTAAATGGACATGGCGGTGCTATTAATTCTTCAATTTATTTCTAAACTTGTAGCCAAATTAATCTGTGTTAATCTTGGAATTTATTGCAAAAATGCTGCTAACAGGTAAACGAGAATTACATACGAAATGAAGCTTAAAATTTAACATCAACACAAACCAAAAAGCCAAAAAATATATTTGTATATTAAAAAGAAAAACGAAAAGTGAAAAGTGAAAAGTGAAAAGATTTAAAGAAAAACACCTTGAGCTATTTATAAAAATTATTTCGCATAATTCTTCAGTTTTAATATAGTGTTGAAAATATCTTTCTACTTTAATTTTCTTTTATTTTCGTAAATTGTTTTTTTTTGTTTGGGGTATATACCTAGATTTTCTTTGTTTTTTTTCACAAAAATATTACTCATTATGATATTCCGTGTGCGGTTGAACGGACAAGCAGGCAGAAGACAGGTACACCCATAGTCAGAACGACTAAGAGACAAATGGGCGGATGAATAGCCTAGCCAGTGGGATTGCGATCGAGTTGGAATGAACGTGCGGTCGATTGTGTATTTATGTTGTTTTTTTTTCATACATTCATTCTCTCGTATTTTAATTTTTAAATACCCACATAATTCTCCACACCTGTATGTTTTCACAAGCGTTTCAGAAGCAGAGGGGAGAGGAGGCAGGGGAGTGAGAGTGCTTGAGGCAAACATACATTTCTAACACGGTATTTTGAAAAAAAAAAACAAATAAATGTTTTCTTTTTGTATTCTAAATACACTTTGGAAATATTAAAAGTATAAATATAAAACAAAACAACTAAAAATTAAAAAATTCCGAAAGCAAAATTCGGACGTGGCCGAACTTTATATTCCCTAATGAAACACCTTGTTTGCATTCAGTGGTGGGTAGGCCGGGCTTTTAGCATACACTCATCTTGTGCGTGTTATATTCGTACATGAATCCGCATCCGAACGGCGACGAAGTGAAAAGCTTTTCATACACAATTTTTACTCTTACTCTTACTTGAGCCATTACCTACCAAGAGCTGGTGTGCCGTCTCGAAAAATTGTTTTGTCTGCTTTTTGATTTTGCCTGTGCCGCGATTTGAACCCCGGACACTGCGACCACTGACTCTCTATATAAAATTTTGTATGGGAAGCGGGCGTCGATATTGCCCAATGATGATAATTTTCGCATCGGTTATTTTAACTGTGTATACCATATTTGGTATCATTTGCTGCACTAGTTCCTTTGATATTTCACTTGTATTGGAAGTAGGCGTGACTTTTGCCCTATGGTGACAATTTTCAGAACATTTGTTTGAGAAAGTAATGTTGTGCATCGAGTTTTGCATCGAGTTATGTTGCATTCGCTTTAGAATTTCTTCCAATATCACTTTTTCAACATTTCGCTTGTATGAGAGGTGCCACGCTCACTTGACCGATTTTGCCCATTTCCGAACTTTACCTCTTTTTGACAATATTTAATGTCTGTACAGAGTGTGGTTGAGATTTGCTTAAGTTTTACTCGAGTTATCGTGTCCATAGATGACGGACCGACCAACGGACATGGCTATATCGACTCGGCTATTCACGCTGATCATCTATATATATTTATATAATATATTACCATATATATACATATACCTGGGTCGATCAATAAGTACCCGTGTGCGAAGACAGGTGGCGTTGCTGAGGGAAGTTTGACATTACCGCCGTGTACTGCCATCTGTCAAACTGATTCATATGTTAGTTTTTATTTGGCAGCCATTAGTGTCACACGTGTTTCGATCCGTAATTCGCTTTTTATTTTTGGATGGAAAAACATGCGAAGAAATGAAAAGAGAAGTTGGATGCTGCCGATGGGGACCCTTTACCATCTATGACAACCATAAGATATGTGTTCAATGAATTTAAACGTGGTCGTACATCTGTTTTTGATGAGGAGCGCTCAGGCCGCCCCGCAGACATGGTTACCGAGGAAATTGTAAAAAAGGTTCGCGACATGATTCTCGTTGATCACCCAACGAAAGTGCGCGAAGTAGCATAGGCCGTAGGAGTGTCGTACGGTACAGTAATCAATATTTTACATGTTAGGTTAAGCATGAGAAAGGTGTCGGCCCGAAGGGTGCCGCGATTGCTTACGGTGGACAACAAGCGGATACGGCTGTCAATGTCGAAGCTGTGCTTGATCTTTTTAAGCGAAATTCACATGAGTTTTTGCGTCGAGTCGTCACCGTTGATGAAACCTGGATTTATTATTATACGCCAGAGACCAAGCGACAGTCAAAACAATGGATTTTTCGGGGTGAATCTGCTCCGAAGAAGGCAAAGACGGTCCCATCGGCCGGAAAGGTCATGGCCACGATTTTTTGGGATTCCAAGGGAATAATCCTCATGGACTTTTTGCAGAAAGGAAGAACGATCACGGGGCAGTACCACAGTGAATTATTGGACCGATTCGATACAAAATTGAAGGAGACACATTTGTCTACGAAAAAACTGCTGTTAGAGTGTGTAGGGTATAAAAAGAATAAAAATATTTTTTTGGCACATAGTTATACTTATTATAAATATTATCTTGTATTTTGTTGTTGTTGTTGTTGTTGTTGTTGTTGCTGCAGTGATTAACAAAGCAATTTGCACGGAAATGGTTGAAATTGTGACTGACACTAAATGCGGTGGAACAAAATCACGAAATTCACTGTCCACTATTTTCATCAGAGGAGCATAGAAAAAGCTCAAAAGTAAAACACAGATTTCTGAGGGAAATGTAATATATTTTCTGTTTTTTATTATTATTTTATTATTTAATGAGGAATTATGTTTATTTGTAAGACTTTATCGTTTGGTTGTACAAAATTGTTCGACTTGACGGAAAAGTGTTTTTTCTTATTGTTTTTGTTTTTAGGGAAAATAACTAACCATGAGTTTGTTGTTGTGTTATTATTTTTACTATTTGTGAAAGACTTTCATTATTTGTTTGTGTATACCTAGAAATTATTTTCTTATTAAGAAGTTATTTATAGAAAATTATTGGGAAAGAAATATGAAAAACATGGCAACAATGTAAAGGGTTTAACGTTAAAAATTAGGAAGGGAATACGTAAAAGAAACAGAAAGTATTTAGGTGCACAGCAGCTGTTTACTCGAACCTTTTTCCCCATGGTTTTCCATTTCTAGAATATTGACCCAATAACAACGTAAAGATTACTGTAGGCCAAGCCGGCCGCTCAGGTGGTAACAACATCAGATTAACGAAACTTGTAACGTAGCGGTAGTGTGTTGGACTGTTACGCAGAGTGTCCGGGTTCAAATCTTGGCAGGCAATGGCAAACCTACAAGAGTAAAAATTGCCTGCCTATGAAAAGCTTTTCAATTCGCCGTTCGGATTCTGCATCAACACGATGCTCTGCATTCAAACAACAAAAAAGGAAACACAATGTAGAGAATTTGGTAAACTGCAAAACATCGAGTGTCATGTAAAAAATAAAATCATGTCTTGCTCTGTTTCTCTAACACTTTAAGTACAATGAATTAGTTACTATGGACTACTATCAGAAAGTTCATATCTCATAAACTAGAAAGTGTAAGGAGTGAGATCGAAAAAATCTTAACATATATAAAACCCAATAATTTTTAAACGGTTGATCTTGGAGTTTTTATTTGTTTTTTATTTAATTGATAATATTTTACAAATTACAGAGAAATATAACTTTTATAGTTCTAACCACTATTTTTTGAACTCATGGACCTTTTTTGGTAAGCCTTCCATTAGAGATTTGATAGTTGTTTCAGACACCTTTTTGGTTTGTCCTTTTAAAATCTTCGATATTTTGGGACATCTTTTTTGTGCTCTTCAAGTTTCTTTTCAAGAGCCCAATATCTCTCCACTGGTCTTAGCTCCGGACAATTTGGAGGATTGTCCTCTCTTGGCACAAAAACTATGTTATTACTTAGGTACCACTCCAGAGCTTTCTTGCCGTAGTGACATGATGCCAAATCGGGCCAAAAATATGTGGACACATTGTGCTCTCTTATGAAAGGAAGAAGCCTTTTTTTCAAACATTCTTTGATGTATATTTCGGTATTTATAGAGCCCACTGTAGCAAAAGACTTGCTTCTTTTGCCGCAACTGCATATAGCTTGCCATACCAGGAATTTTTTAGGATATTTTGTCTGCTTTTGAAATCTAAATTGTTCTTCGACATTTCCTCGAGCATCAGCAACATAAAAATTTTGACCCGGAAGCTGCGTAAAATCTGCCAGTACATACGATTCGTCGTCCATTATGCAATAATTTCCGAGCCCTACTTTTGGCGTCTAAATTTCTTGCAGCATTCCTGTCTGGAACTTTTTGGACTTTGTATGATTTGAAACCTGCATTGGCTTTAACTTTTCGCACCAAATAGTCAGAGCACTGGGCTAACCGGGCAGCTTTTCTAGCAGATGTGTTTGGAGATCTTTTCAATATGCTTTCTATTTTCTTGGCTTTCCCAATATCATGTGGTCCTTGTTTTCTTCCTATCTATGGTCAAATTCTCCTGAAACTGTTTAATAACATGGGAAACAGTTTGACGGCAGACCTTCAATTCTTTGGCCAATTTTTTGTAGGACCAATTTCGATTTTTTTTTTGAAAATTTTTAATAAGTTTAAGACGTACTTCTTTTTCTTCACTCATTTTGATCAAACTCACTATAAATCAACATGTTTGTCATTAACAATAATAACTAACATATTTTTCAAAGATAACTAGATCAAAAAATTTTCTTAAATTTTACACCCAAAAAAATTATTAGGCAAAACGTGTGTTAAGATTTTTTTAATCTCACTCCTTAATTTGTTTTTTTCCGCATTCTTTCCCTCAAATTCACATAATTTCCCCTTTAGTTTGGAGATGTAGGGTAGACCAATTGAACGATTAAGTAAGTACTATCAAAACTTACTTTACTTTTAATGGCACAACAGCCCATGGAGGGCCTAGGCCGAGCTTTTTCGCATCCACTCATGTTGTGCGTGTTATATTTGTACATGAATGGAAGGGACGGGACCTACAGCTTAATGCTGAATCCGAACGGCGAAGTTAAAAACTTTTCATAGCTTTTTTTACTAGAACATGATGACTAAAAAATCAGAAATTTCGTGTCAACGGAGAAACATTGCAAAACAAAATTTTCAATCAAAAAACTTAATATTTCATGAACTATTCGAGATATAACGTCTCTTTTAGGACAACTGAAATTTATTTTTATTGAGGCGACTCACATTATGTTCTTAGGTCTTATTTTAGTAAAATCTTAGATTTTACGTAATATAAAGAAGAAATTTATTAGAAAATTAAAATTGAACAAATCTTCAATTCTACAGGGAATATATCTTATAAATCTAGTAAGATATATGTGCATATTTTCTTTCCCCCTTGCATTCTCTGAATTAGGTATCTTTCATCGTTTCACTCTATCAAACAGTTTCAACTTGTTTCCTGCAACAGAAGTCGATATCGTAATTCCACAGAATTCCAAGAAATTGAGTTCCATATCTGGGATATGTTTGCGTATTAGTTCGTTGTTATGTGTTAGACGAGGATGCGGGGAACAGGAGCAGCCGAGAGGGCTAAATACCCTCCAAAATGATTTGCATGATATTTTTTATATAACAAAATTCACACAAAATTGATCTGAGCTCCCCCTAACACATATTTTAATTTTTTTTTTTTTTTTGTCACACTGGGTTACATACATACATCACTATTGTGGTAATATTTGAAACACCACCACTGTGTAATTCTGCGTTTTGTGGTCTAACTATACAGTGTCGGAAATGACAACTTATATTCATGTAAATATGTATGTAGTACTTGAATATGACTAATTTACATATTTACATACTTCTCACAAATGCTTTAAATGTTTTAGTTAATAAAGTTAATATTTCCATCGTTTGATTTACATTTGCGTAATACAATAATCACTCAGAGAAAAAAACCCACACATGAGTAAGTGGGGGAAAAGGACTGCAGTTCACCCACACTTATGCAGTAGCTTACTTAGCTACCCTAATCTCCCCGATATAGATTGCTCAACGAGCGAGATGCATGGGGTGGGCGGAATTTGTGCAGCGATAAATTGCCGCAATCAACACTTGAAACTCAATTTTCAAAACATTATAAAATGAAAAAATAAAATCTCGGCAATAATCCATTTAAAAGCATTTATTGAGATTATATATTATATATACAGAAAATTTCGTTGTCGCTGCTTTAGTCGTTCTCGTCGTTGTAGTTCGAGTTGACAAATAAATTGACCTTTTCCCTCTACTCTCGGCGACTTGCTGAGGAGCTGAGCTTGCTGGTTGAATTGCGGCCTGCTACCCTCTTTCTCCCATTCGCTTTCATTTGTGTTTGTGTTTGTGTTTGTGGGTGTGTGTGTGTGTGTGAGTATGGATAAATTAAATTAAGCATACATGAGTACATGACAGCGGATATGAGGCTA
This sequence comes from Palloptera scutellata, assembly GCA_958295655.1. Lineage (NCBI taxonomy): Eukaryota > Metazoa > Arthropoda > Insecta > Diptera > Pallopteridae > Palloptera > Palloptera scutellata. Next base: position 65,273,236 of record OY282450.1, read on the forward strand.
CAATGTATGAGGAACATGCATTCATACATACTTGTACATATATATGTACGTATATTATGCATTGTTATTGTTGCTGCATAAATGAATGATTGGCGAATGGTGACTGATGGTAGATTGGTGTTTGAAGTAGTAGAATAAATGAATGAATGACGGCATTGCTCGTTGTTGGCGAGGATTGATAGAAGCATCCAAATGATACAAAGACTTATGGGACTATAATGATACTCGATGAAGGAATGAAGGGCAACGGGTTGGCAGGGGGAGGGGGGGGGGGGCGGAATGATGCTGACTGAGTCGCCATCTCACAATTGTCAATTTTAATTAAAAAATATTCTACTCATGTGGGTGGGGGAGGAAGTAGGGGCAGGATGAATGAATTAGTACAAAATATTATTGAAAATATTTATCTACTCGTATCTACTAAAAAAAAAGAGAAGAGTAAAGATTAAAGACAGAATTTAAAATGAAAAATTTGTATGTATGCACTATTGTGATGTATGAGAGTAATTAAAAAAAGAAAAAAGAAAACTGAATAAATATAATTTAATTCTCAATTTAATTTGCTTGAGAGTGCTTTGTTTTTAAAAGTACGTCGTCATAATTTCAAAGAAACATTCAATTGAATTACTTGAATAGTTGAAGCAGCACTAGCAGCTAAAGTGCTGGCTGAAGTTGATGATGAATGCAAAAGATGATATCCTTAAAAATAAATCATAATATCATTTTCAAGCATCATAATTTTGTTCATATTCAAATTGTTGTTTTTGCTGTTGCTCGTGTTTAATGAAATTATTATTTTCATTTACTTAGAGACTGGATGAGATGATTCTGTTGATTCTGTTCTTCATGATGTTTGTCTGTCATGCCATTCTGTTTGTCTCTGTCTGTCTGCCATGTTTGTTTCACTTTGTTTCTCTCTGTCTGTCTGCCATGTTTGTTTCACTTTGTTTCTCTCTTTCTCTCGCTCTCTCTCTCTCTCTTACTTTGTATTCTCTACCTATCCATTTGTTGATTGACTCGAATCTCAACTCAAGTCCATTTGTATTTAAATGGATATTATCTGTGCTCAGAGGGTGACAAAACTTAATAAAAGTTAATTAAACCCAATAAAATCTCATTGAAATGGACTAATGGATAAATCTGTTTACCAGTTTTTTTTGCGTACTGCACATTTCATTTTCTTGTTTGTGCATATGTAGGTATTAAAATGTACAACTGTTTGTTTATTACAAAATTTAAATATATTTTGCTTATGGCTGTGTGATCAATGCTATCAATGCTATTTTGGTATAATTTCTAGCTCACTACTGGAAGGTAGTGAATAAAAGTTGTTAATGTGTATATGGAAATTTAAATTTAATAAACTATGCAGCTACCGTTCATCCTTTCTCGAGAAGTACGGGGTCAAGGGTATGTAAGAATCTACTTGGTGAAATATTTACTAGAAGTTGCTTATCGATTCATCAGTTTATTAGTTTAGCACCATATTCTGCAGGTTTTTCATGATTTCAGTACTTGATTTTTGTGTGTGTGTGTGGTGTGCTCGTTGGTGGGGAATTTCGAAACACGTAACTCTAGGCATTAGTTGGTATTTTCTGTTCTGGTTTTCGATTTTATCGATCATTTCTATGAGGGGAACCCTCTAAAAGAGGTTGGTTTAATCACTCTATACAGACAACGGTGGCTATATCGTCTGAAACTTATTTTTCCGAAAAGTCTTCGTAATTTGAAATATACCAATGACACTTAAAACGATTTTGAATTTCTGGAATAATTTTCCACGTTCAATAAAAATAAACTAAAAGTATTAACTTCATCAAAAAATCGAAAAAGTAGAAAAAATTATTTTACTATACGGCACCAGGCAGGCAATAGCTGAAACTTATTTTTCCGAAAAGTCTTCACAATTTGAAATATACCAATGACACTTAAAACGATTTTGAATTTCTGGAATAATTTTCCACGTTCAATAAAAATAAACTAAAAGTATTAACTTCATCAAAAAATCGAAAAAGTAAAAAAAATAATTTTACTACACGGCACCACCTCTTGGCAGGCAATGGCAAACCTGCAAGAGTATAAATTGCCTATGAAAAACTTTTCACTTCGCCGTTCGGATTCGGCATTAAACTGTAGGTTCCTTCGATTCATGTACAAATATAACACACACAACATGAGTGAGTGGGGGCCTAGGCCCTCCATGGGCTGTTGTGCCATTAAAAGTAATTCAAAATTAGCTTTATATCTGGAAATTCTTCGGATGCGATTTTTTTCCTGTCCCAAAAATAAGCCCAGTAGGACTTGTGAAGTACCCTAATGTATCCTAATAACAAAATGTGGTCAAAATTATAATTAAAGTTGATTTGTCTTGACATTTATCTCATACAAAAATTCTTCGAAACGAAATAATGCAGACATTATTGAAAGTTTAGATTTTTTTGACCCATTTTGTTATGAGTTAAATGTCAAGTCAAGTCTATAAGTACTAAAGATAATGTTTGCAATTTTTCATCTACTGGCAAGGAAAAATGCCATTAGAAGTGTCTGAAATTATTTTTTAAGTTAAACTGAATTGTTTCGCATATCCTTCCTCTTTTTTTTAAGTTCCTTCTCTAAACTCAAAGGCTTCTTTTCCATTGCCATTGAAAACTTTAAAAGATAATGTAGACTCATTGAAAATTGCAATGCTTATGAGATTCCTATTCCATTTCCATTGAAAATAAGTAGTACCATAATTTTAAAGAAATTCATATTTTTTTTTCATTAGCATTAAGAATTCAAACATCAATATTTACACAATAAAAAATTTATTATATCTATTTTAATTTTATTATAATATTATAATAATATAGTATATTTAGATAATATTGGAAGTCGCATTAAATCTTTATAACTAATTGTTGGCAAGATTTACAGACATCACTAAAAGCATACATTATTCCCCAAACAGTTTATATGTAGAGCTTCTTGTTATTTCTAAAGCAATATTAATCGTTTTTTATTGTCATTGAAAATAGTTTTGCATTAAAATTTCTAATGCTAACGTTAGTTCCATTTAATTAGAAGTATTCTGAATTTCAATGCTAAGGAGTGAGATCGAAAAAATCGGATAACTTTAAATTGTTCTAGCATTGAAATCCCTTATGCAAATAAAAAAAATGTCAACAGTTTTGAAAAGAAAATCTAATTTCTGATAAAATGATCAATAAAACTAATTTGGTTGTTGTTTTTTACAGAATTCGGACAGCTTTTCCAGTATGCCTGCCCTTAGCGCCTTTACTGTAATTTCTGAGACTCTCTTGGCGGCAGCATTCCACTTATTTCTAAAATCTTCCATGGATTTAGCTTATTTGTTTGTTGCCTTTAATGTTCTCTTCACTAGAGTCCAATATCTGTCGATAGGCCGAAGTTCTGGGCAATTTGGTGGGTTGGCGATTTTTGGTACCAATTTGATGGTTTGGTCTTCGAACCATTTAAGGGTTACTTTACTGTAGTGGCAGGTGGCTAGATCAGGCCAAAAGAAAGTATTTGAATGCAGCTAGTACTATCATATTTTGGTTCTTCAGTGTCTTCCTAAGTTCCTTCCCACTTCTTACACTTCCCTTTAAGTAATTTCTATTTTTCCCTTTAAGCTATTTCTTTCATCGAAATTCAAATGTCATTTGCTATTTTCGTAAGAAACTTCAATCTGAGCTATGACTTCAAAACAACGCTTTATTGTGCTTCACTTCTTCATAGTTCTACTTCTTCATATGTATTTTACTATAATTTATGCTGGTTTTTTTTTTTTTTTCTTTTCTCTTTGTCTTTCAGTCAAGTCAGCCATGTCCTGCTGCTACTTTTATGAAGAATCACAAGCTAAATGCTAGAAAACGAACACGTTTTCTACTGCATATACTAGTGCCTGGCTCCTGGAGTTTCCTCTCCGTTCCATTCCTCTCCCTACCACTCCTCTCCATCTATCACAATATTTATATACTATGCTTTTGAGCTATGTACTTCCGTTCTTTCTGTTTCCTTCTTTTTTTTTATCTGTTTTTATTTTGGCAAATATTAAAATGTTTCTTTGTCGCGCTTTTTGGGTTTACGACCTGCAATTTCATACAAATTTAAGCTCTTAAAGATGACATTTTGATCTGTTTTGATTTCCCTAGGGGCGGAGCACGCATGCTAAAATAGCAACAGCAAAGAAAAACAACATCTACTCTACTCACATAAAACGGTGTCTGCTGGCGTGTTCTTGGTTGTTGTTTGCCATTCAAGTCATCCAAGATTTTTTGCCATTACTGCCATTCTCTGACACCAACACCACATGTGACTGGGAATGGTTCTATATGTGTGTGTGTGTGTGTGTGTGTGTGTGTGTGTATGAGTGTATGTGCTGCCACAGTATTTGTTTTTGGCAAAATTTTCCACACTTTCCCATGTCTTGTATTTATTTTATTTGATTGTGTTTTTCGTTGGTGTCTTGTTGCGGCTTATTCTTTAGGGGGCCGTGATTTTTCTTCAGCCTCTACTCCTATTTTATATATCATCCTCTTCTTATTCTGTATACCATTGGATATCATTGTAGGTGTAGCACATGTGATATATATGTATGCATGTATATATCTTTGACAATCTGATATTCTCATATGTCAAATTTGTGTTGCACGTGCAGTGGCAAATGTTATTGAAGTTTATATGAATGTATTTGTATTTCGATATGTATAGGAATGTGTGTGTGTATGTTTGTGTGTTTTATGATGCATATGTGAAACGCAAATTGCAATAACAGTGATTTTTCACAACTTCATTTCGATTATTTTGTCATGGTGTAAGAATTCAATTATATAAATTTTAATTTGCCACAAACCTAGACAACATTTTTTACATTTTATACAAATTTATGAGAAAGGCCATACAAATTTTAACAGAATCTTACTTACTTACGTAACTGGCACTACAACCGATGATCGGTCTTGGCCGCCTCTACAAAGCTTCGCCAGTCACCTCTGCTATGAGCGCGCTGGCGCCAGTTGATAAGGCCAAGTGCAGTCAGGTTGTCCTGTACCTGGTCTTTCCAACGGAGATTAGGACGTCCCCTTCTGTGTGTTCCTCCACCGTGGTTCGAATAAAACAACCTTCTAGCCGGAGCGCTTTCTACCATTCGCTCAACATGACCCAGCCAGCGAAGCCGCTGGAGTTTTATACGCTTGGCTATGTCAGTGTCGGTGTACAGCTCATACAGCTCATCGTTCCATTTTATTCTATACACGTCGTCCACGCATACTGGACCGTAGATCTTACGGAGTATCCTCCTCTCGAAAGCTCCTAACAGCCTAACAGCCTCTCATCCTTGAGGGTCAATGTCCACGTCTCTGCGCCACGGGAAGGATGAGGGACTTATAGAGCGTTATTTTCGTCGGTCGAGAGAGGGCTCCACTTCTCAATTGCCTACTGAGCCCGTAGTAACACCTGTTGGCAAGAGTTAGTCTCCGCTTGATCTCAAGGCTGACATTATTGTTGGTGTTTATGCTGGATCCTAGATATACGAAATCCTTGACGACTTCAAAAGTGTAGTTGTCAACAATGACATTTTGTTTGTTGACACAAGGTATTTTGTTTTGTCCTCGTTCACCACTAGACCCACTCGACGAGACTTCCTTTCCATGTTGGAGAATGCTGCAGTGACTGCTCGATCGTTTTTGCCAATGATGTCAATATCATCAGCGTCTGCTAGCAGAATGACACTCTTGTAGAAAATAGTGCCAGAGATGTTGTTGTTCGCAGCTCGAATTATTTTCTCCAGGATGAGGTTAAAGACGCACTATAGGGAGTCACCTTGTCTGAAACCTCTTTTGGTATCAAATGGTGCGGAGAGGTCTGCCCCAATTTTCACTGCGCTGGTGATGTTGGTCAGTGTCATTTTGCAAAGACGAATGAGCTTTGCAGGGATACCAAAATCAGTCATTGCGGCATACAAGTGATCCCTAATCGTTCTGTCGAAGGCGGCTTTATAATCGACAAATAGATGATGGGTGTCGATCTATTTTTATCGAGTCTTTTCCAGGATTTGGCGTTATGTGATAACTGGTCGATTTTGGATTTACCAGGCCTGAAGCCACATTGATAAGGTCCCATCAGTTTGTTGACGATGGGCTTCAATCTTTCGCACAGTACGCTCGATAGAACCTTATATGCAATATTCAGAAGGCTTATCCCACGGTAGTTGGCGCAGGTCGTGGAATCACCTTTCTTATGGATTGGGCAGAGTACGCTGAGGTTCCAATCACTTGGTATGCTTTCATCTGACCTTATTCTGCATAGAAGCTCATGTATGCGTTGTTGGAGCTCTTCGCCTCCGGTCTTAAACAACTCAGCAGGCAGGCCATCTGCACCTGCAGCCTTATTGTTTTTCAGCCGAGCAATGGCTGTTAAGACGTCCTCATAGTCAGGCGGCGGTACTTCAACGCCGTCAGCGATTGAGGTTTCCCTAGTAGATTCCGCAGTGGCAGGATTATTGCCGTCATCGTCATTAAGCAGCTGCGAAAAGTGCTCCCTCCATAATCTCATTATGCCCTGGACATCTGTCACCAGATTTCTGTCTTCATCCTGCAAGGGACGGGGCCTCTGGTCTTCAAACTATCAGTCAGACGTCTTATTCTTTCAAAGAGTTTTCGTACCTCGTTCCTGTCCCGCAAAATTTCGATATCATTAACCTCGCGTCTTTCTTCATCTCAGAACAAAATCTTACTCTCATTGTAAATCAATGCCTCTGATTGGTCAATTGAAAGTATAATGTTTCATTCTCACTCAATTAGAACCCACGTTCATGATTGGTTAGTTGAAAATATAGCATGAGAGTATTTTACTCTTACTTACTATCGTTAGAGGAGCTTACTCATAATACTGCAAGGAAACCAATAACTATAAATGACAGCATAACATGGTAGATTTTTTTCTTCTCTTTTAAAATTAGCTATGTTTCTTTTTCTATGAAATTATAACTTTTAATATGGACAGAGTATTTAGCAAGGCTATAAGAATTTAATAAGTATAAGATTTGTTTATCATAACACCGCAGCATCACCTCAGCACCTACGTACGCCTAATGACGTGATGTCTTTATACTTTAAAAGTAAAAACATTTTATTTACTAATATTAATATTTTTTAAACTGTTTAATCTCTCACCACATAAAACTCGTTAGCAAAATATTTTAGCAAATATCTTCTGAGCTCTTCACATACCTGAGTTGCATATCTATCTAAGTATATAGTTTTTAACGTACGAATTTATGTTTAAACTTAGCGAAAAAAATTCTGTATAATGACCGCAAAAAAAAAAACATGGAATAAAGTGCAACTTAAATGTGGAAACAAAATTTCTGCACCACAACGTTTTGCGTAGTATATTTCTTCTTAGGATTAGAGGATTAGTTTGACTCTATGAGACATGCTGAAAAGGCAAAAGCAAACAACAACAACTTGGTAAAAACCTATTGGGGAAAACTTGACAATAACATAACCTTCTGGAAAGTAGGTGGAAAAAAAGGAAAAAAATCTGAAGAGAACTTTCCACATACAGATGAGAAAAAAAGAAAGGAAAAATAAGAAAAACTAACCGGTTTTAAGTTGTGATATGAAAAAGTGTGACAGGGCAGTGAATACGACATACGACTGAGATTGTGTGTGTTTGAGTATAGCATAAATGCCACTTTTCAAACTTATCACTTTGTGATAATTCTCCAGGTTTTGCATGTGATGTGTGTGAAAGAAACTTGAAAAACTTGCACGTTGTATGTGTTTATCTATTTTGGCTTAACTATTTCAAAAACCGAAACAAACAAACTTCAAAGTTTTAAATTTAACTTCATAGCGAGGGAGACAGTAGCACATCATTGTATTATTCTCTTCTGTGTAAACGTTTCAAATTGATGACAATCAACAATCGAAAAAAAGATTTATTTAACAAGAAAGCTTATTTAAAACAAAAATACCGCAGTGTATTGGAGCATGTTAGTTTCAAAAATATAATATGGTATTTATTTTTTTATTTCTTATTACTTACTTACTATACTTACTATATATATTTTGTTGTTGTGTTATTTTATTATCACGTCAACTTTGTCACTTCGGCAAACAATTTCTAAGATAAATTGCATTGTTTTGTATCTTTCAAGTTTACAATCAGACGACAAACCTACATACGTATGTAATTATTTACTTTAAAATTTGATGTTGGGACAACGAAATGCCGTAGTTTTATTTTTATTTTTAACTATTCAAGTTGATAGTAAATAACATTGATTGTATGTATACTATAGAGTATGTGATTTATGTAGTAAGAGCATTTTTTATTAGAGGTTGTGATTTATATATTTGTGAAAAAGTTACCCAAGGTAATGTGAAAATAAGTTACTATATCTCAGCTACTTAAGGTGTTACTTTACTTTTAATGGCACAACAGCCCATGGAGGGCCTAGGCCGAACTTTTCGCATCCACTCATGTTGTGCCTGTTATATTTGTACATGAATGGAAGGGACCTACAGTTTAATGCCGAATCCGAACGGCGATGTGAAAAGCCTTTCATAGCAATTTTTACTCTTGTAGGTTTGCCATTGCCTGCCAAGAGGTGGTGCCGTATAGAAAAATTATTATTTCTACTTTTTTTGATTTTGCCTGTGCCGAGATTCGAACCCCGGACACTCGGCGTAGCAGTCCAACGCACTACCACTACACCACAGCGACCACTACTTAAGGTGTTAAATTTTTTATGATTCTCTTCTGATATAGATCTTCCCCTGAAGTTGAAAATCGTTAATGTGGTCAATTGTGAAACCACATGGTTTGGTTGGACCTACAGTTTAACAACGGTTAAATAGTATTCGTCTATTATTATTGAAATACGTGGGAAGGTGCAAATAGTCACACACTGCGTCCTAAAAACACTTTTATGTGAAACAAAAGATGTTTTACTTTCCTAGCGAAAGCTAAAATTTCTTTTATCAAGCAGGAATTTTATTGCCTTTTTGGAAATTCGCGGCATTCGGAAATATAGGCGAAACTTTCTTTCATTTATCCACTGGTCCGACATATGTATGCCCACTAGAAGTCTAAGATACTCTTTGGTACAAGAGATGGATTAATTAAGAGGGAGAGAAAGGATTGCAGGATGTGTAATAGCACAGTTGAGGTCTCTCCTTTTAATAATACTTTTTAGTCAGTGAAAATATTGGTTTTAATTCTTATATACTTTACTATGTTTATCACTTATATGAATTTTTTAAATATCGGATTTATCACAAAGATCAGTGATGAGGAACCGTGGCGGGTTCCGAAACGATCGTACATATTATCTGTTGACATTATTTGTCATTGTAACCGATTTATATTTAATAAGTTATGATAAATATGAACTGCCAACTTTGGAAGAAATTCAAATATTTTAATTTTTCCAAATTATTATTGACAAATTCTTTAGTTTGTCGAAAGGCTGAAGAAATTTTCCTATATTTGAGTAATTTTTCAACGAACGATTCTGAGCATATCGGGTGCCAATGAGCATAGTCGATGAACCCTTTGCAGCTATAGCTCATCGACAACCTCCTTGCCTGCAAAGTCACAGTGTACAGAAGTAAGTACTCAATAAGGCGTAACTTCAAGGCGTATTTCTTCAACAATTTCTATGGAAAATTCTACGATTAGAGTGCCTTGAGAGTTGTCTGAAGAAAGAATGATAATAATCGCAGGTATTTTGCACAGGTCTCAATTTCGTATCTATATTGATTGTGACGTTTAAAAGTGCTGGGTCAAGTGTCCATATTAGATTTGAGCTGATTCTTTCATCTAACAAAAAGCCAGCTCCACTGAACCATAATCCATTTTCGAGCCGTTTGTATATCAATTAAGAGCAAAGACCAAGGAAAGTCTTAATGTCAGGGGTTTGGCAGGTTCGCATTACAGTGAGCCAGTGATAGACAGAAAGGCAAGTGTTTGCAGTTTATTAAGAACCTAGAACCGCAGGAGCTTTAACAAGCCTTTTTTTTATTGATACATTCAACACGCAGGGTGCACCCCTATGAATGCAGAGTGTTGTGTTGAATGGAAGGAAGATTGATAGGTGGGAATGCAATCACACAGGACACCGATAAAGACATAGACAGTCATTGTGGCAAGTGAACTTTAGTTTTATCAGTGTCGACTATGACCGCATGTAGTGCCAAAGGCCAAGCTTTTCGCATCCACTCATGTTGTGCGTGTTATATTTGTACATGAGCCTAACGAGCATAATGTGAAACTGCGGCTGTTAGCCTGTGAAAGTGAGACGGAGCAAGTAAGTATACAGAAAGTAAAGCAGAGACAATGTGCAGATATGAAAGACCTACAAAGCGTTGTACTTCTTTAGTGAGTAGTAGTTACATGTTTAAATTATGTTTTAATTATGTTTTTCAAATATTCTAACATTCTGCTTGCCAATTCTTTTAAAAGCAAAACCACTCAAAAACCCCATTACTATTTCCTTTCCAAACATTCAAAAACAATGAGATTTTACAGAAAAAGATTTCCAATCAAGAGTGTGTATAAAATACGTGAGCCCAGCAAGCCCGATGCTGTTCAATGGGTTAAATATTAACAGAAAGTGAATTGTGTCTCTTTCTCTTCTATTTAGTTTCCATGTGTGTTTAAGTAAATATTATTGACAACTTTGGGTTGTAAAGTTATCTACTCATTGAAAACATTAGAAAATACTATGATATCTCAGTTGAAATCATTAACGGGCACGTTTTAAGTAATTAGAAATTTATTTACAAAATGATAAAAGTGAAATAAAAAGACGAAAAAAACTGAACTTAACTGAATTATTAAATTAGAAAATGTCATTTGTCTTTCTGTTGTATTTAACTATCATATGTATTGTGTGATTTTTTTTGTTTTTTAACAAATTTGACTTGACGCATTTTAATTTGATATTTAAATTTAAGGCGCGGTGCGCTGTGCGCTGTGTACTTGCTTGAAAGTGTATTTTTTGTACGTATTTGTAAATTAGTTCAAGGTTTTTATAACTACACTGAGTTTAAGGTTGAAGTTTGTGCTTGTCTAATTTTTAGGCTTTAAAATTGGATTTCTGTAAAAAATGAAATTAAATAAAAAGGTTTCGAATGCATGCATAAGTTTTTTAATCAAATTTTCTCTTCTTTTCAACAACTACTGCTTGCCCCTACCCTTTTTTGGAATTACCATAAATGCTCAAGGTTATACTTTAAAGTTAGTTAAGAATTTGTAACAATGCTTTAAAAAGTTATAGAAATCATGTAAATTGTACTTGATTAACCTACAGAAGTCACTAATCGATTTGTTTATGGGTTTACTGTAAGTTAACTTTAGTTGTGCATTAGGGGAAACAGAGATAATTATCGGAAGTTGCGAAGACTTCGAAGCACTTTTTAGTTGCAATTTCTGGCTGTGAGTATTCTTTATCAATAAAAATTTCCCTTTTCTCCGCCATTTTAGTCAAAGTCATCGTCGTTAACGTTTGCGTTTTGTTCTTGAATTAATTACACGAGTCCCTATTTCACTTCACAACTTGTTTCAAGATGGAAAGCTCAAGACTTCCTTTAAGTTGTCGAACTCTTCGATGAATATCCAAAATGCTTTATTGTCGGCGCTGACAATGTTGGCTCCAAGCAGATGCAGAATATTCGTTCCAGCTTGCGTGGATTGGGTGTTGCGTAAAGCTATTCGCGGCCATTTGGAAAATAATGCCCAGCTTGAAAAGTTGTTACGCTATATCAAGGGTAATGTAGGTTTCGTCTTCACCAAGGGCGATTTGGCTGAAGTACGCGACAACTTGTTGGAATTCAAAGTTCACGCTCCTGCGCGTAATGGTGTCTGTCATCGCTCCATTGCATGTCATCATCCCAGCTCAAAATACCGGTTTGGGTCACGAAAAAACTTCCTTCTTCCAGGCTCTGACCATCCCCACCAAGATTTCAAAGGGTACAATTGGAATCATCAACGATGTTCCCATCTTGAAACCTGGTGATAAGGTTGGCGCTTCCGAAGCTACGCTTTTGAATATGTTGAATATTTCGCACTTCTCATACGGTTTGATCATCACTCAAGTCTACGATTCCGGCTCCATATTTTCGCCTGAAATTTTGGATATCAAACCAGAAGATTTTCGTGCCAAATTCCAAGTTGGTGTTGCCAATTTGGCTGTCGTTTCTTAAGAAATTGAATATCCAACAATCGCTTCAGCACCACACAGCATTGCCAATGGTTTCAAGAATCTTTTGGCCATCGCTATTACCACCGAGGTTGAATTCAAGGAAGCCACTACCATCAAGGAATACAATAAAAATCCAAGCAAATTTGCTGCCGCCGCTACGGCCTCTGCTCCAGCTGCCGAAAAGAAGGATGAAGCCAAGAAGGAAGAATCGGAAGAAGAGGAAGATGACGATATGGGTTTCGCTCTCTTCGATTAAACTACTACTATTATAGCAACAAACAAATTAAGTTCAGCTGATGACTGCGATTACGTTTTCGTTTAAAATCGCTTGTATTAATTATACTAGATGTTTTTAGTAAATTGTTAACAATGCCACGATCACATCGACTGTGATTTTTACAATCACAAACTATTGTCGTGGTCTGATACACCCAATGGCAAGTTGTTATAGCGGTGATGAAAGCGGTTGAAAATCTTACGATTTTGAACGATCTGGTATATTTATATAAGAGAATAAAGTCGTAATCTAATCATATTAGTTACAGACCAATTTGTGATTTAAACTACCTGTTCCTATAATTTCAAATTGCACATTATGGGGCTCCGTATGTGGGGCAGAAAGACAGAACGAATACTGCAAATATCAATAATAGTTACAAGTTGTATGTTGTTTTCCCTTGTAAATCAAAGAAATACATATGATGAATATTTCTGAATAAAAAAAAAAATAAAATTTTTTTTTTATATATGGCGCCTTACATGGGGTGAACCAAAAAGCCCACGGGATCTACTGAACTTATGTGGAAAAGTATTTAAAGCTAAGATAAATTGAATAAAACTTAACAAAGCGATGGAAATTAATTAATGTAACCCAGTTGGATCTGTTTTCTTCCATGTTTGCTTAACTTCATTGAAAGCCTGAATTTTAATTAAGAATATATATGAAAGGAAGAACTAAATTAAATATGTATATTAGAAACGTTTAAAAATTGACCATTGATGAAGGTAATATAGCATTGGCGAAAAAAATCTAAACAAATTTCATGCTTAATTTAGTTTAAACTTTTAAAAGAAAAACAAGCGAAGTAAATAAAAGAACAAAATAATATTAACGTCAGCAATTAATCATTTTCAGTTTGCAGCACTATTCGTACTAAATATTTACATTATGATCGTTCGGCCCATGCTTTCGCCCATTTAAACTGTCCCTCCGTCCACGCGTCGTTGTGTCTGTCATTGTTATCTGCTCACTGCTTTGGCTTGTTTGCTTCGTTATACTATGTAATATGTTTTTTTTTTTGGTAGCTACCGCATTTCATCAAGAATATTTGTCATGCTCAAAGTGACTACTACATTGTATTTTAATTTGGTTGTGCCTTATTTTTGTTTTTTATTTTTTTTTTATTACCAAATGAGTGTGTAATTACCAATGCAGCCACTTGCTCGCTCGCTCACTCATTAATTCGTGTACTTTTTTATTTGAGTTTTCTTTTTTAATAAATTACAAAACTATTGTTTTACATGATATTTAACAAAATCGCATTAATTAACGCAGCACCACAAAATGTAAAGCAGAAAGGCAAAACACTCTGCTATTTTACGTGTCTTTGAGATACTTTTACAACTTATAGCAACTTATATGTATGTGTGTGTGTGCGAGTGTATGTTTGCATGCACCGAACTTTTTTGGGATACTCTATGGGTGACAATGATGAAAATGATTTAAGTGAACGTTGAAATGTTTTTTGTTGGGCTTCAATACCCTACTACATCATAGAAACTTTATTAAACCTTGAAAGTCTTTGCTGTTATTTCACCCTATGCCATACTTAGTGATGATGTATGCTCAGTTTGGTTTATAGTCTGTAGTAAGCGCTACTCGGTTTTAAAAGGAACCGGTGGCACTGGAATCTGGAAAGTATCGGTTTTGAGTACTCAAAGTACGTACTTAGTATGTTACAATGTAGTATCAAATCCATACTTCTACTCAGTATTGAATTAATACTTGTAGTCATTATCGAATCAGTGCTTGAACTCGTACTCAGTATCCTTATTCTCTGAAAACTATATCCGGTGCTTCAGAGTATCGAGTGTACCCAATACATCGGGTACTACATTTAAATATTCAATATCACTGCCTACCTGTCTCTTAATAGATACTAAATACATAGCAGATTAAATTCTAACCTAACAAAGATATCAAACTGAAATTCTTGACGTGATTATCTAATGGCTGCCAAATGTTCTTAGGCGCCTTGAAATAAGTATAAGGTAATGAGGCTATGAAATTTGAAATTAACATGAAATGTTTGTTCTTCCTTAGAGTGCAAATTAGTCGTTCAATATCCTTGGAAACTAAAACTAAAATTATTAGCATTAGATTTTTTTTGTGTCTTGCTATTTTGGTGTACGTCATGTTACATACGTTGCAGTAGCAACGCGGCGAGACACAAGTTGTCAATTAATTAAATCATTTTTTTTTTGACAAAATTGTTTACATTAGTTAATTTTATTGTTCGTAATTAGTCATCAACTAAAAAAAAATGAAGAAATAATAAATATACAAACGTCAAAACCCGAAAAATACGAAAAATCTAAAAAATAAACTAAATATTTAAAATTCATTTGCGCTAATTTTATTTGTGTATTTAACAAATTTATTTGTTTGCTGCGCATCTTTGCTTTGTTTGCCAATGAATAATTACATTTAATTGTAATTTAATTTAATTTTAATATTTTTTAGTTGGAAATTATTTGCACCATTTAAATTGTTGTTTGCTAATCTTATCCTCATTTATGGGTGGAGTTGAGTAAATATTTGAAATGTTTTTGTTTAAGTACATACAAAATACCTACATACTTTATTGCCGCAACATTAGAACGTTGAACGTTGAAGAGGCAATAATTATGGCTATAATAATTTATATAAATATAAAACAATCATGATGTTAAATCTCTTCTTCGTTGTATTGGCATTCACAATGAAACAGCTCAATAGCACTGGAAGTTGGAGATGATCTTCCGATCTTCCAGCACACAAAAATAAATTTTTCTTCTTTGTGTGGTTCTTGCGCGCCACATATCATTTTCAATTAATTTTTAGCTTACTGTTTATCATCAAAGGACAGTTCTTCTTCCCAAACCGTTCTACTTCCCAAACCGTTCTACAGCTTCCCAAACCGTATCTACAGCTTTGGTTTTTGCTTGTCTCTTTGAAGGTGTAAATTTGATGACATTTAGTTGCAAATGACAACTTCCTCATTTGATGCACATTTTGTGGCTTGTTTTGTGGCATTTTGAATTGTTGTGCTTATTCAATGTTGTCTTTCAAGACTTGCAAAGTTTGTGGTTTGGTGTGTTAAACGCGATATTTTAAAAAGCGATTTGTCCGACCAGTTCAAATTGGATAAAAAGAGGATATCAAGTGGTCCGGAAATTGTGTGTTGCAAAATCGCCATTGTTGCCCAACCTGTGTATCGCTCCATTGGTTCTTGTCAACTAATTCTCTATTTGTCTACCTAGTCCTGCCATAAGTTCTGTTACAATTTGAATATAGTGTAAAAATTAAAGAAACGAGTTTTTTAATGTATTGTAATTTTTATTTTGTTATTAAATTATAGAGTTTCTGAAAATCAACATCTTATTCAAAATGGTCGCCTCTCGCTTTAATGCACGTCTTTAGACGATCAGGCCATTGGGCTATAGCGGCACGTATGGTTTCGATGTGTATTTATGACGCTGCTGAAATAAGAGCTTTCTTAAGACTCTCCACATTTCGGTGGCGAACTTTGCAGGCCACACCCTCTAGCTCTGACCACAATTTGTAATCAAGGGGATTCAAATCTGGGCTTCCGGAGGGCCAATCTTCAGCACTAATAAAGGCTGGAATATTCTGACGTAGCCACTCTTGAGTTGTTTTGGCTTTGTTTGCCGGTACAGAGTCTTGTTGAAAGACCCAGTGCTCTCCATTAAAGAAGGTTATTGTCAAGACTTTCCCCACGCCTTCCAAGACCAGTGTACCTTGTTGGTACACTTTTGCTCCAGATTTAACGCCCTTTTCGCAAAAATGCAAGGAACTGACGCCTTTATGGGATACTCCCCACCAGACCATAACGGATGTTGGATGATGACCTCTCTGAACCCTTGGCACAATAAATTTAGCTTGTCGTTTTGTTTATTAAAAACTTCCTCCACCGTAAACATTTTTTCATCCGTAAAAAGGATATTTTCATGACCGTTTCTTGCGTGCCACTGCAAAAGCTTCTTACATCTTTCCAATAGTATTTGTTTTAGCCGTGGAGTTAAAAGATGGCCTGTGCACCTGCGAAAGGCCTTCATGTGGAGGTCATCACGGATTAGTCGTGACATGGATTTGGAAGACATATCCATTTCTCTAGCAATGATCTTTTGCTTTCTTAAGGGATTTCGGCGAATCCGCTCCCGCACAGCTTTTATGGCTCCACTCGTACGGACAACGCGAGGTCGTCCACTTCTCAGCCTGTCTTCCACTTGAGACGATTCCAAGAAACGATCGATGGTACGATAAACAAACATTTTCGATATTTCGAGGTTTTTTAGCAACGTGAATATTTGACTTGCGCTATTTCCGCATTTGTGCAATGCAATCACCGCGATGCGATTTTCGTTATTGCCCCACTCCATATTAATTACGCAAAATTTTAAACCAAACTGCTTTGAATTTGTTTTGCAATAGAACATTGTACCAAAAAATGCGAATAACGGGATCATACAATTTAAAATTTCAAAGCCTACTACTTTGAAAAGCATGTAACAGTACTTATGGCAAGACTAGGTACAACAGAAATCTCAAAGCACAATGACATTTGACGCCATTTGCGAGAATTACGACACATTCACATTATGCCATTACTTTTAACCCACCTTGTACATACATAACTAGGAGCGAGTGGCGAATAAAACGCAGATTATACAGTTTTTCATTCTTTCTCTAATGCCATTTATTTATTTTTTTTTTTTGTTAAAAACATCAACACAGTGAAATAATAAATACTTACACACATATTTATAAAAAACTCTCAGCCCTCATTTCTGGCTAATTTATCTTTAGCTAGTTGCTTCTTTTACTTTTCTACTTAAAAATCATTATGAATAATAATTATAAATTTGCCAAAATTTATCATCATGAAACGATGGCGATGGCATCAGCGGCGGCGGCTGTTTACCTGTGCACGCTGTCCTTTTAAGAATTATTGAAATTCTAATTGATATATTCAGTGTGTACGATCTGCAATTTATTTAATGAGCTTGTATTGCGAGAATGTTGAAAAACAAAAAAAATAAAAAATAAAAAAAAAAAAAAAAATCAACAAATTTCTTTAATACTCGTAGATAATTTCATGATCTTGTTTTTCTTGATTCTAAAATGAAGAGATGTTGTTGTTGTACACCTGTTTGGTCCATTACATTACTCGACGCAATAGTATGAAAATTTCATAATTTTCAGTTGAAATTTTTGTCTATATTAAATATATTATTGAACCAAATTTAATTATTAGTTTTTTCTTGTGTTGTGTTCTTGCTAAAACAATATATTTTTCATACATTTGACAAGTGGATACTTTGTAATTATGATTTTAAAAATATTGCAAAAATAAATTTTAATTAACATTTGGGGAATTTTTAATAAAATTTATACATTTGATTTAAATAAATTTTTATAAATTTTGTTTGTTTTATTTTTAATTTGGAAAATTAGTTTCCGAATATTTGGCAAGTTCCGTCTATTAGTAGTACTAAATTCTATGCATGTAATGCTTTTTGTTAAATTGATTTTTATATTTTGTTTTTTCGATTTTAAAGGGGTTGTCGTTGTAGAGTAGTGGTAGTGCGTTGGACTGTTGCAGAGTGTCAGGGGTTCAAATTTCGGCACAGACAAAATCAAAAAGTAAAAAAAAAAAATCATTTGCTACACGGCACCACCTCTTGGCAGGCAATGGCTAACCTACCAGAGTATAAATTGCCTTTGAAAAGCTTTTCACTTCGCCTTTCGGATTCGGCATAAAACTGTAGGTCCCTTCCATACATAGTCGACATTGAAAAAATCTGAAATTCATTGTGGTAAAGGCATAACACTTGCCACAATGGCTGTCTATCTCTCTCTCATTCTCCCTCCTACCTATCAATCTTCCTTCCAATCAACACAATGCTCTTCATTCGTAGGGGTACATCCTGTGTGTTGAATGTCTTAATAAAAATATAAACTAAGGACTATATTTTATGTTAAAAATAGAAACAAATATTTTACATATTTAATTTTTTTTTTTTTTTTGTCCTACGATATTATTGAAATTTCTTTGGCACACTACATGGGGTTCGCTCAAATCAAAAACCCATAGAAACCCCTTGCTTATATATAAAAATGATAAAATAAAGTAACTGAATTCCAATTTTGTGTGAAAATACGAAATAAATTATTTAGCGCCTTATATGGGGCCAAATTCAAATTGGCCACATTTTATATACATACGAGGTATGATCAAAAAATAACCGTTATTTTTCAAAAAGTATTTATTTATTCATCAACCACTATCTTGTCCCCTTCAAAGTAATTTCCCCTCAGATCCTCAGATATAATACACTTATGCCAGCGTTTTTTCCAATCCTCGAAACACTTCTGAAACGCGCTTTTTGGTATCGCCAACAGCTCCTGTTTCGATTTTTCTTTTATCTCCTCAATCGTAGCAAAACGCTTTCCTTTCATCGGTGTCTTCAGTTTTGGGAAGAGGAAAAAGTCAGCGGGGACCAAGTCCGGTGAATACGGTGGTTGAGGCATGATAACGATTTTGTTTTTGGCCAAAAACTTACGCACAAGCGACGTTGTTTTTGCTCAAAATTTAGCAATTTTGGAACAATCTTTGCTGCCGCAAGTTTCATGCCTAAAACATCAGTAAAAATTGCTTGGCATGAGCCGAACGATATGCCAACATCATCAGCTACCTCTCTGATAGTGATTCGACGATTATCCAAAATCATTTTCTTCACTGCGTCAATGTTTTCATCGGTTGTTGACGTGCTCGGGCGACCAGGACGAGCATCGTCATTGACATCGTTTCGGCCTTCCTTAAACCGGTTATACCACAATTGAACTTGTGTTCTGCTCATAGTAGACTCGCCAAAGGCCACAGTCAACATTTCAAATGTCCTTGCGCATTTAATTTCATTTTTTACACAAAACTGAATACAGTTTCTTTGATCCATTTTTTCGAATAGTAAAAAATCGAAGAGCACACCAAAACACGACTAACCTTTTTATCTGTCAAAAACAAACTGACAATCCAAAATGGTGAAAATCGAACATACGTAACTCACGAAATTTGAAAATAACGGTTATTTTTAGATCACACCTCGCATGTAGACTATTTAGACAGACGTTGAGGTGTTGATCTTGATATCTGCTCATCGCGAGTAACTTTGTCTCAGACATGAAGTCTCTAGCTCTTGAACTTTAAATTGGTTACGTTGACATGGTAACCCAACTTATGCATATAAAACTTGCGTACAAAAAACCAGGCATCCTCTTTCGCAATTACACCACTACTCGCATTACTCTGTTGCACACAAAAAATTTTAATTTATTTATTTTGTGCTTTACTTGCGGCTATCTTATCTGTCATGCCATTCCACTAACTTATTAATTTCGTCTAAATAAAACCACACATAAGTTTTGTAAATAAATTTTAATATTGCAATATTTAAATTGTTGTGGTTGTTGTTGTTGCATGTTTGCTTGTACAAATATTTTTACCTACGTTGTTTTACCCGCTCCATTTTATTTAAGTATTTGACGAGCTCCAATCTATAAACGGCAATTTCTATGCATAAATAATATTTACCTATAGTTTTATTTTTTCATCCCAAGAATATTTTTATATCGCTCCTAGTGTGGGGAATAGTTGATCAAAACTGTGCTAATTAATCACTCATTTACTCCACAGCAAAATCGGTAAACCGTATTTCTCTTTAGGAAAATATTCTTGTATAGCGCCACTAAAATGTTTTTTTATATGCCACCTAGAGGAAGGTGAATAAATTATACCACAAATTTTTTTGCTGCAATATTTTGATTAAATATATAAAATGATGTTCAACTGTTAAACCACAAGTGTAACGCCTAAAATTTAATTGGACATAATTAAATATAAATTTGGTTGACACAAACACACCGCATCAAACACACTCCCAAACACATGTCGCACGCACTCACACACATAGACACACACACACACAAATATGTACAATTGTAATTTCATGAGCTTCTAATTATAATAGGGTGAAATGCCAACATACATACATAGATGCAGCAACAACAACAGCACAAAAATGTACAATTCACCGACCGCGTTATAAGCACACACACACTCCACCACAATCATAATTGTCATAAATAATGACAACTGTTGTCGTCGTCGTCGGTCGCTATGGTCACTATTGTCATCAGAGGCGTTGTTGTGACTGTCGTCGTCGCAGTTTTTGTTGTGACATTCCCTTGCCGATGAGCGGCAGCCACCAGCAGCAGCGTTCTAGCATATTTCCGTCCTTTCGTTTTTTTTTTTTTTGTTTTTTATTTTTTATTTTATTAAATATTTATTTCTTTTTTTTTTTTTTTTGCTGTTGTTTACATTCTTTGTGCTCTGGGTGAGCAGCAAATGTGTGCCATTTATTTCTTTTCGAATTAAAAAAAAATGTAATATTGCAATATTTAATTTGTTGTTGTTGTTTGCATGCTTGTACAAATATTTTCACCTACGACTACATTCACATGTGGTGCGAATGTACGCCATTGTTTGTGTGTGTTGTGTATTCGTGTGTGTGTGTGTGTTTTTTTTTTTTTTTTTTTATTCGGTTTCGACCAGGTAGGTGGCAATCTTCATAGATATGAGT
The DNA here is from genome assembly GCA_958295655.1 of Palloptera scutellata. Taxonomy (NCBI): domain Eukaryota; kingdom Metazoa; phylum Arthropoda; class Insecta; order Diptera; family Pallopteridae; genus Palloptera; species Palloptera scutellata. The sequence goes on from OY282450.1 coordinate 65,294,372, forward strand.
AGCACCGCACTGCTCACATGCCCGATTCGCATCCATTCACCTACGGACTAAACCCACCTCCTACGAGCGCTGTCCTGTGTAATCCCGCGGCAGTGCCAGAGGGGCAGGAAAAGGTGTTCGACCCACTTCTCTATTTAATTATTTGCACGCCTCGCTGCTTGCTCGTCTTTTCGCACTTGCGTCATCATGTGTGCTATGACCTCGCTGTATTCGTGCCATTTCTCTTTTGCCAACAACATGGAGTTCAGCAGTCCCTCTGGGGTGAGTACATCGCCAACAATCATCCGAAGTTGGTTTCTGGCATCCACAAATCTGCTGCATTCCAATAAGATATGTTCAGCATTCTCGATTTTCCCATCACAAAAAAGACAGTACGGATGGTCAACTTGGGTGTATTTGTACAGATACTGGCGGAAGCATCCGTGTCCTGATAGGGCCTGCGTGAGGTGATAATTTATCTCCCCATGATTCTTATTAATCCACCTCTCCACACTAGGGATCAATGTCCTCGTGCGCACCGATCTTTCGTTGATGTCCCCCATCGATGTTGCCACTCTTCAATGCATTTTTCTGCAACCGCTGCGCGGCCTTCAGGATTTTTCCTGACTTCTGCAGCTGCTCTTGCCATTATGTCTATAGAGCATCTGCTTGCCTGAAGGTTCGCCGCATCGTCCGACACTGTTCTAAAACCACAGCATACCCTTAGTGACGACAGCCTATATACTGAAGCAGGTGATTTCATGTACGTTTGTACTCTTCTGTAGCTGTTACCCTGATTGGTGCCGCATACATTAGGATTGACGTACTAACACTTGCTAGAAGAGTTCTCATTTTTTGCCTTGGGCCACCGAAATTAGGTATTAATCTTGCAATGCCCATGCTCACTTTTCTTGCTTTTTCGCTTGTATGAGTGTGTTTGTGTGTGTGTGTGTGTGTGTGTGTGTGTGTGTGTGTGTGTGTGTGTGTGTGTGCGTGTGTGTGTGTGTTCGTATGCTCATATATATTTTTGGATTTATTTTCTACACAATATCAGTTGTATATACTTATGTTTATTTATTATTGTTGTTTATTACAGCTGCGGTGCATTTTTGGTTTGCTGTTGTTTAATTTTTTTTTTAATTGATTAACAAATAAAATTACATTTATTAATTGCAAATTCATATTATCTTATGTTGCATTTTTGCAATAGTTTTTTTGCAGTAGGAATCCCAAAAATCAAATTATTGCAAAATATTTTCTAATTCTACTATTGCCGTTGCTGTTTGTTGTGTTGTTGGTGCTGCTGTCGTTGGTGACAAATGTGGCAATCTAACCTAATTTAAATAATCTCTCGGATCTACAACAACAACAACAACAACAACAACAATGAAGAAGTGTCGAGTTTTAATGTTGGTTTTATAAGTGCATATAATTTAGGGATTTCGTTGTGCATGATTTAATGTTAATTGCGGCATTTGAATTTCGAGTGATCGTGTGAAATTTATTAATTTTATTGAGGTATGTATTTTGTTGTTGCTGGGTTATAATGGATTTGCGTAAATTAACAAAAATCGAATTATGGTAAATGTTTGTGTAGAATGTTTTTGTATCCATAAATCTAATGAAACTATGAAAATATTTGGATTTAATTTAAGTTTTCCAGATTTTCCGAAAGTTTTCGATGGTTTCTTATTTTGATGGCTCATAAAATGGGATGTCATTATTTCATACAAATCAGAATAAACTCTACAGTATTTTAGAACGTTCTGAATATGTTTAACCCAGTGACTAGCGGTACCCGGGAAAGCTAGAGTTGTGAATCAATCAATCCACTGCAATCAGAATGAAACCAGAAGGAGGGAAAGGTAGTGAGAAATTTCGATCACTAGATGCAATAGGTTAATAATTCATGTCATAGGTGCCTCTAATGGGACCCACACTAATCACTTGTTTCATCAAAGGAAGCTGTGGAGTTGTTGGTAGTGTGTTCGCCTGCTACTCAGAGTGTCCGGGGTTCAAATCTCGGCCCAGGCAAACTCAAAAAGTAGAAATAACTGTTTCTACACGGCACCACCTCTTGGCAGGCAATGGAAAAGATAAAAGGGTAATAATTATCTACGAAAAGCTTTTCACTTCGCTGTTCGAATTCGGCATAAAACTGTAGGTACTTTTCATTTATGTAAAAGTAAAACAAACATAACATGGCTGTATGCGAAAAACTTGGCCTAGGCCCTCCAGGGGCTGTTGTGTTGTTGTGTTGTTGGTGCTGCTGTCGTTGGTGACAAATGTGAAGAAAATTTATATTTGAGTTTCAAACTAAAGTGTCGGTTAAAACTGGCATTTTAAAAAACGAGAATTTGCGATGGAATTTTTATGGAGCTGAAAAAATATCTAAACTTTTTCCTATGTTTGGAAAGTTAACATCTGCGTAATATGTTTTCGGGTTCACTTGTTTTAAAATTTTAATAAAACCTAGGACTAGGACAAGTGGTCGCCGTGGCGTAGCTGATAGTATGTTGGACTGCTACGTAGAGTGCCCGAGTTCAAATCTTGGCACAGGCAGAAATCAAAAAGTAGAAAAGTAAATTTTTTTATAAGGCACCACCTTATTGCCGGCAATGGAAAATTTACTAGTTTAAAAATTGCCTAAGAAGAGGTTTTCACTTCTTTTTTCGGTTTCGGCAAAAATTATAATATGTTATATATATATATAACAATTATGTTATATTTGTACATGAATGGAAGGGACCTACAGTTTAATGCCGAATCCGAACGGCGAAGTGAAAAGCTTTTCATAGCAATTTTTACTCTAGTAGGTTTGCCATTGCCTGCCAAGAGGTGGTGCCGTGTAGAAAAATTATTTTTTCTACTTTTTTTTTGATTTTGCCTGTGCCGAGATTCGAACCCCGGACATTCTGCGTAGCAGCCCAACACACTACCACTACGCCACAGCGACCAATAAAAGGAAGAATAAAATGAAATGTGAAAAATCGTGTTAGTGTTGCGTTATCAACAGCGAATCCTCCTCATACTCATTGAACTAATTCAATCCCTAAGTATGGGATAGCAGATAATAAATTTGTAATTACTGTTGCTCCTCAAAAAGATATTTGACCTCATTTGACCTCAGCGATTGAAAACCACACTTCTATAAAAAACACCCTTTACATATATGTAATTATTAAGCTTAAGATATCGTCTCTTATTGGCTTCCAAAAATGTTCACCAGTTTCTGAGGGAATTAGAAAATCTTCTCTCATTCGTCCTAATTCTTCCTGAAGTTAAATTTGTTATTCTAATAAAAATCACCTTCCCAATCTTTGTTAAACATTTTGTAGCGCACTGTGTATGCATAGTGTTTTGTAATTGGCGTTGAGTACCTGCTCGCATGAAGTCTGTATATCGCCTGATCCACAGTGCCAAAACAAAACCGATTGCAAGCCTTGCACGATTGCTGTCTAGCAGGACCCGATCTGTCGTTTAAGTGTAAAAGCGCATAAGCTCAATATGTGTGCATGTGAAAGCTCAAAAGCTGTTTTCGCTCGCAAGCTCAAGGGCTGGGCATAGCTGCTTTAATGTAATAAAATTCAAATAAATCATAATCAATCATATGCTGCTCGAGCGCCTTTGTTATTGTTTTGTGCTTGCTTGCTTTAATCTCTAGTTCAAACTCTATGTATTCCTTTGTACACTATATGTAACTAATTACACGCGTCTCACAAAGACGACGCGCCGCATACAGACGCAATTAAGTTTCTTTCTACGCTTCGCTTTCTTTCATCTTTATTTTTACCAAATCATTGACAGGATATAAAGCCCTTCTACTATATTACACACATACACATAAACACTTGTTCATATGTGTGAATGCTTACATGAAATTTGCGCCTACTTTATTTCTCTCCTCATGCCTGTGTCTCACATTTGCTTCCACTGTTAGTAGCTATAATATGTATGTATGTATGTATGTATTATGTAATTACATATGTACCTACTTTTTGTTACATATGTACATGCTCGACCTAACCCATACACAAACATGCGTAGTTACATTTGTTTAACTAATTATACTCTGATGATTTTTTTATTCTTCCTTTCATTCGACCACCGCCAACTTTACTCAACTCCTTCTTCATTTGATACCCTCTGCTGACTCACTCATTATAATTAAGTGTATTAATGATGTGAATTATAATTTGTTATTTTGGCTTTCGTTGTATGTGTACGAGTAAGGGTATGTGTGTGTGTGCGTGTGTGTGCGTGTGTGTATGTGTATGTGATGTGATGTGATGTGAACTCTTCTTCTTTACTTCACTTCATTTATTTTGACTGCTTTTGATAGTTTCTTTTACACATATTCTACATTTCTTTTGGTTTCTGTAATATTTTATATAATAAATTTTTTCGTTTTGCTGAAATTGGCAAGTGACGGCATTTTACTTAATCATAAATTATATTCACACTTTATTTAGAAACTTCTTTTATTCTTATTTCGTATGTTAAAATATCATGTGGTTCCTTTTACTTGTATTTTGTATTTATGTTCTCGTTTATAGCAGAAGAAGGTTCATTAATTTATTACAATCGCTTCTTTATTTTTCTTTTTCACTTTATTTTCAAAGAAGTCGAACTTTCTATGTTTACTTACATTTGATGCGTGTTTTTTCGCAGCTATCGTTTTGCTTGAGTTTTCATTGATTTTATCAATAAGTAAATTTTTTTGTGGTATGCTTTTAGGTGTCGGAACACTGTTGTGTATTTATAAATGATTAATGAAAACGCATAAAACACCTAAGAAATCATTGGCGTGTTTTTGTTTTTTTGTTTTGTTTTTTTTTGCCAATATTCGCTTGTTGTTTTCCTAGATTTTTATAGAATTAATTGGAATGATTTATCGATAATTTATAATTTTGGAATTCTAAAGCATTTTTTACTGAAATGTGTTTTGTTATTTAGATATTTATGTTCCTAGTTATTCTTATGAAATTTCTCGGTGGTTATGTTATAAATATAATATTTTTTTAGTTCCCCAACTTCTTTCCTGATTAATAGATCATTTATCGAAAGAAGACACATAGAATTCTCACGGATATTTCTGAAAGGATGACTCCAAAATTAAATACTTATGTACAGCTTTTGAATCCGAAAAAAGTAGTAAAATTTGAGAATGAATTTACATTTGTCGATTTAAAATACTTCTGATTTATTTGCTTTCGTTTTTGAATATTATTTAAATGAAGACTCCTCCTGACTCTTAAAGCTTTTTCTTTAGTTTTTATTTATTTAAAGATTCACGGTCAGTTGGTTTTTTGTTTCTTTAAATTTACTTTTCTAACTAAGAAAGTCCCTAGAATTCTTCAGGTAAGGAGTGAGATCGAAAAAATCGGATAACTTTGAAAGACCACTGCTTTGAGTCTCTTCATCTGAATGAAAAAATTCAAACAGTAGGCTTTGCGTTGGAGAAATTCTGATGAAATACAATCACATGTTTTTTGACTTGTGAACTTTCAGTTGAGTCATGGCATCGGAAGTGGAAAGACGCGATTTAGTTGTTGAATTATTTCGAGAAAATCTGCAGTGGAGCCAGAAAACCATTGCAAATAAGGCGAAAGTTGCGCAAAACACTGTCTCGATGATTCTTAAGAAATTGAATACAGACTTAACAGTTGCTAGAAAATATGGTTCTGAAAGGAAATGCGGTTTCGTGTCTCCACAAAAGGCGAAAGAAGGCGAAGAAAGTCGTTGCGCTCTTAGAGAAGAATCCAGCGTTGTCTAATCGAAAATTGGCGTGCAAAAGCGAGTTCCAGTGAGTTTTTAGTTCGTAAAATTAAGAAAGATGCGGGCCTTAAAACATACAAAGTGCAGTCAGTACCCGACAGGAATGCTACTAAGAACTTGGTAGCCCAGAGCCGAGCTAAAAAGTTGAAGACAGATTTTTTCCAAAAATTTTGTTATGGACGATGAAACATACGTGTTGTCTAAATTTTTTCAATTGCCTGGTCAAGAGTTTTACACCGCAAAGGAACGAGAAGGAGTTGAGGAAAGATTTAGGACAAAACAAAAGTCCAAGTTCCTGAAGAAGTTTCGGGTATGGCAAGCTATTTGTAGTTGTGGGTTAAAGAGTAAAAGTTTCGTAACAAGTGGCACTGTTAACGCCGAAATTTATGTGAAGGAGTGCCTCCAGAAGAGATTGCTGCCCTTCATTAGAAAGCACAATGTATCTACTTTCTTTTGGCCTTTACTAGCCTCCTACCACTAGAGTAAAGTAACCGTTAAATGGTTAGAAGACCAAAACATAAAATTGGTACCAAAAATCGCCAACCCACCAAATTGCCCAGAACTTCGGCCTATCGAGAGATATTGGGCTCTAGTGAAAAGAATATTAAAGGCAACAAACAAAGAAGCTAAATCCATTGAAGATTTTAGAAATAAGTGGATTGCTGCCGCCAAGAGAGTCTCAGAAATAACAATAAAGGCGCTAATGGCAGGCATACCGGAAAAACTTTCCGAATTCTGTAAAACACAACAAACAAATTAGTTTTACGGATAATTTTATCAGAAATTAAATTTTCTTTTCAAAACTGTTTACATTTTTTTATTTGCATAAGGGATTTCAATGCTAGGACAATTTAAAGTCATCCCATTTTTTCGATCTCAGTCCTTATGTAGAAAAGGAAATTATTGATTTCAAGTCCAATCCCTGTTTAAAAATTTCACTGTAATTTTTGTTTCCTTTGTAGATAGAACCAATGAAATTTGAAAATATTTCTCCAGATATTGCTCCAAAGGAAACTAAGGATTTTTCTGAAATTAAAGAATTATTATGAAAGTTTTTTTTTGAGTTCAATATACGATATGATAAAGATAACTATTCGAATGGTAACGAGTGTCTAGAGGACTCCTTGCGCACTGGAGAGTTAAAAACCTGTGCATATAAAGTTAACAGTTGTTCACTTGTTTTCTGATTCAACAAATATGATTTTCATTTTTGAAATAATACCATATTTTGTATTTGGTAATAGATGGCGCCTCATATGGTGTCAAACAAATTATGCAACTGGAAGTACCTGGAAGAATTACATATATTTCCGTTATTGATTAATTTTTCTAATATTTTACGAAAGAAGACTCCTCCAGTATTTAAACCAGAAACTAAGTAGCTATCTTGCCTTTTAAGTGAGAATCGATCGTGTTAATTGCGTTTCTATAACAATTTTATTAATAATTTTCAAATTTCATTTAGATCGCATCCCATGCATATTAGCAATTTTTAAGTTTTCACATTGTTGCTGAATTTTTTTATTTGTGCAAATGTACCAACATACTTAAGTAGCAAAAGTTATTTATAATGTATTTTATTTTTATTGAGCAATAATTTGGCAAGTGGCCAGAAGAAAAAAATGAAAAATTATTTGTAACACACTTCAATTCAATTGAATTCAACTCACTTCAATATAAGTACTTAACACTAAAAGAAAAATATTTGTTGCATTTTTGATAAAGATAGAAACTTTAAAAAGAAGACGAAGCAAATTTGAAATTTTGTATTTACATGAAATTTTGTTGTTTGCGGTAAAATGATTGAGGAAAACAGAGGAAGTATGATGCACATATTTGACAAAATATCTACCTATAGACTTCAAAGTATGAAGTATGAATATCGATCAGTCAGAAATGTATAAAATGTAAAATACAGTTCTGCGGCCGAACGAAGCATCATCAACGCTATTATATTAATGCTATAATCATCAATGAGCCAGCAATATTATCATAAGCGGTGATCAGTAGCCAGTGATCATCACTGAAACGACGCAATTAATGCCAACACATTATAAATCACAGAAATTTGGCGAAAAGTTAAAATTATAGCTCATTTGCATTGATGAAGTGAAATAAAAGCAAACAAGTCCAAAAAGCAAACAAGTTCAGAAAGCAAAACAACAATTGCTTGACGCTTTAATGAGATTAAAAATATTATGAATAATAAAATCTATTACAAATGCATTTGCTTTTTTGTTGTAATTGCATTCAATGCAAATTGTTCAACTGATGAAAAAATTGGTTGGTTGATAGTAGCTGCATGTGACGTTTCTCCGCTTGCTGCCGGCGTTGGCTGTTGCTGTTGCTGTGGCTGCTGTTATTGCTAGAGGTTGACGGTTCACAGTTGTCAGTGATTATCACAAGCTCAAGAAGCGCAACGCAAGCATATTCAAATAATTCATAATTTGCATAAAGATTTTGACAATGCCGAGAAAAGAATGTTGATGTGAATGCTAAGGATGATGAACAGGAGATGATTCGCTTGTTTGGTTGGTTGTTGTGGTGCTTGGTTGCTGGGTTGGTGACAACTACCCTCGGCGGTGGTTGTTCTTACGATGAATGTCATACATAGAAGCTGTTGTCTGCTCTTGATAATAATTTTAAATTAAGATAAAGATCTCATTATCAGAATGCCTTTTGCATACTAATTCCGCACATTGAACTTAATGTTATACATACTCGTAAACATTTTTTACATAAACATATTTCTATCTCTCTGTGCGATATTGAGTTTAGCGTTTTTTTATTATTTATTTTTAATGACTTTTCGCTGCGCAGCAAGAGCACGCTTTTGAATAATTTTTCTGCCTGCTGCTTTCAAACTAATTTTAATTAATTTATTTATGAGAGTGTCGATCAAGAAAAGATATGATGGTGTGGATGGTGACAGTGTGTGCAAAATGAAAAAAAGAAATTCTCTTAATGAAATTTTATTATGGGCAACTTGAAATTTGCATAAACTTGTTCTTGCAAAAATGGAAACAAATTATGAATTCTGAAACTAAAGTTTACAAACGAAAGTACATATTGGAACAAAACTGTTGCATTTACCTATAAACAAATTTTCTATAGTCCAAGAAAAAGCTTGGGAGTAGATATCCCAAAGCTTACGATTTAAGTGAATTGAGTTGTATAAAAAAAGTCTATCTGTGTCGGTAGTATCTTTAGCAAACTGTATTTATTCCGATATTTATCTATCATTATGAAGATCAAAACCACCCTTTTCCTTCACTTCTTCAACCTTTGATTTTTCTTCTTCTTTTATTGCCATAATAGGCCATGGAGAGCCTAGGCCGAGGTTTCCGCAGTCATTTATGTTGAGAGTGAAGTTGCATACGAGTTGAAGGGGCCCTACAGTTTTATATGCGATTCGAAAGGCAAATTTAAAAACTGTTCCTTAACAAATTTTTACTCTTGGAGGTTTGCCATCGTTTGCCAACTCGACTTATTTGTGTATTGAGTTCCGATGAATTCGTTTACCTTGCGATGCGGTCCACACTACCATCGACCTCGTAACGAGAAAATTCTTATTCTAGCCAGGTATAGAAAAAGTAAGCAAGGTCAGCACGTGAGGTTCCGAATCATAGTTCTCTTTACATACTCTTTTCTCATCAAAATAGATATTTTAATTCGTAGAGAAAGAAGGTCAATAAGCAGTTTGTGTGAAAAAAAAATTTAGAACTGCACCAGTAACTAGTCTGGGGCATGCAGAGTTTGCAGCATGTACTGTACTCCTTTCGGTCAGAGTCCGGAATTGTATATTCATATGTATTTCAAATTTTGGACCTGCGCAAGTAAAAATTATTTTACAGCCCATTGTGATATCACAGTTTAACGCGGGTTCAGTACGGGGGTGTGGCAATTTGTTATCACTTGGTGGTTTTGACATTGCCTGTCAAGTTCATATCGTTAGGAATGTAAGAAGGTTATGAAAGAGAATTAACCACCAGACTCAGACGGAAATCGAACCCGAAACCTCACGTATGAGAATCTAGTGCGCTACGCAGCCAGAGAGGTAGAGAGATAGGATATTTTCTGTTGAACATTGCCTCCTAATCGTTACCCTACTCTGAGAAAGGTTGTTTGTCAGCTTATATGCTTCCCGCTGGTAGTATTTTATGTGTACATATGTATATACTTAAAATTGAAGACTTTTACCTTTTTAGGTGGAATTTCTGGTAATATTTTCAAAGTTTAGCACTTTAGCTGTGAAAAGAATGTGCTTCCAAAGAAGCTCGCATTGCTTAGGTGCTTAGTGGTTTTAATATAGACTTTGCGAAAGAGGAAGGATACTTTTTATCAATCAAACTATTAAAAGAAGACGCTGCTCTGAGAGAAAGTGGGTCCAAGATTCTTTATTTTTGTAGCTATGCTATGGAAGGCGTTGAGAGTGATTGAATGAATAATGATTTCAGTGACCCGGCCAACATGCTTAAGCGCATTTACATACATATATAAACACATTGTATCAAAAAAATATTTTTGCGGTGTACTAATTCTACTCTTAAGAAGCTTTAAAGTCCTGCTCCTCACACTCGTTTCTGTTCATTCCCTTCGCCACCAACTGATGGCTGGTGTACGCTAAAATATGCAAAAAACAATTTGCATTGACAAAACAATCAAACATACACGCACACACAAATGGATACACGTACACAGACAAATATTCCTATCCGACACTTTGAGACACAAAAAAAGATCTACAGTTTTGTTATTATTTTTCTTCGTTTTTTACTTTTGGTGCTTTTAAACTACAAAATTCATTGCACGTTTTCGATGCTTATTCTAATTTTATAACTTAATATACTTTCGTCGCACACTGTAGTATTTTGCTAGTAATTTTTCGTTTCCATATTTTGGTTGTTTTGTGCATTTAACGCCTGTACTCTTCTTGTACCACTTCGCTTTGTAGTTCGTTGTCATTGGAATTGGGTGGCCTTTCTTTTCTGTCGTCTCCCCTACACCTTCGACACCACCTACATTTTGAGAAATGATTAAATTCTCCAAGTTGCGCATTTATTTGTTATTTAAGCTCCCTTATGACGCCTTCTATTCCTATTTGCTACTACTACATACTGCTTCTTTTTTTTCTTTTCCTACTACAAATACAACATTTTCCAAGCTATTTGTCACGACATGGAATTCTTAATTTTATTATTAAGGGGAAAAGAAAGAACAAAATGAATGAAGAGCAAATGAGACAAAGAAAAAAACAAGAGTGAAAAAATTCTATGTAAAGAACGAAATTCCTTCATGCAAATTTCATGCAAACGCCAAAGTAATGACATTTTTATGCGTAAATTGAAATGTGAGCGACGTGCTGGAGGATTTACAACAACAACAGTAACATCACTAACACACAAATGACTTCGACGACGGACGACAATATGTAATGACATGACAGCATGGCAGAATTTCCATGCATTCATCTCTTTGTCTTTCCTTCGTTATTTTGTGGATGTTTGTGTGTGATAATGATTTTAATTAATTTCTTCTTCTTGTGATGACTTAATATGATCACGTAAGCATATGGTAGCGCACTAGATAGACTGTCATTCGGGAGGTTGTGTATTCGATTCCCATCTTGATTTGGTGGTTAATTCGCATCCATAACATTCTTACATTCCTACGGATATGAAGCGAATGGGAATTATAAGGAATTGTGCAATTACACCGCTAATAGTGGAACTGGCGTTAAATTGTAGGTCTAACATTTTTGTTATCACAATAGGCTGTTCTGGCAGAAAGTGCTATCGACGGAGTTTTCATTCTTCTTTATGTTTTCAAGCCTCACAAATTCAGTAAAATTCATTTGTACAATATATTATTTAGTTAAACTCGTGGAGCTCATTTTTTTTCCTACTCACACGACGAGTAGAGAATAAACCTGGAAGAGGAGCTGACCCTTCTATGAAATTTGTATCTCAATTCAGTAGTTTTTATTACGAAAATTAAAATCAATGTAAAAAATATTATATCAATAGCATACACTTTTAATTTCAATATAAATACTATTAAACTTACTTTACTTTTAATGGCACAACAGCCCATGGAGGGCCTAGGCGGAGCTTTTCGCTTTTCGCATCCACTCATGTTGTGCGTGTTATATTTGTAAATGAATGGAAGTAAATGAAGGAATAGAAAAACTATTTTTTCTCCTTTTTGTTTTTGCCTGTGCCGATATTCGAACCCCGGACACTGTGCGTAGCAGTCCAACGCACTACCACTACGCCATAGCGACCACTATTAAACTAAATAGAAATAATATTGATTTAATATGAAATTCTTATAAATATTTATTTGTACTTATTATTGAATCAATAATACGAATTTTGGCTCTCTTATAAAATATTTCTATAGCTCATAGGCTAATGGAACAACCATTTAAATTAACAACGTTAAGTTAAAACTAAGCCTGGCTAATTCAAAAAATTATCTCTATTTTAAAATCATGCCACTTAACTTATTCTGAAGCTCATTTTTTAGGTTTATTACAAAATTATAAACACAATCTACCAAAACCTTTCAACGTTGTATTTGCTGGTCTGCGAATATATGTATTTATTTATTTTAAGGCTGCTGTTGTTGCTTGAGTGGTTGTTTTCATCTGAAAAACATAACATACCACATTTGTTTTTATTTAAGATTAGTTAATTTTATATTGTTTCATATTTTTCTAATCCACACCTTTTTTCTTTTCTATTTGCAGGTAAGTTCATGACGAAATCAAAATTGTTCACCATGTATGGTAATTTTTTATAAGTACATTCTATAATGTATGTAGGAGAGTGTGAGTATACCATGTGGAATTTATATGGAAGAAGTAAAACTAAAAGTTTTACTCTATAAGTCCCTAGAATACTTTTATAACCTGGTAGATTCCCATACTCATTAAAAGTTTATCAGAAAGTCCAATAAAATTTGAAGAATTTGAAAGCCTCTTGTGTAATTTCCAGAGGTTTATTGGATTTAATCTAAATCAAACCTTAATAAATTTCTTTTGCGAGCTTTGGAGGTTGTTGTTCAATGCAACACCCTTTGTCAAGTGTTCAAACCCAGTCAAATTAATATTACTAGTTATATCATTTAACGAAAGACTGAAAGCTTTCACCTACGTTTTCAATCTAGTTCTAACTAATTTTGGGCAGGACGAAGAACATGCTGCAAAATTTCTTTCGTATTAGATTCATAACATTTCCAGTGTCGGTTTCTGCTAGACCAAGTGTTGCCGTTTTTGGTACGATAGTTCAAAGAGGATTCTGCCTAAACAAGTACATTTTGCTTCGCACGCTCTTCCGCCACCTCATTTACCATTATACCAGAATTATTGGCATTAAAACTTGGACCGAGATCTGGTATTGTAATACCGGTTTAAACCGGAGGTTCTAACCGAAACGAATATCGGTAATGAATCGGTAATAAACCTATAAACGGTAACGGTTTCAATCCCTGATTTAAACAGATTGACTATAGATTAGATTTTGGAGTCACTTAGAGTCGATTGGGATTTAAAGTCATTTGGACTGAAGTCATCTGAAGTCATTCGTAGTTACTTGGACCACTTGAAGCTACTTGGAGTTTCTTGAAGTAACTTGGCGTCACTTGAAGTCACTTGGAGTCAGTTGGAGTCACTTGAAGTTACTTGAAGTCACTTGAAGTTACTTGCAGTCACTTGAAGTTACTTGAAGTCAATAGGAGTTTGTTGAAGTTACTTGGCGTCACCTGAAGTCACTTGAAGTCACTTGGAGAGACTCGAAGTCACTTGAAGTTACTTGAAGTCACTTGGAGCCACTTGAAGTCAATTGGAGTCACTTGAAGTCACTTGAAGTCACTTAAAGTCACTTGAAGTCATTTGGAGTCACTTAGAATCACTTAGAGTCACTTGGAGTCACTTAAAGTCATTTGGAGTCATTTGGAGTCATTTAGAGTCACCTGAAGCCACTTGGAGTCACTTGAAGTCACTTGGAGCCACTTGAAGTCAATTGGAGTCACTTGATGATGTCACTGGGAGTCACTTCGAGTCACTGAAGTACATTTGAGCTTAAAGTCATTTGAAGTAAATTGGGATTTTAAGTCAATTGAGGTCCTGTGTAATTTCAAGTCAGCTAATCCGTTTTGAAGTCACTTGGAGCCACTTGAAGTCAATTGGAGTCACTTGATGTCACTGGGAATCACTTCGAGTCACTGGGATTAACTTGAAGTATATTTGAGATTAAAGTAATTTGAAGTAAATTGGGATTTGAAGTCAATTGAGGTCCCTTGTTATTTCAAGTCAGCTAATCCGTTTCGATACCGAAAGGCTCACTTTAGGCACCTAAAGTAATTTGAATGGTACAATTCTTGACTAAAAAGATTTTCATCTTTCAATTGCAATAAAGAAAGAAGAAGATGATTGAGTATTTCTAAAAGTATTTTGATATTTTATTTAATTAAAATGTTTAGTTTTGTCGTTTGCTATTATGTACTACATATATTATATGTATAATATATATTATTTCTTGTGTTTGATAAGAAAACATTTCCGTTTGTACTGATTTCATATTGTTTGTTTCACATTAACAATGAGTAAACAACGAAAAATATGAAGCTGAAGAAATAAAACAACTGATAAAAAGCATGTACATGTTTTTTTATAAATTTGTGATAAAAAACAACAACAACAATAACGACAACAACTTTAAAGTGCGCATTTTTGTAATTTTCGTTCAAGTATCACACTCCAACACATTCACTCCCACACACACACACACACACACGAAATTTAATTAAAAAGCACTAACTACTAAAAACAAAAGCATGTAAATTGTTGTTATCACAAAAAACGTACTTTAATTGAAGGAAGTTTATGAGCTGAAAGTGATATTTATTTTCTTCTGTTGTTTTTTGTTGATGAGTGAAATATTTATTTAAATATAGAACGTAAATGTATGTTCTTTTTATAAATCAATTTTATCACATTACAATAAATTTCCTGCTAATTTTTCTACGAATTGCATTTAATTTTTTTCTTCTTCGAAAACATTTTCGTTAGCTTATTTTACTTGCCAGTTCCTACTCCCTCCTGCTCTTCTGCCCCACAAGATATGCTCCCTTTTTAATTTGTTTCGTATTGCAATTTTACATTCATCTCTTTGGGTAAATAAACTATGCAAGAAAATTCATGCTCTGCTGCTGCTCGAGAAGGAAAAGTAATAGAAAATTGAATTTCCTTTTATTGACTTGGGCTGCTACTTTCTTGTTTACTCTTTGCTTAAGCTTTCTGTGTCTATATCTTTCTCTTTTCGTTTGTGTGTTGTTGTTGCAGCAATCGGTGTAGAAAAAATATCGCGTGTGTTGTAGAGAATTGTCAAAGTGATGATGGTGGAAAAGTTTGAAAGTGGGATTATAAAAAAACTAACGCAAATTCTATCAATAACAATTTTAAATATTTTTTATTTTGTATACAAAAAGAAGAAGCAAATAAACCGATGACAAGTATGTAAATTTGTAAGCCCTGTACAATTTCTGTCACAAAAAAAAAAAAAAACAAAAAGGGAAAGAAGATGAAAAAACAACATTCGCAATGGCAACCCTTGTCACTCAAATGTGATGAATTAACGTTTTTCGCAATGATACTACATATATCACACCAACAACAACAGTATCTACTTCATTCCAACGGTCACACTTACATATCAAACATCACTTGCATCTCGCATGCTTGCGTGTATGTGTGGTTATGTGTGGGTATGTGTGTGTGTATCTGACTACTACTATTAAGCATATTATGCTTTAGCCGTGTGTGCATTTTTGTCTATGCAAGTTGTATCGGTTTAGTTTTACTGACTGGTGGATACGCTGCTATTGGCGAAGGCATTGTCGACGTTGGTTAAGGCGGCACCACTACCACCTTAACCACTACCACCTTGAGTTGTTGATAACATCAGCCTCGCCCGCCAACAGCAAATTAAAAACAAATTTGTTCAACCAATAAAGAAAAATGAAAAGTAAACCCAGAAAAAGACGTAGAAGCTATGGAGTCTGTACTTTTATTTACCTTAAGGGCATTTTCGTCTCTCTTTTTTCCCCATATATGCACACCCAAGTTTGATTTTTCTCGTGTGCAAGTGTTTGTGTTGTGCAGACATTGCAGAAACCAAATACAAAAATATATCGGCAGCTTCAATATTCCATACCGGCGCTTTACCATATCAAACATCACCCACCAGTCGCCACCACCAGCTGGCTTCAATCGATCTCCTAAGTAAATACAATTGATTTCGAATTTGATTTGATTTTTTTTTACCATTTTTTAATTTTCCTTGGCATGGAAAAAGTACAAATATTTTGTATTTCATTGAAATTCTGTCATGAAAACCCATGAAAATCGTATTAGGGAAATGTCTCCCAAATTGAATTTAAATGTCAACAAATTTTTTGTTGGTTTTGTATTGGAACAGGAGAAAAAGAAGTGTTTTCTTGCTTAGTATGTGTAAGTAGTTGTGCTTCTGAAGTATCCTATCTCATTTCCTAAATTTGCAACAGTGTTTTTTTTTTTATAAAGCCAAAATGGTTTAGTTCAATACCTTTTATTGAATTGCTTTATAAAAAATACCATTTTTTATTTGATTTATCATTCAATGCTATGGTTAAATAATCTGCAAGGTTGACTTGGCCATACCAAGTAGGTATGTTGCATATGATGCATTATCTTTTACTATTTAATTTCTATGAATCCAAACTTCCTAAATCGATGACTCTAATAAAATCCAAAGCTTTTATAAAGATATTATTTTTTTGCTTTTTCTTACTTTAATTGATTCTTTGGTACATTTAGTACTTAAAAACCTCGGCAACTCATTACCTCATACCTCTCATGAGTTCGTTAATTTTAACTTAATATTTAGGAGAAGATTAATGAATCTGAATTTAAAATTTCCCTTTTTTTGGATCTATTTACCGGAAACCTCGGTTGATCAAGACTTCTAAAAAAAAGGAAAATTTTAAGCTGAATAGCTCTACTTTTTATGCAGAAAGAGAGATTTGAAAATACTTATTACGTTCACTCAGTAAATTTTTGAACAGAACTAAAGAATTTGAGATCGTTTCCTAAAAGTTGATGGTAGCTGAACTAAAGTATTCCAAATTTTCTTTTATAGAATTTGTGATTAACCGATCAATACGCATTCTCAGAGGAAGTAGCTTAGAAGTTTCCACAATTTTCTGTACCAGATAAATAAAGCTCCTAAGCAGTTCTTCCAGAAATTTTACGGAGTCTCCTCCCTCTTGGCATGGCATAGTTGGTAGTGTTCTGCACTGCTACGCAAGATGCCCAGGCTTAAATCTCGGTACAGTCAAAAAATCAAAAAGTGTGAAGTTATAAATTTTTCTACACGGCACCACTTCTTGCCTGGAAATGGAAAACCTAACCTATCTGTACCATAAGAGCAAAAATTACCTATGAATATAGGCCTTATATTTTTCTCGACCTAAAATTTAAGGCACTTTCCATTCCCTTAGACACACAACATAAAGGTGTGAGAAGGCTGTAGCTGTAGCCTTGCATGAGGCATTGCATAAAAGGAAAATTATTCTTTTGGTTTTTCTCGCAATGGGAATTAATTTGACTTTCTTGCTCGGGTTTTTTGTATCAAACTCAAGTTTAAGCATTTACAGGATTTTTTTTTTGGGTGGTGTTGGATTTTTAAATGGTTATCTATTATCTATTAAAAGTAAGCTAGGGCATCTCTGAAATTTCTTCTATTTGGTATAAAAGTTACGTTCTGTGTTACTGAAGGTTTCTTTAGGTGGCACCCAATGGGAGTTACTTTGACTTGAATTGTGTTTTTTTTTTTTTTGTACTAGACCTAACTAATCTCTTTAGCCTCTTCAAAGAAATTGGAGCCATCTTGCTAACATTTTCCTTTGTCCATGCTGAGAAATGTTGGCTTCGGTTGATAATAACTTTGATAAACTTGGATGGACAGTTTGGGAACATTGGACTTTCATAATATATTTTTATAAATTCATTGATAAAGGATTCCAAAATGTTAATTTGAATCGCATATGATCTTTCGACGGAACTTTCTCCTGTAAAGAGAATTCGATTTTTCCAATGCTCGCCGATCTCTCCATCATCTATCATGGAAAGCAAAAGTAATGAAGAGGAGAAAAAACGAAGTTAAACTTGGATTTTTAGTTCAAAAGCCAGAGGCGATAATTAGCCAAAAAATAATTAAAAGACAATCTACATAACTTAAAGAAACTACAATAATTTCATTGCAAACCTAAAAGTATGCAATGCTTTACGACAAGAACAAAATTTGTATAGAACAGTATTATCCATAACAAATACCATATTTTCAAGAGATTCTCGTATTTCATAATCATAATTTCTTGTGTAATAAAACAATTAATTAGATTAAATGAAACTTGTAGCTCCAACTATTTACAGTTTTTACAACGTATTTTCAATAATTATACAGCGAATATTCTCTGCTCTGCTGCTGAATTTGATAAATGAACTCTGTCTGATCCCCAAACATTATTTATTTTTCTTATATACTTAATTGTTTAGTGAACAAATAACACACAACAATTGCTAAATAATGAAAGTTACCAAAAATCGCAACAACAAAATTAAAAAAAAAAAAAAAAAAACTCAACAACTGCGTCATTTCCAATTCTACAAATTGCATTAGTGTAAGTAAAAATCACTTAAGCCAAGTTAATATTACACGTCATGGCGTCATGGTAAATTTACTACAGAAGTTTAATTCAATTAGAAACAAAGCGAACAACAAGAAAAAAAGGCAACTAAAAATCACTTTACAACTGTGCAACAAATAAAGCAACAACAATAGTAGTTGGTAAACTTAACTCAATAAAAGGCAAAGAAGAAGTAGAAACTATATTAAGAAAGAGCACAGCAACAATATGAAAAAAGGAAAAAAATCCTTGGAGAAAAAAGGAAACTAGAAAATTGCTATTTGTCCAGACATGTACACACGTACTCCTCGTACACCAGCCCCCATCATACATAGCAGTTTATGTTTGTATGTCTCTCTTTCTGTCTGCAAGTATGAATATATGTACGTATAAGTGCATTCAAGTAAAGGTGTTGTACTGCGTAACACGGACTACTCCACCACCTCAGGGTAGTCAGTTTTTGTTAGCGGTCGATCGTCTTGTCTTGCAAGTAACGCCAGGACATAGCAACAGAAGAAGCTGACGGAGCAGGACGCAAGGTGCAATCACTTTCTAAAGCTTGTCGATGCTGCACACATAAAATTCCAATAAGCACACACAAAAAGACGAATCAACAAAAACCACATAAATGTTTTTTAAAAAGAGAGGAGGAGCCTGTGTGTGGCAAAATATGTGGGAGTTAAATACATAAGTAAGTAGAAACCTTGGAGCATATTAGCGCGCCACACGTGGGGCAGGAGAAATGACAGGCAGCATCCCCTTTTTTTGATATGGTTTTAATAGAAAATGTTGTGGTTTCTAGATTAAGTATATGGGCAAAGCGATTCTATCAATGCAGTGTTTTTATTTATTTGTTTTCGTTTTTTTTTTTAAGTAAAAGAATTTAAAACTTAAAGATTTTCATAAAAATGTAAATTTTTTGCAACTCGATGAAATTTTACAATCACAACTTCTAATCACACTTCCGGTCGCTGCCACTTAGAACTTGCTGGCTGCCTGACTGCCTAGAAGGTAACAAATTCAGTTAATGTTTTACAAAATATGTGCGTCATAGAGATGGCCACACACACACACATAACTTTACAAAAGGGAAAAGGATGGGATAATGGCAGCAAACGTTAGACTAGACGAACAATGTAGTCAGTCAGCCAACCCGTACGTACATATGCATTAAAATCAGCTGCATGCATAGAGAGCCCGAGTCAGTGTCGTAGTTCTCGGTAGCTCTTTTCCCTGTGGACACGCGAATGGATTCCTACTGCTGTTGTTGTTGCTTCTCTTCGGCTTCCGCTGTCGCTGTTGTTCAGTGCTCCGTCTACGTACATATCTAAAACAAAAAATTATTCCTGAAACCTGTCACTCTTTTTTCATCCGTTTTTGCTTGCTATTTGCATACTTTTCGTTTTTTTGTCTTCTGCTGCTCCTGCTGCCTGTTCGTACACATTGGGACATCCTTGATCCTAGTTTGATACTTTTATGTAAAATTTTTCCCGTTTTTGTTTCGGCTCCTGCAGGGAAAAAGTGTGCAGTTGTTTTTTATTTTTGTTTTGCTCCCTTTCGTATTTGTTAACTCAGTTGAATATTTTTTTCTACCTCTATAATTTTGTGTTCTCGAAAATATTCCGTGCTGCAACCGCATTTTCACAAATAGCAGTTGTTATCGTTGCTGTTGTTGTTGAAGCTGTCGTTGCCGCCGCCGCCATTGTTGTTGTTTGTGTTAGCTAAAATTGCCTTTTGTCTAAAAGGATTTAAATGGCTCGAGAGCAAGCGTGTTTTTTCGCCTCTGTTTTTTTTGAGTTGTGGTAGCAAAACTTTTTTGTTGTTCTTATTTTTGTAGCATTTTTTATGAAGTGACAACGATAGCTTTTAATCGATTGCAATGACAACATTGCATTTTTTCGTTGTAGTGGTTGGTTTTGTTTGTTGTTTTCAAATGAAAAAATTTTATGTTTCGTTTGCAATATTTTATAAATTTTTACAATGCCACAAGAACAAATTGAAAAATCAATATTTAAACCTGTGTAAAATATTGTACCTGAGATTATACTTATCAAGCGTTTGAAGCTATATATTCGTGCCAGCTGAATATTTTTTTATATCGTTTTTAATTACAATAATTTTTTTATGTCAAAAACTGTTGTATACTCTTATTAATTGTCACCCTGTGTATATGTACGAGTATGTCTGTATGTATAATTTATACAAGATTTATTTCTAATACATAGTAAATAACTCACTTAAGTGAGCAAAATTTATTTATTTTTTTCATATTTTTAAGCATTTTCGAATTGTAAATGGCATAGATTTTATATTTAAATGGCACTTGTATTTAATATTTATCAGTGCACCTGGAAGTATGCCGTATATTTTTGACAACTGGAAACTTAAGAAAGAAACCAAAATACATTACTATATAAATGTCTAATGTAAAATTCTTTCTTTAAAAACATAAAATTGCAATTAATACTGAATAGTTACTCTCAAATACATACATACATACATCAGTTATATGGTAGCATCAAGTGCCATGCTGATCTATATACAATTTTCGAGTTTTTCTGTAATTACATATTTTCCACACATTTGCTAGACATCAGTTATTGGCATTTGGCATATTTTCCAGTGCAGATATACTTTTCTCAACTAAAACCTTAAAATACTGGAAAATTTAATAACACTTTCAATGTCTCAATATTAAATTCAAAACTTTTCATAACACAAAAACGATAAATGTCACCAATTATATTCACGCCTAAAAGTATGTCACACAATAATTTTAGCAGTGTGTGCTTCATTGCTCAATCCTTCTTATTAGCCAAATTCTTCTAGACACGCCCACGCCTTTGCAGCTTTATGAACCTTTTTTACATTTTCTTAGCATAAAATGTAATCTTCCAGTGCACCTAAAAGTATGCAAATATACTTTTCTCAACTAAAACCTTAAAATACTGGAAATATCATAACACTTTCAATGTCTCACTATTAAATTTAAAAGTTTTCATAATACATAAACGATAAATGTCACCGATTATATTCACGCCTAAAAGTATGTGACACAATAATTTTAGCAGTGTGTGCTTAATTGCTCAATCCTTCTTATTAGCAAAATTCTTCTAGACACGCCCACGCCATTGCAGCCTTATGAACCTTTTTTTACATTTTCTAAAGCGCGCTTGCTTGTTTTAAAAATAAAATATAAAAATACGCATTTAAATTTTGCAATTAATTTTTACAACAAAATAATTTCCGCTTCAACACGGTAGAAAAATCAACAACAAAAACAGCACCATGAACACTTACGTGCAGCAATCACTTAAATTTAGAGAACCTAGAAGAAGAAAAAATTATAATAAAGAAAATGAAAAAGTATTAAAATTTAAAAATGCTGAAGAAAACGGGGAAAAAAACAATGAAAATGTCACACGAAAACTCTGAATAAGTTTTGCAATGAAGTGCAAATTGTGCACACAATTGCCGCCACCACGCCACGACATTTTACACGTTGCCTTATTTGTCACAATTTAGCAGTGTGTAGATACAAGTTGAAAGAGAGTGTGGAAATTCACCCAATCTCCTATGTCAGGCATTCCTTTCAGCCATGCGACGCTATGCTTTTAAGTGAATTTTTATTTTTGAATTTTTTGCATAACTTTTTTCTTCGTTTTTTAATTGTTTTACTTTGTCGTTCTTTTTTTTTTAATTTTCTTTTTTTCCCCCTTATTAATTTTTCAAACGCCATAAAGTATGCAAAGCAAATGATACTACTACATTTTTAATGGATACGACGACGACGATGTACTAGAAAAGTACAACAAACGTATGTACGTGCAGCAATGATGAGCAAACTGATGTACAGAGACAAAAGAAGAAATCTGTAAAGAGTGAGAGGGATAGATACAGAGAGAGAGAGAGAGGGAAATGTTGGAGATTGGAGGCGCATACTAATTTGCTACATTTAATTTTTCTACTCTTCTTGTTTTCGTTTTTTTTTTTTTTTTGTCTTGTTCTTCATTGCATTTTCTTTTAAGTGCACTTGGGATTTTGTTCTCGTCCCTCTGTGCGCTCGTTCGCTTGCTCGCAACATTGAAAATGGAAGCAATCAACTGTTAGATTACTCTAGTTTTCTGCCACTCCTTGTATTTACTTGAACAACAACAACACATTCATTTGGTTTTTTTTTTCTTTCGCTGCACTTTTTTTCTGCTCTTGAATGATTTTTCAAATTGCGCTTGAATTCCATGTATTCAGTTGAATATTTTATTAAGTTTCTCTACTGTATTTATAAAATAGATTCAATCAAATTTTATTTATTGATGAAACCGGGAAAAGTTCATTGATATCATCGTCTACATACATAAACCACCAAACTTAATTTACAGCGTAAACCACAGACAAAACCACGCATGCTACTCATGCTTTCTGCTGCAAATAGCTAAAATCAATGCATAATTTTAGGCATAGAAAAAAAATTGTTTTTTTTTGACCAAATTATTACTTGCGTGTGCTTAACTAATGGAAAAGTTAAGTACTGAAAAGTTTATACTGAAATAGAAAAATATTATTGATTTCCTGCCTAAAAAATATGCTTAAAAATGTTGGTATTGTAAATATGTTTCATAATTTATTTTTTCTATAGATTATATTCAAAAAATTGCGATAAACAAAATATTTATGTATTTATATCTATTATGCCTAGAAATATGCTTTGAATTTTGATACAACTTCACGCAATATACACACTTTAAATTGGTTTAGATTTGAATTTTTTGTTTTGTATCTAGAGCTAAGCATATGAAACATTCAATTTCAGTTTTTCACAAAAACAGGAAAAAAAATTCAACTCACAAAAATATTTTAAATTTTTACTACTTGTTTTTTAAATGGCGGATACGGAAACTTTTTTTCTAACTAATAAAATACTATTCGGTATCATGTGAAATATTTTAAATACGTCGCCAACACCGAAACACAAAAAAAAACATAAAAAAAAAAGAAAAATCTCTCGATTTTGTGAGATTTGAAAATGAATTAATAACAAACCGAACCTGAAACTTTTTTCTGCATTCACAATGGCGGCGGACACTGGGCGGCTGCGTTTGCTTTATAGCCATACAGTTTGAGCAGCACCCTCCGACGCCGACCGACCGCCATTCAGCATCAGGTGGCAAATTTTCCGCTTTAGTGTTGGTGGCACCCGCGGTTAAATTGTAATTAAATTTTAGCATTTGTATACATACATACAATGTATGTATGTACATATATGTATAGTACATACTATATGTTGTTGTATTTGTGTGCAATATTTTCATGTTTATTTTCTACATGTAGCCAAAAAAAAGAAATCTCTGTAGTTTTAGCAACTCTTTCTATTTTTGCACCATGAACGAAAACGATGCGTTCCTCCTCCACTCTTTCAGCGATGTACACGTGCCTTCCTTCTCCTTTTGTGTTCATGGCACAATTTGTTTTTATTCTTTCTACATGGTGCTGGCTGTGTGGTGCTTGCCTTGCCATACACAAATTGTTAAATTAATGTAAATACCAAACAATTTTTGAATTTATTATAATTGCAAACAATTTCAATTAAATTTAATTCTTTTCATTTTTGTTTGAGAGGAATGTTTGATTTTTTTTATGTTTTTCTGTTTAGAAAATTGATTGTTTTCGAAATTTCATTTAGCGTATAAATTAAGTGTTCTTCTCCAAGCCGCTCTGCTACATTCTCCTCCATTCCATTCCACTCCACTCCACTCCGCTCGGCTCTACTCTCCGCTGACATACCATAGCTGCACCATGTTTAAAAATTATGTTAATTAGCTGCTGGGGTAAATTTATTGTACTAAATGAAACGCTAATCGATAGAAAATTTTGTTTTAATGGTTTGTTTGAAAATGCAAAAACAATTGGTTTTGTGTAGGTGTGTGATTTAATGTTTTAATTTGTTGTGAAAAGGTAATGTACCCAAATAGAATTGGTAACTTTATACCATTTTGCCGCAGCGAATTGACGTATTTTACTGATTCTTCTTAAAAGAGATAACAATGACGAATTTTCTGAAATTCGATTTATTTGATTTGATCAAATATATCGATAATCGATAATTGATCTCATTATTTATAACGAGAATTTTTTTCCCATGCGTTTCTCAAAGCAGAATATTAACAACAGATCTTTAAATTCTTACTGAATTTTGTGAAATTCGATTTATTTGATTTGATTTTGAAAGCACCATTTTATTATTATATTATTTCTCCTAATGATCAAATATATTGATAATCCATTGGATCTCGTTGTTTGTACCGAGGATCTTTTTCTCAAACCTCCCATTTTTACTGAGACCATTCATGTTGTCATGTGTAAAAATTGCCTATGAAAAGCTTTGCACTTAGTCGTTCGCTAATCGTTCGCATTCGGCATAAAACTGATTGGATGCGAAAAGCTCGGCGTTGTGCCAAGAAAGAAAAGAAGACATCGATCTTCATAGGTGTCTTCTCATATGTAGTGATGGCATTTATCGACTTTTTCTGTTAGACAAACTTATGCAAATAGTCATTGCTGTTTTAATGATAAATAAAATTCACAGATTATCAATCTAACATTATCTAACTAACTGTGATCATTGTAATACGGCCGATCTCATTCAGATCACTCTTTAAAGAATTATATAGAGGATCACTCTCACCTACTTAATATGCATTATTAAGGTCGATGAGCAACTGATTTGATTTTTAGTGATCTTGAACTGTTATTCTGACTTCTGTTTTGACTGGTAAAAATATAATATTTTTCACTCCGATCTTAAAACTTTTTCTTCTGATGATCAATTTAATACAAAGATCGTCTTTTTAACCTAATATTTCTACAAAATATCACTATAATCTGAAATTTATAAGTTTTCTTATCAAAATTAGAAATGTATTTGGAACATTCCTAACCTAGACAATATTGATATTTCTTAATTGAATCGCTAATTAAAGTGAAGAGATTTCCTGACAATTGTATGCAAAGTTTACTTCAATCTATTACTTAAGATATGCTTCTATTGATCTTTGGTGAAATAATTACTAGTACATTTGTTAACCGATCTGATTACTATACCGAAATGAACATTGAGAGCATTTATCGATCTTGCCTGGCCGACAAATAGATGCAAATATCACACTGGTATTTTAATAACTAAAATTGTTTTTATACCCAGATCATGTGTTCATCTTGTCTGGTAGATGGACATACTTAGTATAAAAAATCACTCTGATCTACTTAACACTTTTTAAGAGTGGATGCAAAAAGCTTGGCCTTTGGCGCTACATGCGGTCATAGTCGACACTGATAAACTGAAGTTCATTGTGGTAAAGGCATAACACTTGCCACAATGGCTGTCTATCCCTTTATCGGTGTCTTGCGTGATTGCATTCCCTCTCTCATTCACCATCCTTCTTCCGCCCAACTATCAATCTTCTTTCCATTCAACACAATGCTCTACATTCATAGGGGCACACTCTGTGTGTTGATTATATCAATAAAACAATTTAAAAAAAGGCGAGCAGTAACTGAGAAGACAGCTCAACAGATTTAGCCAGAATATATAAAAGAATTTTTTTTAAATGATTTGTAAAATTCACATATATCAATGTCATTATTTGGGTAACAAATTAAGATCGGAAAAGTATATATTTTTTGTACAGATCTTCGTACTACATATTTTTGATCGAAACTTATGAAGTTATGCAAAGCACTTAATTATCTATAATTAATGAAATACTCAGATCATCGATTAAATTTTGTCACTCAGACTGAAAGCATCACGTACCATATTTGGTAAGGATCGATAAAAATGTCAGACCACTCAATATTTCGTACTATGTGTCTTCTGTGCAACCCTGAAATTCTCAGATCACCACTCAATCTTAAGTATCAGGCGATCCGCTGTCATTTCGTTTTCGTTTTCGTTTTCGGTTTCTTAATTTATTTATTCATAAATCGAACGACATCGACCGAAAACATTGAAATATGTTTTTAATTAATTGGTAAAGGTGACAAGCAAAAAATTCAAAAGTGAAAAGGAAATTGCACAGATTTTGCTGACAACAAACAACAGCAAGTGCAAAAGAAAGAAGAAAATTATTTATTTATTGTCATATCATCAATTTGCATTGCATATATTGCACATGACTAGGGGTAGGTTGTTTGTTGTTGCTGCTGTTGATATTTGCTGTTGATTTATTGTATTTGTAATGTTGTGTATGTATGTGTATTTTAGTTTTTATATGAAAAACATAAAAAAAAACGAGGCAACATGACAAATACAACATGTTTACATACAACATGTTTATACATATGTACATATGTATATAAAAATTATTGCATACTATGTCTGTAAAACCTACATTTTTTTTCTATGCTTTAAATCTTTATATTGCCATTTGCACACACTCTCACTCGCACACACTCAATGAAAATGATTCGGCATTAATAGTTGCAATATACAAAAAAATTATAGCATTATATAGGAAAAAAAATTGGGTATTAAAAAAATATTAGGTCACATTAAAATTAAAAATTAATAAGCAAAAGCATATAAATTCATAAGTTCATGTGTTTGTTGTTTGTTTGTTGACGTATTTTATGTGGTATTTTTTTTTAAATTGTTTGCAACATTAAATATTAAAAAATTACATGCTTTTTATAATAGCATAAGTTTAGGTATATTTTTAAACAATATTTATGTTGCTTGCATTATATTAATTTTTTTTAATTGTATAACTAGTAAATTTTTTTTACGTATAAAACAAGCAAACAAATACAAATTCAGATTTCATGTAATTTTGTGCATGTATGTTTTATACAAGCAGACATGAGGTTAATTGGCTCAAAATTTTAAATTCAATTAAATTATCTTGAAAAGTTCATTGAATTCTGGCTGTATTCATTGGAGAAGAAAAAATAAACATTATTTAATTGGACCATATACAATTTTCATCACACTTGACTTCAACATGATCATTTTTTACATTAAAGTTTTTTAACTGCCTAATAGTATGCAGTAAAACTAGAAAATATTTATAGAATGAATGAGAAGGACTATAAAGCATTGAAAGCATACTCGTATAACTAAAACAAAATGATTTCACCTTTACTTAATATATTAACTTATTTTTATATTAAAATGAATAGATAATACTTAAATAATTAACGATCACTTTCTCTTTACCTGCGGTGTATTTCTGCAATTGTACTGACAATCGCAGTTGCACTTGTCTTCTTTAGCATGTGTAATGTTTAATTGGACAGTTTTATTATAATCTAAATATTTCTCGAATGTGTACATAAATATGTCTGTATTTATTTTATTTATAATAAATGTGTCTGTACTGCGCAGCACTGAACCAGAACGAACATTTCAATATGCTTGAAATCTTACTAAAACAGTTGCTTCTAAGCATGAAATTTTAAATATAAAATTGTTTCTATGAGCAATTGTAATATTGTCAGCAACAGCGGAATATGTCATGCGTTGAAAATTGCTTGACGGTTGATAATGTTTTACATTTGTTGGTTTTTACACTAAAAAACAGAATTTTGTTTTAGAAAATCATTAAAAAAACTAATAAATTGGAGAAAATTTTTATTAAAATCTATGATCAGTGATCACTGTGAATATCATTTGACCATTGATTTATTCCACTCTCATTCGTTAGATCTGTTCCTTAGATTATATTGTAACATATGAGTCTATACATATCAAAATTGCCTAAGTCTACCATAATACAAATTTGCCAAAGCTAGATTTTTGTTTTAAGTATTTTAAACTCAACACTTTAAACTCAACACTCTATTCCATCAAAAGGTTCGAAGACCACTCCGATTTCTATAATTTTTGCGAATGGACTTAATTGTTTTTGATATGTATCGACTCATACGATCTTTACCTAATTTTTATGTATATTAGGATTATTTGGATCAGCTGTCTGATCAAAAGCCCATTCGAAAATCACTAAGGCTCTCTTTTCAAGAACACAGAATTTACCAAACAAAAAAAATTCTGATCTTCAAATTACTTTATTCGCTAAAGCAATCAAACCAACTGTCGGTCTTAGTAGGTATAAAGATTTGTAAAAAAAAAGGTTCACCCTGCGAAAAGGTTCACATTAGATTAGATTTTCTTATCAGTTATTATACTTACAATTCTAGTTGTTGTGGGATTTCTTCTGAGGATCACAGATTTGTTTGAAAAGTTCGCAAAGATTTTCTCACCATTTGTTTTTTGGATATCGTTGAAACACTCAAGTTTCATCTGTTTGAACTTCGTTCTTTTATCGCTAATCTTTGTAACATTTTTTCTGAAGATCACTCGGATTTCTATAAATTAGTGATAAATATTTGTACATTTAATCACTGCAATCTTTATATGATTTCTTGTGGGAATCATTCAGCATAGATTTCGATTGCAACTTACGGACATAATCGAACAAAAGATCATGCAGATCTTCATACCGAAATTTCTTATGGGGATCACTTAAATCACAGATCAATCAGATTAACTTATCTATCATAAAATTTTTGATTAGTAGTTCACTGTCATTCTTATGTAACTCGCTGTAATCGTAATGATCAACGATTTGTTCTTGCTATTTCAGTTAAAGATGGCTGATCTCAATTGTCAAAGGGTTTTGTAAAGAGTGTTTTTTGTTAGAAGTGTGGTTTTCAATCTGGCAATACTTTTTTCGGAGTTTGTCTTTTTGACAGCTGTCACTCAGTTTGGTTTGCCATTTCAAGAATTGAAGCCGAACGACCATCAAGCGCGTCGCAAGTTCGGTGAATGGGCCCAAAACGAGATGGTCACCGATCCCGATTTTCACAAGAAAATTTTGTTCAGCGATGAAGCTCACTTTTGGTTGAATATGTACGTTAATAAGCAAAATTGTTGCATTTGGAGCGATCATAATCAACAAGCCATTGTTGAGACGCCGTTACATCCTCAAAAAAAAACACGGTTTGGTGTGCTCTATGGGCAGAGGGAATCATTGGTCCATATTTCTTCAAAGAAGAAGCCGGTCATAATGTTACAGTCAAAGGGGAATGCTATAGAGCCATGATTAATAACTTTTTCGTGCCTGAATTGGAGGATGTTGATGTGGACCACCTTGGGTTCCAACAAGACGGCGCTACATGCCGTACATCCAACGAAACAATCAATTTATTGAAGGTAACTTTTGGTGAGCGCATTTTCCCGCGTCGTGGGCCTGTGGCGTGGCCTCCAAGATTGTGCGATTTAACACCGCTGGACTATTTTTTGAAGTCGCTTGTCTACGCACATAAGCCCGAGACGATTGACGCCTTGGAAGAGAATATTCGGCACGTTATTACTGACATACGGCCTCAATTGCTGCAAAAAGTGGTCGCAAATTGGGACTCTCGGCTGGAATTTATTTGAACCAGCCGCGGCGGCCACTTGCCCGAAATCGTTTTTAAGACGTAAGGGCAAATCCTTATCTTGATAATAAAGCTAAATTCTTGGCCATGACATTAAATTATATGCGTTTTATTTTTTCTTGAAAATCACACTTCTAAAAAAAACACCCTGTACTTAAAACTCATTCTGTTCTACATAAAATTGCTTCTCAAGATCAATGAAGCTCTCAAATTTTAGTTTGTTAATCTCATCTCTCAAGAGTTTCAATTTGTCTGTTTAATGTTTAGATTGACTTTTTTTTAAAGCGATTTAAGTAATGAACGAAAGCTTTTCTTCCGTTTCAAAAGTCAACTGTTTTCGATTCTAGTATTCACGATCCCATTAATCTTAAGTAGCTTTTGAATCTGTTTCTGAAAACAAGAAAATCATCGTGACTTTCCTCATTTTTATATAATTTTTTCACATGTAATCAAAACAATTCCACTAGAAATTTATTGCAAAACCATTTTTCTTGGAACAATGTTTGGTTGTTTTCGAAAATTCTTAATGCTTTGCTTTCTTCTCTGTCTTTTATATTACCTTCAAAATCTCATCATAAATCACACACTTTTCTTTCAGTTTTCTTGTCCCCATATACCATCCCCCCGCTCCTGCTTTTGTGAAGTGTAACTTTTATTCGTTTATGCCATAATATTTTCAAAAATTGTACTTTTTCCGACGATATGTCGTAACATATCTATGTTTTTTCTCTCCGGTTTTCTTCATTTCCTTTTCATAAAACAACAATTTCCGTTTAACTCTTAAATTCATTTTTCTTCATTCTTGCTGCTGCCCTTTTCATATTTAATTTTTTTTTTTTTACCATTCTTACACGTTTTGTGTTTGCTGCTACCAATGCAATTTATTTGTCTGTCTGTCTAGCTACTTTTTTTTTGTTACAGCTTGGCTTTCCCTCTTTGTACAATACGATTGCATTATTTTTTTATTGTCCCTGTTGCAAGTAGTACTGCTGCTTTTCCGCACTCCTTCCTTCCTCTCCTTGGCTTGTATATTGCAACATAGGTGAATTATTTTTTTGTGCTCTCGCAAATACATGGACGCATTATTCTATTATGTGTGTATGTGTTTTTACCTGCACTCGTAACTTTCTACTTGCAAATGTCAACAAAACATGCGAGAATGAATGAAAAAATTAAATCTATATCAACACACCTCAACAATTTCGAAAACTACTGCCAAAAGCAACGTACTGGAAAGGAAAATAACAACAGCAACAACAACAAAATCTAAATAATTCACTGCTTGGTTATGAAAACTTTTTAAAGTTAAAGTTTCGAGTCTTTCGGAATTTAGTTGTTTTTCCACTAATCGAAATTAGATCCACTCAATTGTAAATAGAGTTGGAAAAAGAAATTACATATAATGTTGCAATATTTACATAAGTTAGTGATTAAGATAGTGATTAATTTGTGTTGGCAACAGTGAAATTTTGTAGTCATTTGCAGTGTTTGAGAGCATTTTGTGGTTGTTTTTCAAATTTAATTTATATGATTATAATTTTATAAGAATAGGTTTTGGAATAAATATTTCAATGCTGTTTAGATTGTGTGACGTAGGACAGTGTGAGAACTATGCAAGTTTTAAGCAAATTATCTAATTTCATATATGTATGTATGTACTATACACATTTCCGAACAAAATTCAAAGTTATTGTACATTTGCGCTTTATGGACCCAAATGAATACTATGCCCAACCGACGGACCTTCACCGTACAAACATATTGTATGTATGTATATTATATATTTTTGTAAGTTATGCTAGCAGAAGTGGACGAACTAATCTCCGTTGGAAAGACCAGGTACATGGACCCTTGTAGTAAGTAAGCACGTTATACTAGCGCCTACTGTGAGGCTATGTACATACAGAAGTATACAAGTACACTGCGCCCAGTTAGGTCTGTTGTACCCCAATTTGGAGATTACTCACAAGATTTCTGTGATGCCCTTATGTCTAACTTTCTTTCAGGTGAAACTGTCAGGTGTTTTTTTTCTTTTATGTCTATGTTGGAACTACTATTTCTGGCAAGCCAATCTCTCACTGAAATATCAGAATGAGTAGGATCTGCAGCTTTGAGAGGATACGATATATGGCCCACCCTTTGGTCAACAATGCTATTATAATTCTTCCAGTGAGTATTTCTCATTGTATGAAGATGTTTCTTGATGTCTCATATGCTTTC
The DNA here is from genome assembly GCA_958295655.1 of Palloptera scutellata. Classification (NCBI taxonomy): domain Eukaryota; kingdom Metazoa; phylum Arthropoda; class Insecta; order Diptera; family Pallopteridae; genus Palloptera; species Palloptera scutellata. Next base: position 65,326,511 of record OY282450.1, read on the forward strand.
AGGCTGAAAAGACTGGTGCAATTGCTAATTTTTTGTTGTTTTGTACTTAACTTCATACGTAGAGCTGCTTGTTTTTGAGTTAACGCTTCCAATTTCTGTTGGTTTGACTGTCTGAACTGAAGACTTCGAGCCCAGTAGTATGTTGTGCTACCGTCCATTTTCTTCCACCTTATTCCATATTTAATGGCTTGAGTTTTCATTACGAGTAAGCTTTGGAACCAACTTAACTATAGACATGGCTCTTTTATTTTTATGTATATCTCTCTAAAATTTATAATATTTACATCTTATTTTTACGCAATGTTTCATTATTTATAGCTATAATAAGGCTTGTGGAGAGGACGTGGGGGGGATGCCAGGTAAATTGCACTGAGGTTTACCAGATAGGTTTACCTCAGTGCAATAAGAAACCGTCTCACTTCCACTCAGTTTTGGTTTTTAGGTAAAATACAAATTTGTTTAAAATATTTTTTCCTTTTGTACGAAAATCGGCTTATATTTACTATATTAATATTCTATATAACGAATTTCTTTAAAATCGAAAAACAATGTAAAGATGAAGCTTTACGTGTGGAGAAACGTTTTATGAATATCCTTTTCACCCCGCGTCCCGTATTTTCTCTAAACCCTGGCTGTTATACTACAAAAAACTAACAAGCATAACTACTACCCCAACAAAAACACCTTATATACGAGTATATTATATACCTTAATGTAGAAAGGCCTTTTGTCCCAACATTCTTACTCTCCATCTGCAGCCCTTTATTGATCCCCCCTTACAATATTTTATGTACTTCCAGGTGATCCTACATAGTCCAAATGTAAGACTAACTTCTTTTAATTTTCACTGTCCAATATTTTTTCCAATATATGTAAATATGTACTTACCCCCCGTTCCCAACCCTTAAGGGGGCTTCGGCACAAAGTTGCCGTTCTTTTATAGTGATCCGAAAGGGGGAAATATAAGGCCGACCTATATTCATTGTAATTTTTATTTTTTACAAAATTTTTCTCCAATTCGCCCATTTTCTCCAATTCACCCGACAGCTGGTCACGAGTCTTTCCTAGAGGCTTAACATGTAAGACGGAGCTCAATTATTTTGTTCTCTCCTCAATAATAGTTTCCTCTCACCTTCAACTATTAGGGGAGCTCCCATACAAATATATAAGTATTTACTTTGAACCGTCCATTTAAAAACCACCTGAAATCTTATTTCATTTCATTAGAATCAGTAAAGTCGTATGGTATGTTTTTAATTTACTAATTAAACTGCAAATTCACATATTGGTTTCCATAACCTCTTCGATATTATGTACTTCGTAATTAATTTAAGTACATATGGCAACACTTTTGCATAATATGTATGTGTACAAAATACTCTAGAGAACTAGAGTAGAGAAAGAAGCGACGACAAAATGAAAGAAATCTAAAATTATGACGGAAACCGAGAAAATATAATGTAATATATTTATACCAACCAATGGAGACGTGGGTATAAAAGCTTTTTTATTACCTTTGGCAATAATAGCATTGTAGTTGTTGTTGTAGTAGTAAATAGTTACTACGGCGCTACTAGTATAGCAGCTTTAGTAATGGCGCAGCTGCAGTTGCAGTTGCAGTTACATAGCTACTGTTTTTACCATACTTTGTTGTTGTATGTAGTAATACCTAGTTGTTGGTGTAGTAGCTGTTTGTTGTCAACGTTGACGTTACCGTGTGTGCCGAGACCAACTACTACCGTTACACGTGTAATTTTCAACCCAAAACAACAATAAACATTTACTTTCCTCGCCGCTCGCTGTCCGCTCTAAATCGAGTCATTTTCAATGGAAAACTACAACGAAACAAGAAAAAATGAGAGAAAATTTGAAAATAGTACGTAGTTTTTCTTTTTCCTTTTCGCCATTTTCTTTTCCATTTTTATTTTACTCATATATAACAAAGTCCAGTATCATATTTCGTTTGTGTCGTACTCATTGTCGTAGTCATGCTACATAGATTCATATAAATGTATGAAGGTATCTATCTATGTATGTATGTATGTATGAGTTAAAAGGGACAAATCTGCCAGCCAAAAAAAAAAAAAAAACGCTAAGAGTAAATGTTGCCCAACAACACTAGTGGGCGGCGGCGTCTCTAATGTAATGATGAAAGTTTGAATTTCTGAAATTGTGAGATAGAATAGAACCAACGTGGTTGGTTGGGAGGATGGTTTGGTTTAGTGTGAAGAACGATCAGCAGCAAAAAGTTATATTTTTCTCTCCGTGTATGGGAAAATGTGCGAACAGACAAACATGGATTGTTTTTAGTTGAACATTGTCGTAAAAAACAGTAGAAAAAATGAGCACACTCCAATTCACTCCACTCGATAAAAAGACAAAATGCAAACGGAAGTTATGTGCGCCATCTTAGTTTTTTCCCAACATTTTTTTTTTTTCTTTTTGGCGAACAATAACAACAATGAACGAAAAATCGTTAAAGTGACTTCCGGCATGTGTTCCTATGTTGCTGCAATATATTCCATGTACAAAAAAGAACAAAAATGGTGTAGGAACAGTGTTAAGCAAAACAAAAAAAAAAAAAAGAAAAGGTTCGCAAGCAGCAGACATTGCAAACGACAAAAATATAAAAAATGTACTATACACTTTTTTTATGAAATATTTTATTTTTGAATACTCCCACTTCAGGCAAGTAGCTAAATTTTGCATGTGCAAGTTTTTGTTGAGAGTAGGTGACGAAATATTACAACTTAACCTTTTCAACAAATTTCCGGTAGCGGAATGCGTTTTTCACTTTTCTCTTTTATAGGTAGTCTGGCTGGCTCGGTCTGAGTGTCTGGCTGTGTCTGTCGGAAAGTTTATGAAAAATATGAGCAATGTTTTGAATTAACTAAGGGTAATAAACTAAGTGGTGACCCATGGCGTCAGTCAAGTAGCATTCGGTGGTATTTTGTTCACAAAAGTGTGAATATTTTATACAAAATACGTAGATTCTATTTTAATTTAATTGAAATTTAGTGAAGCTAGCCCCACGATGGGAGCTGTGAATTTTTTATGAAGTCAAGTTCTCAAAAAGTTTGGTTTTTTGCACCATTTAACACTTATTTAGATCATAAATTGCTTCGCCATGGATAACATTTCAGAGAGCTTTATCAAGCTAACAAATTTAATTGTGTGTACTGTGAACTACTTATTTGGCCCCTACAGTGAAGTGAACGTCAATAGAAGAGACATTATCTCATTTAAATTTCACAGAGCCAAATGCAATATAAATTTTCCTCTTCATTTTTCTTTCACGGATTTTTTTTTTAAAGCCTGGCACCCAGCATGGAGTGGTGCATTTGAGATTTCAAATGAATTTAAAATAAATGGGACACCTAATTTAACTGATTTGACTTGAGCAGTGCATTTTGAATCTTTTACGTCGTTTAAAACTTCCAAACTTCCTAGGCATTCGTTGCACGGCCCCATATGGGCGCTAATGAAATTTACGGTATGTTGGCAACCTGAAAAATAATTTAGTTCATAAAACAAGAAAAAGCAATTCTATTGGCTTTTTATCCTTATAAATAATTTCAAGTTATCGTGTTGGCCCCTCATTAGCCGCCAGCAGAATATATTTTGCAACATTTGCACATAAGTTCAGCAATTGTAGTAGAAATCTTTAAAAAAATTATATTTTTATACTCTAAATTATTTTCCTGACTAGCGCCCAATGTGGGGTTTCTGAATTGGTACACCAAGTTAATTACTAATGTATTAAACTGTAATAATCATTATAAAATATAGGTGAAAACGATCAAGTTTTACGCAAATTTTACTATTCAAATACAATCTTTATTTCACAGCACTTTCTATTGTAAGTATTTATTAATTTTCGTCGCCTCTCTACTGGGCTCCTGCAGTTATACATACATGATTATTTCTGAAAATATCTTTACAGTGCCTCCTTTTCATTCATATTGTTATTGCTGATTTTTAAATATATGCGCCCATCCCCCTCCCCTCCCCCTCTACCCGCCATTCTCCAATTATAACACGTCTTGACGCGCTTTTTAAATGAAACTCAATATTTAAATATTTTTAATTCAATTTTTAGAGCGCTCCTTATGAAAGTTTCATTTGCTTTCTCATGATTGCCTTTGCCGTCACGCGCTTATCATCATACATAAGTATGTATGTATGTGGCTTAAACAATGAGCACTCAAAATCACATTAGTAACGATGTCAAGAGAAAGAAATCGGGTGTTGGGGGTGTGTGGATGAGGGAAGAAGAAGAAGGAAACAATAGCTGAAAGAACTTTTACCCTGACATGTCATGCATATCCTAATAAGTATCCTTATTGTGTATACGTATGAACAATGTACATATGTTTGTATGCAAGTGTATGTTGTTTTGGTTACTTACTCGTCCGCACACACCCATCAGTTGGTGCCTGCCTGCACCGTCTTCTTTTCTATCTACGTTCGTCGTCGTATTCGGTATAACATCAATCATTTTCATTTCAAGACGCGTTCTTTGCAATTTGTAAAAAAAATTTCGCATTACAATTTCATTATATGACGAAACATCATCAAGATGTGAGCAATGATAATGATGATGATGATGATGATGATGAGCATGATGGGCCGTTTTCCTTTAACTTTTCTCTTTCCACACCCCGAGACACCTCCTCCACCTCCAACACTATCACTTTTCTGACTTTTCCACACTTTTAATGTATTTTCATCACGTTTTCCCATTTTAACCGAGAGAGTGCAAAACAACAACAGCAAGCATCAACAACAATAACATTGGCATCGATATGCCTATCGATAACAGTAAATCGATAAATTTGAACATGAAAGCGGAACAAGAAGAAGAATAAGTCAAAGCAAAAGCAATAACAAAAAAAAAAAAAAAAAAGAAGGCATTCTTTTGAATCTAGGTATTAATTTCAACACTCTTTGAGTATGAATATGTATGTATGTGTGTGAGTGTATGTATGTGTGTGAGTGTATGTATGTGTGTGAGTGTATGTATGTGTGTGAGTGTATGTATGTGTGTGAGTGTATGTATGTGTGTGAGTGTATGTTTGTGTGTGAGCGTTTGTGTGTGTGTGCTTGACATTAACTACCTACATTTTTACACGCAATGAATGTGTTTTTGTAATTGTTCTTTGTTCACATTCACAGTTGGAAATTAATCAATTTTTGTGATGACCCAGTGATTTTACTCCTTAGCACCTCTGTGTGTTTATATTATCAATATGGGATCACGTCCTCCCTTAAAGCAGGCTAAAACAATTGGAGATCATTTGACAACCTTAGGTTACTGGCGCCCGACTCTCCACTGCCCCCGTTGTTAAATAATTAAACATTATTCCTAAGACACCTAACGTGAGGTTCCGTTGAATCTAAGTACATATGTCTCTGGCGCCCAACATGGGGTTCATTGCATAGTCTAAGTATGTATAAAGCAATGTTTTTATATTTTTTTTTTTGAAAGTGGGTTCATTTATCTACATGTGAATGAAACTTGTGGCTACTGGAACACCAATCAACCACTATAAACGAAGCCTCCTAAGTGACTGAATCTTTTAGACCGGATAAAGGAATATCGACTGTAGAATTATTACTTTTGAGGGTATTGCTCCTGAGGCAGGTATCACGCTGACGTCCTTTAGAGGTGTTTGAAAACAAATTGTTATTAACTAGCGCCTAAAAAACAAATTCGAAACTTTTCGTCTTTAATTTCCAATGTGAAGTATTCTGCCACATTTTCAAGAATATTTTTTATTTTGCATTCCTACTGGGTTGCAGAATGACAATGTCTTTTTCCGTTTCAGGCGTTTCCTTGGCAAATGCTTTTAAAAATACATATGTAGAGATGTTGCTAGCTGCTAACTTATGGGTGAATGAAGTTGACTCCCTTTCCTCCCTTAACGGCTCTTACTCCACTCCTTTCACTCTTCAGATCCATACATGCATATGTAGATGCATGTGTATGTAATTTGTAAGCTCATGTGTAACTGTGTTCGTTGTAATGCTACGTTTATGAAAATTGATTTGATGTAAATTAAAAGCAGCTTTCATCAATTTCTCCATTTGTTGTTAGCTGCTGCTGCTACTGATTCTTCATCGTTTGTCTTTCTTGTTTTTTTACTACCTAGTATTACTTTCCTTTACAGCTTCTTGTGAATTTCTTGAATTTTTTTTCTTTCGGTGTAGTGGGGCAACTTCCATTACGACAGCTACGTCTCTTTGCTGTGCTGATGCACCCTTCATAAGAAGAAAAGGGGATGGATGTCGTTTATTTTTATTATTTTTATTATTTTCTTCTTCTACAATATTTTTATTTTTTTTTATCTTTTTCTTTGTTTCTCTTGTGCATCATTGATTTTATATATTCATCCATACGTATATATTTTTTGTAGATTTATGCAAATTTTTAATGGATTTTTAAGTAGGCTTGAAATAAAGCAAATCTAATTTGCATTTTCATCGTAATTTTTAGTTAATGAAGTGAATTTTACTGGAAAATTTACAATAGATATTACGTTGATTAAATCGTCTTCTTCCTTTTCTGTCTACTCTTTTTGTCTTTAAATATTTTTATTAAATTTGTAATATTTGTTTTCTTTCTCGTTTCAGGTAAGTTTATTTGGAAAATATGCGCACGAGCAGCGAAATATTTGTGTAAGAAAAATGTTAAGTATTTGCATTTTGTCGAATGACGATGAGTTTAAGAAATATTTTACGCGATGTTGAGTTTCTGTAGAAATGTTGCTATTTGCTATGCTCTCGGAAAATAACATACAACCCGTTAAAATATGCTCTCTTTTATAAACTCTAAGAATAAGCGACATTAAGCGAATAAGCAATCTTATGAGTTTTGTCATCTGGATTTAAATGGGATGGAAAATTAATCAATTATAAACAATACAACAACTAAACCTAAACACTTAGTATTTCTCTTTCAGTATATAAAATGAAACTCACTAATTAGTTAACATTATAAAAAGTAAGTACAAGGTAGGGCAAAAGTAATGTCATAATGTGAATGTGTCCTAATTTTTGCAAATGTCATCAAATGTCATTGTCCTTTGTCATCTATTTATGTTGTAGACAGATAGAGAGTTGACAACAAGCAATGAAGCGATTCGCATCTGAAGAAAGCGGAATTATTGTTACTGCTAATTTGACCAAGCGACGAAGCCCACCTCCACTTGAGTTGTTATGTGAATAAACAAAATTTGCGTTTCTGGGTTACGGAGAATCCATATGAAAAGCACGAAGAGCCATTGCATCCTCTCAAAGAGACTGTTTGACACGGCATTCGTTTTTTTTGGGGACGCCGACGGCACCACCGTTTCGTAATTGGAGAGCGCTATAGACGATATATAACTGTTATTGTATTCTTATTTTGTCTATTTGCTAGTATAGTGGATACTTTTGCCGATGTGGAACAGCTGATGAAACACTGAAATTATACCGGATGTAATAAGTGAAGCCCCTAAGAATTTTTTTTGGCGCAAGTTGCTGAATGGGTTTCTCTCGAGCATTGTCAGTTCCAGCAAGACGAAGCAACCACTCACACAGCTCGGGCAAACGATGGTGATTTTGAAACACCAATTTTCAGGGCGGTTCATCTCCCGATTTTGAGATTAGTTACTGGCCGGCGCCAGGCTTCTTCCTTCCACAACAAACCACAAACCGTGCAAGTCTTGAAAGCAAACATTGAAGTAGAAATAACCAATTTGGAGCCAGATGTTTTGCGAGCCACAGTTGAAAATTCCGAAAAACGAGCAAAAATGTGCATCAACTTATTGTTATGTTGTTAAGAATGATTCGGTGTAAAGAAAGCTCAATTTATTTAATTTCTAACAAAATGGTAGCCAATTCACATTATGATATTACTTTTGCCCTACCTTGTACAATACAGTTTTTTATACCCAGGTTATTTCACTGAAAAATTTCAAGTATCCACCAAATTTACCTTAATGTCAAATAAGAACAACAAGCCAACAAACAAACAAAAAAATTGTTAAATCGTTATTGTTTTATGTTATTTGTATGGCCGTGAGGTGCGGAGCTGTTTGCTCTCCTTTTAATGGCACAACATCCAATGGAGGGTCTAGGCCGAGCTTTTCGCAGCCACTCATGTTGTGAGTGTTATATTTTTACATGAATGGATGGATGTATGGACCTGCCAGCGGAGCTGCTATGCTTCATTTAATTTACAAAAATTTAAAATAAAGCCAATTAGGTGCGGTCGCATACTTAAGCAGGTACAAGCACAAACAAGTAAGCAAGCAGCAGCAGCAACAACAAAGGAATCGAAAATGGCTTGCCAAAAAAACATTCCGAGAGTCATTGCAGTTTTCAACTGGGCGCCCATGATGAGGGCCGCTTCAGAAGTTTAATCGTGTTCTCTTCAACAGTAGATTGTAAATACTTGAACGCTTATTCAACCTTAAAAGATATAAACGCCCATGGTGGGATCTTACTGTCATTTCAAATTCAACTACTACTACTACTTCCTACTTACTATTAAAGCAAATGTGTATATAAATATGTATGTCTTTACATGAACGACGGACAACAATCTTTCGATCTCTTTTTCTCTGTTCCTTTTCACTACACTTTCTGGTTTCGCTTCACATACTTTTAGGCTGTTAGTTAGTGGGCAAGGTACTTTAACGTGTAGTTAGTATAAATATGGTATTTTTCTTTTTATATAAATGATGAGCTGAGTTTAATTTTTGTATTTTTTTCCTTTGTTTTTCTAACAACGCCATTTTTGTTTTGCCATGTTCACTTTAGGGTGTGTTTTTTTTGTGGGTTTTGGTTTGTTGCTTTTGGCAAAAACACTTAAATTAATAAAGTAAATAATAAAAAAAAAGGAAGTACAACAAAGGTATGGCAGCAGTAGTAGAGAAGTTCACTGATGATTTGGAAGGGGAACGAATGCGTAAAGGCATGTCTTAAAGTAAGTGGAAATTAAAGTTTTTAAGGGAATATCAAAGCAGGAACAAGTATGTAGAAGCATTGAGGTAACTATTTAGCAGTTTTGTTTTGTTTTGACGATATGTGAGAATTTTTAAACATTTCGTTTGTTTTTAAAACTTAAAAGTATTAATATTTCGATATTTAATAGCTATGAATTTATAACTGTAAAACTAGGTCGAAACTAATCTAACAATGAAGATAAAGAGAATGGATTTTCGTCTTACATAAAAATAAAGCGAGCTCCTTTTATTCACTCAACACTTACCTTCTGTGGTTTGTAAAGCAAAAATGTACATAAATTGGCGTAAGAATTTCAATCGCTTAGATGGCATAGACCCCACATGTGGAGCTCTAGTGGAGCTTTTCCTCATTGGCTCGGTCAGCATGACATTTAAAACAGTTTATCTGCAAGCAACCCCACATCAAGAGTCATAAATAAATAGTCATTAGATAAATAGTTTAGCTGACTAAAAATTACACATCTCTGAAAACATAAACCCCACATTGGGCGCCCAGCAACAAGCTTTTCCCTCTACATAGTAGTTGTTTTGGAAAAGTTGCTTGTATTTCTTATTAGCAATATAGCAATGAATTATAACATTGTTTTCAATCCGCTGAAGCAATAAAATTAAATAAATTATTACTTAGTTTAATGAAAAGCTTTGCTCTCTGTTTTGCTCTTTGCAATTGTTTATTGTGTAATTTCAAGCTAACCTCAAATAGTAATTATATCCCATTCAAATTCCATTAGGAAAATGAAAACAAAACAACAGCAAAAGCGATAATATTTAATCACACATTATACACTCTATTTTTCCACTATCTGTTCTTATCTCTAAGTGAAAGTTATGACAGAGAAAATAATACAGAAAGAAGTAAAAAGCAGGGGAGGAAAGGATAAAGTTGTTTATATTTCTCCACAACGACAACGAGAACTCTTGTTTGCATTTTCTACTTATTTACGCACTTGTTATGCTTTTTGTGCCCTAGTTTCTTCTTTAATGCTTGCCAACAACAACAACTAACCGCAAAGGTGGGGAAATGAAAATCATTATTATCATCCCTAAAATGCTGCTTTATTTTCTTTTTTATGAAGAGCACTACTCTAATTCTACAAGCGGAACGACCCTCAACAATTTGTGTTTTGGACATGGTTAATAACTTCTATGATTTAATTGGTAGAAAAACAAACAGCAACAAGAAATTTGTGAAGGTTAACCAAACACACACACACACACACTCAAACATACGCACAGCTACCTGATAATGCCATGCGCTCACCTCCTGACAATAAAAGTGGTAAAGATAAAAGGTTCGAGTTGTATGTTTTTGAGCTAAATTTAATTGAAAGTTATATGCCGACAGTATTGCGGCTTTTATTAAGCGGCAGGCTAACGGTTTTTTTATATTAAATATGTGTGTTGTGTGTGAGTTAATTTAAACAAGAATAACTGTTGAATTAAGTATAAGAGCGAAATAAATTTTTAATCTGCGAAAAAGTATGCAACACAATTTCGTATAAATATTTATTACGTACGCACCTTGAAGTCTTTGCTGCGCATTTACTATTTAAATTACATTTCTTCACTATTTATTTATGTGACATGTTTGCACATTTCAACGTGTTTGTCTTTCTATCTGCTTTTCCCTGGGATGACAGCTTGACTGCCATCGTCACCACCACGAGTTCTACAAATTTCATTTCCTTTGTGCTTTTCCTGAAATAAATTAACTTTTAAGAAACTTTTTGCCCATCTACAGCTACTGATTTGGTTGCTGCTGCTGATGTATCGTCTCGCTTTCAAGTTCTAGCTATCCAGAAAATTCATGCGTTTATAAAATAATATTCCTAGTCCAAAAGCGCCACACCCACGGCGTGCTTCATTTGTACATGTAATTTATAAATCCATGGTGCGCGCATTCACACACATTTTCACACATACATAGAGATATTGTCAAGTAAAAGTTGCATCTTTGATATTAATGCGAAAATTCACTAACATTGACAGACAGACCGTGAGATAGCAGGAAAGAGAGAGAGAGAGAGAGAGAGAGAGAGAGAGAGAGAGGTAGACACAGGGAGTTAAGCTAGCAGGCAAGCAAACAAACAAACATTAAGATTGACAGACAAACAATTAGACTTATAGTCAAATAGATAAAGTTCTTTTGGGTACTTAAAACGACCCGACTCGACCTGTCTCGATCCAATCTCTGTGTATTTTGCCTAGGCAAAAATATATTCTAAACTTTCTTTTCTTTCCTTTCTGCCTTTGTCTTTTGCCATCTTGCTGCCATCTTGTTGCCATTGTCACTTAAGCTTAAAGGATAAAAATCTTTTGCACAATTATTATTTCCTTTCATTCATTCCTTAATTCATTTGCTTAGCTCTCACTCAGTATCTGAGTCTTGTTGGGTCTGTCTTGTTTACCCGCTTTTCACTGACTGCTTCTGATGCTACTACTCATAATACTCCATCATATACAAATCTGACATTTAAATATTTACTCGCATAAACTTGTGACATTTGCTCATTTTTCTGCGGGTACTAACAAACATTTATAGCTGATGCGTAATAAGAAGTGGCTGAGTGGGGAAGAGGAGAACGAGTGACTGCTATGGTGCAAGAATATGCTCTGCAGTTTTTGATATTTAAATCTTTCTCTGCCATGTGTACAATTTACCTTCAGTTGTGTCATCGGAGGTTTTTTCTTCTCTTCTTTTCTTTGTTGAAGATACCCGCACATATACACATAATAAATATTTATAGGGTTTTCCTATTTTGCCTTTCTGTGTAATTCTGTAATGCTTTAAAGTTTTGTTATCGTCCTTGTATCCTTTCAACACTTTTATTGTGCGCCTAATTAGTAATTTTGAGAGATTGACATATGTACAATCACATACATTTACATATATATGTAGTAGTAGTTTCAAAGGTGTGTAGGTTAATGTATTCAAGTTTATATAAAAACATTTATTTATAAATAACTCTTTGTATATTTTTAATGACATCTCTGCGCTTGATTAATAAATGGGTATTTGAACTAATTTAAAACTAAGAAGAAGAAATTTTATGCGTAAGCCTAGAGATTGAGTGAAGTTATTATGTAATGGGAACCTTGAAATCTGTCAAAAAATAAAGATGGCACGCAAGAACCGCTATTTTAGTTTCCGATTCAGTTTTTCACAAAAATTATGCTGTTCGCATTGCACAGTTTGACGATTTGACTGAAACTCCCAATGAGAATAGTTCTTACTTACTTAGTCCGAATAGTTCATATGTTATGACTAAAAAATACTGCGGATTATTTTCTTTTAGTGGTCGCTGTTGCGTAGTGGCAGTACGTTGGACTGCTACGCAGAGTGTCCGGGGTTCGAATCTCGGCACAGGCAAAATCAAAAAGTAGAAAAAATAATTTTTCTACACGGCACCACCTCTTGGCCAGGCAATGGCAAACCTACAAGAGTAAAAATTGCTATGAAAAGCTTTTCACTTCGCCGTTCGGATTCGGCATTAAACTGTAGGTCCCTTCCATTCATGTACAAATATAACACGCACAACATGAGTGGATGCGAAAAGCTCGGCCTAGGCCCTCCATGGGCTGTTGTGCCATCAAAAGTAAAGTAAGTAATTTTCTATGTGGGCAATGTTATTATTATGTTATTTTTTTTTTGGGCATTTTTGTACCAATGAATCATTGAATTGAAATACCATATATAGCACCATAGAAATATATTGTCGATTTAAAGTATAATCATTGTATGCCCACTTTTTAGAAATCATGGGTTTTCCCACACAAGCAATTTAAACTATATAAGTCAAGCTCGAAACAGGTTCTGTTCGACATCGGTTATTGCAGAGGGAGGCAGTTTTTATTTGAGACCAGTCTAGAGTCGTTCCTGAAACAGAGACTGGTCTGGCCATTGAGCACGATAGCCACATTAAGCTTCTGTATGTTGTACAAAGCTAACGATAAATATGACCAAAATTCGGAAACTCTCCTTTGGAAATCTCTTCAACGCAAAACATAACATCAAACATACAAGACTGTACTTAATTAAGCTAGAGAAACTCGTTGTACAATCAGTGGCTGGATTCGCATTCTAACTCCTTCTTGGCAAGGATCAGTGATAATGTCATGAATATCGGCCGAGATTGTGACAACAGGCCTTTCTCGCTGTAAACGAACCTAAGTGGCGCGACCTGCTTACTGGACTTTGTATTTATTTAAAACATTTGAGACCAGTACTCGATTAAATACTTATATTTGTGATATTTACAAGGAGTAGTAATGTAATGTTTTATTGTTATAATTTCATAAAATTTTGTATGAAATATGAGAAAATTTATGATAATTGAGAGAGTACACGACACCAAATACGACACCTTGTAAATACCCCAAATTTATATTGATACTTAAAATTTTCTGACTCTAATTGACACTGACTTCGTCCGCTGACTAACATCCTAGTGTGCGTAGAGCCATTATTTCGCGCTCTAAATACCATCTACCGGTAAATTCAATAGCTCTTGTGTTAAAAAAAGCATGTGGGTCTACATGCACGCCCTATGATAAATAATTCATTATAACATTGTAAAAATCTATACATAGTGTGTTGAGTTCCTAATTTAAAGTACAACTTGGTGGAACCCCTTTTGAAGCAAAGATTAAACAAGCAAGCAACCACTAAAAAACGTAGAACTACTTAGAAGCAACAAAAACTCTAAATATGGTTATGGTTTACCTTTTGAAACGTCGGAGTATCTCACAATCTAAAAAGTTCAAAAGGCATTCTTAACATACTGCAATAAAATTTCGACATAATAAAATGATGACAACATTCATTATTCTTGCGTGCAATTTGTGTGTGTGTTTGTGTGTGTTTAGTAGTAGTAGTAAAGCAAGGCAGCAATTTTACAACAAGTTACATATATGTATGTGTATACAAGCAACCAAGCAAGCAGCAGTATCGGCTACACACACACACACACACTCACTCACTCACTCACTCACACACTGAAAGAGGGAAACGCTTAAGGGCTTAACAAACAAAAGCATTTTTGAGCCAAAACTAACGTGCAAACAATTTACAGGCAAATAACCCTAAAACAAATCATCATTATCAACTGTATACCCGACCACTACTACTACCACTACATGAACAACAATAGCAACAGCAACAGCAACAGCAACAACAACAACTAAACTGAACTGTACTATGACAATAACGATGAAAAGACGATAGTAATGATGATGTTAAGATCATAATGATGACAAAGGACCTCAAAATGAACTCAAAGCGATACCACCTTCATTTTGTACATACATACATACATACGTACACACACACATATTTACATTTGCTGCTGTTGCTGTTGCTTCTGTGTATGCACGAATAAGTGTATATGAATATTAGGGGAAAGTTGATGATGACGAAGAAGCTCGCTCAAGTAGTAGCAGAAGAACCTTCATAATGTCATCTCGTCCTTTTTTATTTTGCTATATTATCTACATAGTGCATGTAACAGCAAAAGCAACAGCAACAACAGCTGTAGTGGTAGTAGCAGCAACAATAGTTATTAAAAAAGTTGCTGATGTTGCATAAAGTGCAATGCAAACAAGAAAAATATTTAAACAAAAGTATGCAGGAAAAATTTTGTGTCAGTAGCAGTGAGAAAGTAGAATACGAAAATAGGAGGGTGAGGTGAAGGTTGAGCTAAGCGGTGGGTGGAAAGCGAGTAAACATCAACGGACAGTAACCTTTTATTTCCTGTGAACACATGAATATGAATGTATGCGAGTATGTATGCATGTGTGAAAGGGGTAGCCATATTGTGGATATTGTTGCCGCTGCTGCTGCTGCTACATATGGTATAGCTCTTGATGAAGAGCCAGCCTGCCTGCTTGCTTGGCTGCCGAGTTGCAAGCTGTGATGCTTATTTAAGATGAGAACATGTGCTACTCAAAAAACAAACTTGTTGCAGTCATATTCAGAAACACATTCACACACACACACACAAAGGCATACAATCAAGCACACATAAATAAAAATATTGTTTAACTAAATTTTGTAGCATAATTTCGGGCGTCGTGTGGTGTGCATATGTAAAACTTTTTATGTTCTTTAACACACGCAATATAATTTTCTGTACGGCATATGAAATAAGTTGAAATTTAGCTTTGAACAGCAGCAAGCTGCAAATTTCTAAAGTTTTCCTTATCACTGACGATATGGAAAACAAAAAAAAAAACAAAAAAACAAAAATAAAAGAAATAGAGAGAGAGAGAGAGCAGAAGAAAACTTTTTCCAACATGTGGGTGTAAGGACGCAATAAATATTTGAAGCAAAGTCTAAACAACTGATTGCTCCTTGCTACGGGTTAAATAAATATTAGGCCACTTGCATACACATGCACATATACACACGCACGAACGCACGCACAAACGCACACATTTAAAAGCATTTATTTTAGAAATATGATAGGATTTCATTAATAAGTTGTTTTTTTTTTGTTGGAAGTTGAGTTCAAAAGAAAGAAAAGAAAGAAAGAAGGAAATACAAGTTTCGAGGAAAAAAGAGAAGAAATCTATAGGGACGGAAATATTTAAGTACAATATAATTTTGATTGAAATTTATACTCAGGTATTTTAACGAATATTTGTAGCTCAAAGGACGACATCCAACATCCTTACAATAAAGAACGAGAGCAGAAAATCTGCGCGGACTCACACACACACGCCCCGCTTAATTTAAATACAGGCTGAGAAAAATATCAATATCAGGAGGAATTATAAGTTAATGGTGAAAAACATGAAAGTAAAATTCTTTATCAGCTGCAAAAATAAGAAAATAAACTTTGAGGAATTTTTGTTTATGTTTTTTCATTTAATGAATTTTTATATCCCTTCGCTTTCTAGCTGCTGATGAAGTTATTTCCGTGCCTAGGTACGTGAATGATGAATAATTTACAAAGCACAATTTATGTTTCAGTCAAGCTTTGTTTTGTGTAATCATTAATAGCTTAAAAGCTTTGCAACTTCAGATTCATCTATTTGATATCACATTTCCTATAATTTAATAATCGCTGGATTCTTAATGACTTATTCCAGTTTTAAGCACTTTCAAGACCGTTAGTTGAAAACTCATGGAGACTTTTGTCGTTCAATCTAAACTTAATCTGTTCATCGAACAGAAATCTCACAAATTGAATTTCTAGATTATTGTGGTACATTTTCATCAATATGACGTTTATAAGTATACTTTAAAATTATAAGCGCATTTTTTTTATTTACAAATTCAAAAAAGTACTACATTGTATTCTTTATAATAAATCTATTTCCAATGAGTAATGGTTTGATGAACAGTATTTATCATATTTGATAAATAAATATTTTTAATCAAAAATCTCAAAAGTTCATTTACATTCTTTAGAGCGTTCATTAATTTGGTGAGAATTTTACATCAAACTTCAATTCATAGATTGGTGCAAACTTTCATCAATATTGTATTTTGAAGTCGTTTTACATCCGTCACGTGCATTGCATGCCAAAACCTTTTGTCGATTCTTCTGTCTTCTAAATCGATCATTGTGGAGTGGGCGTGGAATAAATATCGATTGTTTTATAATTTTTATTTTTTTTTTGGTTTAGAGAATCCAAAGAACTTATTGCTGACTTAAACTGTTTGTGCAAGCTTTCTGTCTATAGTGAAAAAAAAGTGCTCAGATATCATCTAAATAAGTTAACCCATTTCGAGCAAGTATCAGAAATAGCATATCGATTTATAAAAATTTTTAAAACACAATAGAACTATGACATTTTACCGTTAAAAAATTTGTTTTGAATTTTAGAATGTGTAAATGGTTTAGGCTTACACTGAGAAAATGAGGTGACCAAGTGTACAGAAAAGTACAAATACTCATTCGCAACATTATGGGCAATACGTGTTGTCTGAGACGAAAAGCTCGGCCTAGGCCCTCCATGGGCTGTTGTGCCATTAAAAGTAAAGTAAGTGTTGTCTGAGATTAAATACAATTAACACATTATTTTAGAAAGGCCCCAGGCATTGTTTTTTATTGAGATTTAACACAAAAGAGCAAAATTGCTTGACTTGACTACTTCCACTCTATTATTTATAATTTTTATTACTTAATTATATAGTGTCAGACAATCAAATAAGATTACCTTGTTCTGAAACCAAAAACATTAAAAAAATATTTCTCTATGCTTATGATAAATTTAAAAGGTATTAACTTTTATTCATTTATTCCATAAGTTTAATTTTTTCTTAAAACAAAAACAAAATCAATTCAGTGTAAAACAAGAAATTTAAAAGTTAAACATAAAATCACATTTCAAAAGGACAAATAAAATAAGAACACTTCATTTATAAAAAAAAATTTATAAGATATTGACTCAAATTGTTCACTAATGCTAATATTTTGTGGAATAAACTTTGTTAATTAAAACCGCCTTACACCTTCTAGGCATTGATTCCACCAGAGACGCGCAAGTAGCCTGGGGTATGGAATGGAAAACCACGCTCTTTGAATGCTTTGCCACAATTCGTCCTTGTTTTTGGCTCTGGTACTGGCAATCTTCTCTTTAACAATATTCCACAAGTTCTCGATTGGATTAAGGTCAGGAGATTGTGAGGGCCAGGTCATAACGGGACTTCCATTATGGGAAAACCAATCTTGCGCAAAGATTGAGGTGTGCTTTGGCTCGTTGCATTTGCCATTTCAAGGACATTTCCCATTCAGCATAAGAAAGCATCACCTCATGCAGGATGTTTACGTAAAGAAATCTGTCCATCGTTTCTTTTATCCAATACAGAGGGCCCACACCATACCAAGAGAAGCATCCCCATACCATGACGATGCTTTCACCTCCGTGCTTAAACGTCTTCCTAGTATATTTTGGGCTCAATTCTGCATTTTTCGGGCATATAACACAACGTTTGCCATCACTTCCAACAAGATTCACCTTGTTTTCGTCTGTCCATAATACGTTAGGCCATTTTTTTGCATTAATTGAACCATCCCACTCAATGAGCGCTTCAGCGAACTCTATGGGACACTTTCGATGTCTTTGTGTCAACATTGGTACTTTTCGTGCTGTTCTCCCATACATTTTTTTTTTCCACCAAACGTCTCCTTACTGATCGAGCACAAATTTGAACTCCTGTTTCCTCTCTAATTGCGGCAGCTGTCTTAAATGGATCGCGTGCCACCAAAATTTGTATGCGATTGTCATCTACACTTGTAGTTTTGCGGGGCCTACCTCTCTTGCAATGAAATTTTTGAGGTAATAAAGATTGGTAGACAAATGTCGAGGATCTGCTAATAGTTTTAGCTATTTGGCGGATGCTTTGTCCCTCATTTCGCAGTTTTTTCACCAAATCACGCTCCTCCTTGCTGCAGTGCTTTGCTCGACCCATGTTGCTGTGACATTACGAAATAGTTAACATTTAATTTGTCGAATTACCCTCAATGCTTTACTTTAAATGCTTACCAGTACAAAGTATAAACAAATTTAAGTTTTCTTTTTAAAATTTAAATTTTTTCGTCTGCTGTTCTTATTGCATTGCCCGCCTTCGAATGCTTCGCTTAGACTTTTTTTTTTTGGGAATCTCCAAAAAAAATTTTTAATTGTTGTGTTGCCACCTTGAAATTTATAAAGTATATACCATACCATTTTCTTCTCTATAAAAATTATTTGCCATAAGCAGCCCGATAAAAAAAATCAATGGAAGTGTTCTTATTGTATTTTCCGACACGGTATGTTAATTATTTTTACAACACTTTTTATAATTGGTAGTCAATAAGAAAGAGAATTTGACTAAATACTTTAAATGAAAAAATTATAATAAATTCTTATAAGTAGACTTTACACTCATTGGACGCTTCTATGCTAGTCTCGAAAGATTTTAACTTTAGTAATAATCTACAAATAAATTTAATTATTCTACAGCTTTGGAGCTTCTCATTGTCTTGAAAAATCAGAATTTTTCATCATTATACCTAAAATATTTCACCAAACAATGATTTTTATTATCCTGAAATCCTGAAATATTTTTTAACCATTTTCCCTGCTAGCCCATTTACATGGAAAAAAATGTGTGTAAAAATTTAATCTCATTCTCTTTGATTTTCTTTTTTTGTGGTGCATAATAGTTTTAATCTTTTCAACAGTCAAGAGTATGTTTGAGTGGGAGTGTGTGGTCTGTGTCTGTTTGTTTTTTCCCTCAGTTCCTCGGCTTATTTTACTAATGGTGAAGCAATCGACTTTGCATTACTAAAATTCATATCATGACATTTAATCCGTAACAACAACTATAATGAACAACTTAACCTTGTATGTATGTATGTGTGTATCTAGGAGTATGTAATACAATATATGTACATATACTCACATATGTATGTGTATGTATGTATGTAAGTTGATATCCTGCACTGTACATGGTAAAGTTGTAGCTTCGTCCATAGCATATATAGACAAAAGCTTTTTATTTTTTTATTTTTTGCCCACATACTTGGCTAAAAATGCGATTAAATGCTCGAGGAAATTTGAGCAAGAGTTGTTGGTCTCGTTTCATAAATATTTTCAAAAATATTTTTCTAAATATATTCAAATGGTTTGTTTTAGATTATTGTATAGTCGTTTAACCTCTTGCCTCCCAATGATGAGTTTCTTGTTGTTTGTACTTGTACATATACCATATACATTTCTCTCAAGCTTTTACTCTTTTCGTAGGGCATCGTCAGTGTTAACATCATGAATACCATCTCCAGCGTCACCACCACGACCAAACAATCATCAAACCGGACATTTTTAATACCTTACTTTTTTGGGTTGGCACACACACACACACACACACACATACACACAAACACATTTAGAAATACACATGTATGTATGTGCATTTGCATACCATAACAACAAACAAATGCTGCCAGCTGCTCTTGCTGCTGGCTGTTGCTGCTGCTGCTGTTGCCACTTCACTTTACAACAATAAATATCCGCTTTCAACATGTTTGTGTTTGAGTGCGAATTACTGTAAAGTTGAACACACATGCATACATTGTAGGTGTACGTTTAGGTTGTTCCTGCATACTTACATGTATTGGGTATCATGTATGCTGCTACTGCTACTGCTACTGCTGCTGCTGCATTCCTGCCTTGTCTTCCCTCGCCTGTGCACTTTATGTAATGTTGTTGTTGTGTTGGTCACCACTCACTAGCCGTTGTCCTCTTTTCATTGTTGTTTTTCTTGCTGGTTGTTGTTGTTGTTACATAAATGAAGGTCGTGTGGCGGAAGTTGGCAACATTGGTTATGTTTGTGTTTCTCGGCATACGTATTGTTCTTGTTGTTACTGTTGATATTATTGTCCGTCCATCTGCGTCCATGATAGTCCAACCACATTGCATTATTATTGCGCTTGTTGTGTTTTCCTTCACCATTTTACAATTCGTGGTGTTGATTGTTCTTGATGTTGCCCTCGTTGTTTTTCCTGTTGTGCTGGTGTTGATGATGCTGCTGTTGATTTTGCTGCTGCTAGTGGTTTCTCTCATATTTCGTTAGTACATACATATTTACCTACTACATACATACATATATATATGTATATTCTCTTGTGTTCTCGTTTGTACATATATTGTCCACCATTCCAAAAACAGACATAAAACTAAAAAAATTATGGTAAGTTGATGATTTCCGAATGTACATGCTATTATGCACAACATCCTGAATTTTCATCGCGGTTATTGTGAAAGCGGATGTGAATACATACGAGTACATATCACGCATTTGCTGCATGAAGGATGGAATATGGAATATGGAAATATTTTGCAATTGCTGGATTGTTGTATGTGTGCGTGTGCGTGTGCGTGTATGATGCGGTGTGATATCATTGGTTGCATGAGTAAAATGTAGTTCAACTAATATAACAATAGCAGTAGACAGCAGCACCTGTAAAACTAAAAGAAAGAAAGACTTTTCCCGCAATCAATATTAATTAAAAGTTATGTTCTGTTTCTTTCATTTGTTTGTTAATTTAATCTGATTTTAATTGAAAGCTTTATTTTAATTTTTTTCCTTTCATTGGAACTTGCTCCGGTTATTGACATCTACTTAGCCTTGCAACCAGAATCAAATATATAGGTATTAAATTCGTTGATTTCCTCGTGTACATGTTACAAATACTATCTAAAGAGCTTTTAAACAAAATTATTTTATAACAGAGGCGTTTATTTGAACTACAAAGCTTAAAAGCTTTACGTTTGGGACCACATAAATTGGCTTAAGTTTCTGTAAACTTATTTTGTACCATATCTCATGTAGTTATCAATTTGATATTATATATTTCTTCCACATAAGCTTTTTTGTTTTTTTTTTCTAGTTAAACAACAAATTTGCTGTCTTAACTTGCTTAGAAAGCTCGTAGCGAAAAGCTTTGGTACTTTTTTGAAAGCGTTTTATTGTCTACTAGATAATGACATTAGGAAACTTAACGCTTTCAATCGCGATCATATTAATTGGGACCTCAGTTCCGTAAAATTATACTAAACTTATCAAACTTCATTGTTTTTATGAATCTAATATATAACTTATAAGTATGTATGCTTAATAAATGTTAGGAATTTTTATTCGAAAGCTTTTTTTGCTTTGTTTTAATAATATGTTTGTAAAATGATTATTACTTAAGGTTTTCAGAATTTTCTCTGCTTTATGACCATAATATTTCTTAAACAAAGTAGTTCTGAGCTATGTGCGATCATTTGGAGTTGCGCAGAAAAAACGTACTGTGTATTTGTTAAATTTTTTCCATTTTATTTAGACTCTCAGTACGCTTAAATTGGTTTCTGCCTCAAATTTTGAATCAGTGGAAATTTTAAAAAGTTTTCAATGAAAATAAAAATCAAATTTGCATTTTTAGAATACATTTTCATGCTCCTATTATGGGAATTCCAATGAATATTCAGTGAAATTAAATTTACTGATACAGAATTTCGAATTTCGGTACAAATATGTGTTATGGTTTTTGCATGCACCTAAAAATATGCTAGAAATTTTATAATAAACGAGGAATATGCGCCAATAGTTGAGTTCGGTTTGAGTTTTCTAGCAATTGTATGCAGTGGCAGGGCGTGTGTGATTAGAGATAGAGTTAAATAACAACAAAAAAAAACTAAATTTATAATGTGCAAAAGAAGCTTTTTGCTTTTTTGGTGCTTTTGTGAATGAGTCACTACAAACCTTGAAAACATGTTGCTCATTACAAAACAACGCCAATTCTATGCTCTTACACATTAAGCAAGTGCATAGCTGAAAGTGAAAGAATGTGTTGAATATTTGGGTGTGGCACGGTGACTGCTGGTGGTGGTATGTTGGTGGTGATGTGTTGATGATGGTGCATGGCATAGGAAGGATCATGTTGCTGCTAGCGAATATAATCATAATCTGTAGCATATAACCGGATACAGAGATTATATGTAACCGCATTTCCTCTGTTACCTACTATACGTACGTACCTCTGCTGCAATTGATGGTTATTTGAATGTGCACATATGCATGGTTAGGTTTTTTTTTTTTGTAGTTGCAGTACTGGTTGATCGGGTCCGGTCAGGTCGGGTCGGGTCGGACAGTTGGCTAGTAGAATAAATGAACAAACCGACAGTCGGTTAACTAGTCTATTGAATGGTTGGATGCTTGGTTGATTGCATGTTTTGGTCAGTTGGTTGTAGTTGGTGGCTACTCCACCTCCATTGGCCCACTGGTGGTGCATGAATCATTATTTTGGCCTTTTGGTTGCTTGGAAAATTGAATATGTGTGGGTATTTGTTTGTGTGTGGGTGCATAACGACTGGGACGCAGCATACCTGGACTATAGGGGAAACGCCGGGATACATGGCATTTGGCATACAGTTGTTGCTGCGATGTATCGGAATTTCAAATGCGTTGCGGCTGAGTTGGTTTACTAAATGAGTTGGGGCAATGCAAAAGAGCTGTGCATTGCCTTCAAATATGTACCAGTTACAACTTCACTAGCAGTTGGGGATTATAGGTTTGCATCTACATATTATATTTTGGTTATGTTTGTGCCCTGCTGTGTGTTGCTCTCGTTGCTCGCTACTTCGTTTCTCTTTCGCTTTCTCTCTTTGTGGTTCTCAACACTTTGTGGTTTTTAGTATGTGGTGGTCGTCGCTGGTCGCTTTAAAATCATTAATTGAAATCATAAGCTTTTTTGCTTTTGATTTTTGGTGTACTGTGCAGCAAGTAGTTATTGCTACGTCTGCATGCATATGCTGTTGTTGTTGTTGTTGTTGCAGCTTTGGTTTTGCATTTGTGTCTATCCTCCGATGTCCATTGGAATTGTGGTTGGTTGCTTGCTTATTTGGGAATGTTGTAACTTTACATTCCAAGTCGATTGCATTGTGGTTTTGTGTTTATGAGTTTAACTAGTTACTTACATATGCGATGTATATTGCGATGTGTGCGCCTGTATATATGCAATGGATTTTGTATGCTTATTGGTGCATACCTGTTTGTTTCTACCATATCTATGGGTGTGTTGTGGGTGATGTTGTTGATTGTTGGTTGACGATGATGGGGAAAACGTGATGTTGGTTAATTTTTTCGGCGTTGGTTGTTGAATGAATAATGAAAATATTTTGAAAGGACTTAACTTTAGTCCTGAACACGTGAAATGTTTCAATGTAATCTTCTTTTGGCCTTTTTAAAATTTAATTATATTTTCTTACCACACATAATTTACATGCCAAAGCGTTTATTTCATTCTTTTATGCCTCCTGAAGATACGACGACTGCCATTGTCACATTTATCTCTGCATCATATTTCACTGTTTTATAGCCTTAATGTGTAAACCTTTCGTTTTATGTTATATAAGAAATTGAAAATAATTTTTTTTTCATGTTCTCATATGCATGTGTGTGTATGTTTATGTGCAAAGCCAGTAGGAAATGTTCTCATGTTTAATGGAAGTCTTCAATGTAGTGAAATGATGATAATTGTGATACCTTCGTCCTTCTCAAGAAAGAAATAATCTTTGTATGGAAAATGAAAGCAATGAAATAAAAAGTACTCCTTACTAATACTTGAGTATACAATGGGGGAAAGAGGGAAAGATTTTATAAAGGGAACTGTAATTTTTTTCCAGAAAGCAAAGAATGACCATGTCTATAGAACTGTCATCGTTAAATCAATATTGCTTAGAGAAGAAGAGAATGCGGAAAAATAAAAATAGAAATTCTTGGATACATTTCATGACCATATCTATGAATGTGTCTTTGAGCTATAGAGCATTGTGGAAGTATGTAAATTCAGTTGGGTGACCTAACTTTTCGAGGGGCAAAAAAACAGAAAGACCTGTGCGAGCTCGATTAATTATTTTATGTAATACACTCTGCATGACCGTGTCTATAAAAATAACTTCCTAAAAAAACAAAATTAGAGATAATTAAGGTCGATAGTGGTCGCTGTGGTGTAGTGGTAGTGCGTTGGACTGCTACGCAGAGTGTCCGGGGTTCGAATCTCGGCACAGGCAAAACAAAAAGAAGAAAAAATAATTTTTCTACACGGCCTGCCTCTTGGCAGGCAATGGCAAACCTACAAGAGTAAAAATTGCTATGAAAAGCTTTTCACTTTGCCGTTCGGATTCGGCATTAAACTGTAGGTCCCTTCCGTACATGTACAAATCTAACACGCACAACATGAGTAGTGGATGCGAAAAGCTCGGCCTAGGCCCTCCATGGGCTGTTGTGCCATTAAAAGTAAAGTAAAGAGATAATTAAGGAGAAAGATGAAATTTGGTTTGTCTATGAAAATGTGTCCTTTTTGTAAAGAAACGAAAAGTTGAAGGTTTCCCTGTAGGATATCTTGCATCAGCAAGCCATATGAAACTCAGTTCAATGCACATTGGCAAATAAAATCAAATTATTTTCTAGAAAACTAAGTGCGATTTTAAGATTAATGTGCTCTGATTGAAGAGAATAGGTAATGCAAGACCATATCTATAAAAAGTGTCTTTGAGCAAGAATTCATGTGTGACTTACATAATAACATCGATGCTATTTTGTCCCACTAGGAATATGTGCGCACACATGTGATCACTCTCACACATACACATTCACAATAAAAAAAAAAAATATGCGAAAAAACAAAGAAAATGATATAAAAGAAAATTGAAGTCACATAAAATGTCCTTTTTTTGCGAGCTTTTCTTCCATTCTTTTTCGCTTCTTTTGTTCTTTATTACAATTTTTCTGTTTTGTTTACATACATTTTGTGCATGTGTGTGTGTGGGTGCGAGAGTGAATGAATGTATTTCGTGTGTATTGTGGTTGATACTTTTGTGATTGTGTTGGGGTGTTGGGTATGAGCTTTTTGTTTTTGTTCTGTTGATATCAAGCTGTCATGTTGAATGACATTTGCCATATTTTTTTTTTATTCATTTCTACCTAGAAAAAGGAAAAATTTTAAGAATACATCTTTTTTTTTTTTTTTTTGAGAATACATATATACACACAAACATGCATACACAATCATCAATGCAGAAGCGCATACCCTTTTGCAAGTTGTGTCTACCCGAGTTCTAT
This sequence comes from Palloptera scutellata, assembly GCA_958295655.1. Taxonomy (NCBI): domain Eukaryota; kingdom Metazoa; phylum Arthropoda; class Insecta; order Diptera; family Pallopteridae; genus Palloptera; species Palloptera scutellata. Next base: position 65,352,119 of record OY282450.1, read on the forward strand.
GAGTGCAAGTGTAATTTGAATCATACAGACGTAGGAGCAGAGAACCATACCATGTACTGGAAAAATTATAAAAGAGTAAGTGGTTTTCAATTCATGTTGATTTCATTCATTGTTTTTCAGTTTCATCCTTTTGTTTTTCTACTTCTTCTTGTTGTCTCTTTTCTATTATTATATTCATTTGCATTAAAATATGAATAAAAACAAAATAGTAAATTTCTCCACATGAGTTTTATGATTATTATTTTCAGAGCTGGTCATCATTAAGCGAGAAATTAACGTCGTTAACTCGAAAAGAGTTAACCAAAAAGGTGACGTCATTAACGTTAATTCCTTAATTCCGAAAAATAAAAGACTTTCAAGACTTTGTTATATTTGTTAAACAAGTTCAGCAAAATTTTCTCAAATAAATTGTGGATGGCGCTTTTAAGAGACCTGTTATTCCTCGTATCTTTTTTGGCTATGGTTAAGTGATAACAGCAAAATAAAATAAAAACGACGTTTTCGAAGTTAACGTAATAGATAATCGTTAACCGAAAATTTAACGCCGTTAATTGGCAGTGGCCGCTGTGGCATAGTGGTAGTGCGTTGGACTGCTACGCAGAGTGTCCGTGGTTCGAATCTCGGCACAGGCAAAATCAAAAAAAAGTAGAAAAAACAATTTTTCTACACGGCACCACCTCTTGTCAGGCAATGGCAAACATACAAGAGTAAAAATTGCTATGAAAAGCTTTTCCTTCGCCGTTCGGATTCGGCTTTAAACTGTAGGTCCCTTCCATTCATGTACAAATATAACACGCACAACATGAGTGGATGCGAAAAGCTCGGCCTAGGCCCTCCATGGGCTGTTGTGCCATCAAAAGTAAGTAAGTAAAGTAATTGGCTATCAAGTGTGGCCGCTGTGTTCGGGGTTCGAATCTCGGCACAAGCAAAATTAAAAAAAAAGGAAAAGTAGAAAAAATAATTTTTCTACACGGCATCACCTCTTGGCAGGCAATGGCAAACCTACAAGAGTAAAAGTTGTCTATGAAAAGCTTTTCACCTCGCCGTTCGGATTCGGCATTAAACTATAAGTCCTTTCCATTCATGTACAAATATAACACGCACAACATGAGTGGATGCGAAAGGCTCGGCCTAGGCCCTCCATGGGCTGTTGTGCCATTAAAAGTAAGTAAGTTGGCTATCAACGGATTAACGATTTTCTGCCCAGCTCTGATTATTTATTTGTTTTTATCTCTGTTTTGTTGCATTCAAACATTTTTTTGTTTATCTGTTTTTTAATAGTTGGAGAATTTTTAATCAATATTTAGCTTCCTTCAGATTTCTAATTTTTCCCCCCCTTTTTGCACTGTTTAGTATTAGTTTTGATCCATAGAATTGCCAATCTCGTTATTATGAAATTATATCTTCAGCTAAATGATCTTCACAGAATATTGTCGTATGATTTTTAAACAGAATTTTAAAATTTATGTGGAAATATGTTTCAGAAAATTATCTTATTTCACTATTCATTCTTTTACCTTAGTTACTAAAAAAAAACTGAGAAAATTGTGAGAAAAATAAAGCAGAACTGAAAAATCTGATGGTCCAAGGCAGATTAATCTCTAGTCTCAGAAATTTGATCAAAAATTCAGTTCAAAAGCAGTCAAAGAGTAACTCTACCAAAGGTCAAAACTGAACAAAATTCAGACAAAAATTCAGACTTACATTCGGACCTTTAATTATACTTACCTAAAATCAGATTTAAATCAATACCAAAAGCAGACAAAAAACCAGGCTAAAACAGAGTCTAAAAATAATTCAACATTTCAGACCTGAAGTAGAAGAAAATTTTGTCGGAAACGCAGAACAAAAATGAGATCAAAACTCGAAACAGACCAAAAAAAAAACCGACTAATTTTACTACCAGATTCAGTTGAAGGTGGGAGTAAAATTCTGGCCAGAACTAGAACTCACACTGTTATTAAAAAAAAAAAAAGATCAGAACGCAGACCCAAAAATCAGACCTAATGCCGACTAATTCTAGAACTCAATTCAGTTCAAGGGTGGAGTAAAATCAATTCCAAAACCGATATTCAGTTAAAAGTCAAACCAAAATTCAGATTGAAATTTGGGGCAATAATTATATCTAAAATTAGATTAAAAAGAGACTAAAACTAGGATAAACAGATCACAATTCAAATCAGAAATCAAAATCAAATGCAAACCAAAAATTAGACTAAATCTCGGACCTAATGTACATACATCAAAATTCAGACCAAAAATTAAACAAATATTCATGTCGAAAATCTGACAAAAGCTTAGGGCAAAAACAAAATCTAAAATCAGACTAAATATCAAATTTAAACCGGTTAAAATGAAACCCAAAATTAGATCAAAATTCAAACCAACACTCACCTAAAATTTTAGTCAAAAAATCAAACCAAAGACCAGAGACTTTGGTATGAGGTTCGGACCAGAAGCGGACTTAACTTACCGTTTTCAGATTTGAACTCTATCAAAATTAGACGGTGAGACCGACTCAACAAGCAAACCAAAAATCTATCATTTTCTCCAAAAGTAAGACACATATACACATCATATATAATAATCACATATATAAAGGGTGATTTTTGTAAGAGTTTAGCTTTTGAAAATGAAAAAAAAAACACAGAAATTTTACAAAAGTGAATAAAATTTGTATTTGGATCGGTAAATCAATTCCTGCCATTTACTTTCTAAAGATAATTTCATTTAAATGTTGCTAGCGGCTACGCTTCAAGTGGTCCATTCTGAAGGTCCAATTTTGGCACATTTTTCACACATTTCGGCCGGAACCTTACAAATGACGAGTTCAATGTTGGCTTCCAAAGCAGTAATCGTGTTTGGCTGTTCCCTATCGACAAGAGACTTAACATAGCTCCACAAAAGAAATTCTGGGTCAAATCACACGATCTTGGAAGCCAATTGACTACACCAAAACGTGACATTAACTGCTCACCAAATTCGCTTCGCCTCTCAATTGATGCATGGGTTCACGTGCAGTGTGGCTTGTGGCACCGTCCTGTTGGAACCACATGTCGGCCAAGTCTAATTCTTGCATTTTTTGGCTATAATCTTCATTTACCGTAACGTTGCGGCCTTCATCGCCTTTGAAGAAGTACGGCCCAATGATGCCACCTTCTCATAAACCGCACCAAACAGTGCATTTTTCGGGATGAATTGGTCGCTGCTGAATGGTTCTGGCTGGTCTTCACTCCAAATACAGCAATTCTGCTTATTCACGAATCCATTGAGCCAAAAATAACATCTTCACTGAAGACAATTTTGCGATAACACACATTTTTCATAGAGCACGAATTTTGATAGAAAATTTCAATAATTTGTAAACATTGTTCAGGCGTAAGTCTATTCATGATGAAATGGCAAACTAAACTGAGCATAAATCAAGTGACAGCTGTCAAAAAGACCAACTTCGAAAAAGTATTGCCAGATTGAAACCCACACTTCTAGAAAAAACATCCTTTTTTGGAAAAACTTTAGTACAAGCTTCCAGCAGTTCCAAATTGTATACAATTTCGGCTTATTAAAACCATCTTACATAAGTATATCTATCTCCCACTTCTTCTTCCCCTCCCTTGACCACTGCCAGAAAAGTAAATTATTAATAACATCTCATTCGATAATATCACATGGTATACATCAAAGTACATACATACAACAGAATCTGTTGTCAGTGAAGTTAAAATTTTCCAGCAACAAAGAAAACATTCGCATATGAAACATGGCAGCAATTATTATAAACCCTTAAGGATTTAGCAAAGGTACCCACAGTTTTCTAATAATAACGACAACATAAGAAAGAGATCTCATAATAAATTGTATGACAATCAAAACTGAAAGACATCGAAAAAAAATAGCATGAGATAAACAAATAACAGCAACCAACAGCAACTGCATATAGTTTTTTCATTCGCATTCAAAGTAGATATTTATATAGTGAATGAACAACAGTAAGTAATATTGATAAGAATAAGCAGAAAACTACTATACAGAGGAAATTTCTCAGATACGAGTATAGGAAACACAGATTCTGATTTGCAGCAGCAGCAACCTCTGCTCCGCAGCAATCCATTGTCATTTGTCTCCCTCACCATTGCATAAATGTTGTACATATATTTATGGTATGTATGGATGTGTGTAAGAATGTAGCAATAGAAAGAGCAAAACAAATGTTGTTTGCCTCTGGAGTTTTTTAACATTATTGTTGTAGTAAAAAAAAAAGAAACCAAAAAAAAAAATTGAAAACGAAGAAGAAATGTTGCTAAAGCTATTCATGTGTCATTTGCAGGTATTAAATTCTTAATAAGTTTCATTGTAGCTGCTTCAGATCTTGCTGTTTGTGTTGTTGTTGATACTTTTGTTGTTGGCAAAAGAAAAGTTAAATACATTTTGTATCGTATGCAATATTATTATTATTTATTCTTTTTTCTTGTTGGTTCCAGCTTTTGTTGTTTTTCCTGGATGTTGTTGTTGTTGTTGTTGCTGGCAAATTTGAAAGGGGGCAGAGAAGTGGGAAGAAACAAACGATTGAAATGCTGTTGGCATAAGCTTAAATGTTGATGATTTTTTTTTTTTTTTACAACCAACATTGTTGTTGTTATTTATGCACTCGTAGTATGTATTACGTAGTAGTCGTTGTTGAATAAAGAAAATAATCTTTTGAATAATAGATCAAGAATAAAATGAGGTGAAATGCTTCTACCATACATATGTGAATATTTATGAGGGTAACACATACACACACACACACACACAGACACACAAGCAGAAATAAAAAGGATTCATTCACAGTTGCTTGGCTTGTTTTGTGGGCGTCTCCTTTTCTCTCTTCCCACTTGTTAGAAGACAAGTGGGAAGACAAATTTGTAGCTAACAGATGGAAACAAAGAAAATTCTATATTTTACTTTGAATAATACGCAAACATATGGTTATACCTTATTTGCAAGCAACAAAGCAACAAAGTAACAAAGCAACAACAACAACAGAAGCAGCTGCAACAACAATACTAGCTTCGGATAGCTGAAAAAGTTTCGTGCCGTTTTGTCGATGTTCTGTCCAAGTCCTGATTAATGGCATGGATGCCAGTCCTGACAATTTTTGCTAAATCGTTTTTACACTTTCACCAACAACACTAATAAATTCTTTATTTATGATTCGTTTGTTTTGATTTGTTTCTTCTTTTTTTTCATATTGATTTGAATAAAGTTCAGTTGGATAAAATTTGTGTATAAAAAAGAATGCAAAAATAAAATCTTTGTTGCAAATGGCACCTAATGACCAAGGATTTGATAAGCGAAGATAATGGCTTATATCATTATGTCCAATGTTGCTTTATACTTAACTAATTTATTTTTCCAGGTCTATAGTTATCAGAATTTCTAGCACGAACTCTCTCACTTCGTTTTGTGTTTGATTTTTGGTCTTGGCTCATACTTTATAATAAAATCTCTACCAGTATGAAGAAAAACAGATTTTAAAAAAGTATTGCATACTTTTTGGTGAACATTTTAATTGATCTAGTTACTTTACTGTCCTGAAGAATACCTCTCAAGACACATGTGGACTGTCACGTCAAAAATCTTTACCAAAGAGTCCAGGGATGAAACAGAGGGTTGGTGTAACATAAAAACTGTTAAGCTTTCCATAACGAATAATTTTACTTCAGACGTCAGAGCTGTAGGAAAATATAAAATTGACCCATCGATCGATTTGTTGTTCTGTGTAATCAAAGGAGTTTTATGAGCAAAGAGAATCAAGATTTGAAGCGTGTTTTCCTTTGATTTTGGGACCAACCCAAAAATGTGTAGTGAAAAAGAAAACAAAAATATATTGCATACTTTTTGGCAATTTTTTAAATTAACCTAAAAATTTTTATAATAAATTTAAATACATATTTTTATATTCCAAGTAACTTCCATATTACGTATTTAAATTAATTATTTTTATTTGGTGTTTCATCTTTGAAATTTGTAATTGCCCTTAAATTAAAAACTTACTACTACCATTTTTTAAAATACATGTACAATTTAAATATGCGAGTATATTCCCCACGCCCCCACACCTTCACTCTTTTCATCCAAAAGTACATAAATTTAATTTAATTTGAAAAACTTCCGAAATAAAGGGAAATGTAAAAATGAATATATTGTTTTGCAAAAAAGTAAACTAAAAATGTTTATGAATATTTAAAATAACATTAAAAGATTCATTTCATTTTCAGTGCTGCAACGTTTTGCTGTCGGTTATTGTTGTTCATTTTCTTTTGTATTTGTTTGCAAATTTGTTTTTCATGTTGTCGGTCGATCATTTTGTTGTTTTCTCACCGAAGAATGCTCAATCCTCAATGATTGCCAACTCACTCCGCCTTCCTTCGCCTAACCATTCCCATTTGCTTTTAGATGCGTATTTCATGGAAGTGTTTATTTATTTATGAATTATTTTGTTGTTATTATTCTTCGTCTTCTATTGCCATTTGTTGTTTTGTTGTTCTAGTATCTGTTATGGAGGCAAATATAAGGAAAATGTTAAAAGTTTTTATTTTTATTTTTATTTTTCAAAACAAAGTATTTTTGTTGTTCCTATAATCACATTTTAAATTGTTCTTTTAGGCTAATGATAATTATGTTAAAAACTTAAATTCTTATTCAACAATTTATTTATAAAATTCCTATATTCATTTTTTTTTTTTTTTTATGAAATATTGATTTTCAATTGTGGTTTCCACTTTTCGATAATATTCACAGTATCATTCTCATGTCTCATCATTTTCCCTCCTCATCTTTATCTTAATTGGGAGAGTGTTACATTATTTTTGGTTTTCCTTTTTCATTTTCAGTCAACTTTTAAAAATGTTCTTGGTTCTTGTTCTTTTTGGCATCAATTTATGGGTTTTCAGCGCACCCAACCCAATTCATTTGCACGAATATCACATTTTGGCATTTAGTTGTAATAAATTGAGGCTTAACCATGAATATTATCTCGTTTTTAAATTTAACTTGGTCTGCTCGCTAGTTGGCACTTTTTCGATACCTTAGTACGTGCTTTTGTATCCACCACTCACCAAACGAACCTTGCTGCTGGCCACTTACCCGAAGTCTCAGCCACTACCATCACCCAAAAGAAAAGTATATATGTATGTATTTAAAACTGTGGAAAGTCATACTTAACCAAGCGTTTGTTTCCTGTTCCTGCGACTTCGTCCATTTCGTCTTCTGTATATTTTACTTTTATTTCCATTCCCTATTTTGCTACTGTGAAGCTGTATCCCAATATTTATTTGTTTGTGTGTTGCGTATTTCGTTTGCAATTATAGCTCATCTCTCGACAATTGCGATGACAACGGCTACAGCAACAACAACCATGGATAAATCAGCTTCCGGCCAAACGCAGAAGAAGAACGAACAAAAAAGAATCCATGGCAATATTTTTTTTGCGCTTTTATCTTTTTCGGCGGCTTCAACCTCAATTCATTCCTTCAGCTTTAACGTTCTTTCTTTTTCACTCACTCATGGGAAAAATTTAGTAAAATAAAGCAAAAAACTTTTTAAATGCAATTTTTTCAACAACTTTTATGGTTCAGTGTTAGTTTTGGGCAACGAAATTCGCTAAAAATTTCATCAATAAAGTTGGCCAAATTTAATGCGGATTACGGAAACAAAGAAAGAAGATTACGAAATTTCATTTTTGATGGAAATAATTTGTGGAAAACTCGATAAATAAATTAGATTGTTCTGTAGCTTCAAAATTTGCCCGTGATGACTGATATTCGTTAAAAATTCTATAAATAAAACTTTCTGTTGTCTGTGCATTAAATTTAATTTTGAAGATATTCTAAAAAAAAATTCTGTAAATAAAGTTTAATTTTTCTTAGGTTTTATGGAAGGGATTCGTTGATAATTTTGTCAATAAAGTTTGTGGTTCTCTTTTTAGTAAACTAGATTTGATGGAAGACATTCGTTGCAAAATTTACCTACGATATTCGTTGAAAATTTTGACAATAAAATTTTGCTGTTTCTGTGTACTTATTGTAAATTGCATTTTTTACGAAAGAAATTCGTTTAAAATTATGTAAAGAAATATTACTGTAGCATGGCTAAAAAAAATTCGTTAAAAATTGTTTAAATAAAGTTTGCTGTTCTTTGTTTACTAAATTTAAATTTGACGAAAGAAATTCATTGAATCTTATGCAAATATGCTTGCTCTTTTCTTTTTACTAAATTTCTTTAAGTTCTTTAGTGAAAGAAATTCGTTGAGAATTTTTTAAATTTAATTTGTGGTTTTCTGTTTACAAAATTTATCTTTGACGGAAGGAATTCGTTGAAAATTCTGAAAATAAAGATTGCTGTTCTCTCTTTACTAAATTTTTTTTTTTGGAAATTGAAATTTGTTTGAAAGCTCTGTAGATAAAGATTATTATTGTTTGTTTACTAATTTTTGATGGATGACATTTGTTGAAATTCTGTACATATACTCGTAGTTTGCTGTTCTTTGTTTACTAAATTTAGCTTTGCTGAGCTATTTAGCTTCTGTTAATGTAGTTTAATGGTCTCCTGATTTACTGAAATTTACTTTTTGGGCCTTACAAATTTTTTTCACCATTTTCCCTTGCTAACATTTTTTCATTGATAGTCCACTCACAATTCAAATTAAGATGCACTGAAGTTGGTAGTTAGTTGGTGGTGATGAGATGCCGGTGGTGACAATAGCGGAAGCGTGTCATTTGTTGGTTGTTTGGCTGTCAAATGGTGGTGGTGGTGACTGTTGGCGGTTGCCGTCAGTTGCTGGTGAATTCATTCTGTGACTTGGGCAGGCAATAGTAGTGAGTACTACATGCTTTTGAATGGGCATATTTGATGTAAGAGTGTGTTTGAGATTGAGTTTTATCGTACCATCGTGATTCCTGTAGTTTCTTTTCGAGCCTGCGTATATCTATCTTAGGCTGTGGCAAGAAGCAGGCATTTGGCAAGTTGCAGTATTTTTTTTTTTTTTTTTTGGTAGTGGAAACGTTTGATAATTATATTTAGATCGTTTTCTTTAGTTATCATCGGCCCGAGGAAAATTTACCGATTTTCTTTTCTTTGGTATCGGTTTCTGCTCTTTTATAGTTGGCTTTGTCATGTTGTCAATTGATTGTGTTGAAAATTTAAAAAGTTTTAAGTTTTCTCATCGATTTGGGGTTTTGGCTGCCGAAGTCGTTTTGTTTTTTGGTTTGTTTCTTCTGATGTAATTTTTTTTGAGTCGATTCGAGTCATGTCGAGTCTTTTGAGCTGTTGTTCTCTTCTTTCTTCGTTGTCGTAAATTCATCTTATCAAATATGTGTTATGTGTTGTTTTTGTTTTGCGGAAATGTAAGCATCAGCAGCAACATTCCCTTGATGTTGTGATGTTGTTTTCTCGCTGCTTCTGATATTTACATACCAAAAGTACAAGTTTCTTGCTTTTAGCATTTTGTGCGCCATTTTTTTGAACGAAAGAAGACAGAAACAACAGCAACAACATGCTTCTACTTCAAGTCATCGCTTTGGTTGAACGACAACATTGCTTTTTATTATTTGCCCGTTTCCTTGCTCCCACCACATCCCCCTCCCCCCGTCCCCAATTCTTTGTCTCGAATAAAATATAAATAGGTGTCGTCTTGCATGAGCCAAGTTTGAGTTGCAAGTAGTTCTAGATACTTCTCACTACTCCCACCCTTCAACTCCCTCCCCATTTGAGCAAAAAAACCTGATGGAATGAATTCAAAATTTTCGTTGGTTTTCATTTTCCTTTGCTCCTTTACTTTGTTGTTACTTACTCTTCTGCTGTCGTCGTCTCTTTCTTTTCCCGCCACAAACTAATTTGAAATAAGGTTTTGGCGGTTGCCGTTTTTTTTTTTTTTGTATTTTTTTTTTTCGGTAGATACTTTTTTCAGCTCCTCACAGCTTTATAGTGTGGTTTTTGAATGAATTCTTGCTGCAGGATATAAGATGTAGATGAATGTGTTGTGTCTGTTGCTGTTGTTATTGTTGCTGAGCTACTGAAAATATATTATGCTCCTCATTCTTAATAAACATTCAACATTTTAAAAGCTAAAATGACGAAAATTGAATAAAAAATATACTCATCTCATCGTATATATTAAAATGAAATAATAATATTTTTCGCCTTTCGGAAGTAATTTTGCTTTGTGTTGGTTGCTGCTGCCGGTTTTTAGTTGCTTCTACTACACGCACAGCAATTATTATACATCCTTTTTCTGCTTTGCCTGTTATTTCCACATTTGCATTCCATTCTCATGAAGAAAATTAACAAATAACATTTTACTTTTATACTCTGTCGCATTGTTTCTCTTTTCAAAATTATTAATTTTGGGTGCTCGAGCGCCTTAAAGTATGTGACATAAAATGGTAAGTGCAAAGTTATTGTTGCCAACAAATTACAGTTGAGAAATAATTATTGAAATTTTTTTTGTATAAATAAAGGTTTTTTTTTAACTAATTAAACAAAGAAAAACCATCCAAAAGTGCGCAATTGCTTTCGATAAAAGCAAAAGAGACATGGTTAAGAAAAAACACCTAAAAGTACGCAATTGCTTTCGTTAAAAGCAAAAGAGACATGGTTTTTGTGTATTACAATTTTTCTGTGTACCTTTTTCACTTAATTAAGCAAAGCTTGGTTCAGCGCATATGCTTTCTACACACAGGATCCCTCTATTTCTACCTCTTTCTATATGCCTAAAAGTACGCAACAGTTTTTTCTTTGTTTGCTATTTACTTACTTGTTAATGCTTTAGCTTCAAGCAATGTATTGGATAATTAACACTTAATGTAAATTATTTTAATTAACAGCAATTAACCCCTAAAATTCCACTATATTCCTGTAGATTATGTGTGTAAAAGAAATTACGGTAAAATGAAAAGTAAAGAGCGAACGAAAGTGAGTGACACTCTCTAATTAATGCTTATCACATTTCGAACAACAACAGCGTTAGAATTGCATTGAAGAACACTTAAGTAAGTGTAAGCATTGTTGTAGTTACTCTCCCGAACAATGTTTCTTCACTTTACGGTTTCCGCTTGTTATTTTTTTTACTCCAGCACATTCAATAATTTCACTAACATTTTCCTCCTGCGTTCCATTTCCCATTAAGTGAGAACATTTTGTTGTTGTATTTTCATTTTATTTTCCTCATATTTTTGCCGATTGAAATTTTCTACTTGTACGCTGTGATTTTACTGTTCTTCTCGTGAATTCCAAGTTGAAGTGTTTTCCTTGTCTTGGGGTGTAGAATATAAAGGAAGCGAGTAGAGTAGAGTTCTTTGCTGCCATTTTTGTTGTTAGTTGTGTCTGTGTTTCTTACGGTCTGGCGGATTTTATTTAATAGAAAGTTTTGCCGCCTTAAGCAAATTTTTCGTTAATTTACAATCTTTACTTAATAATTGAGTAGAGGAGAAGAAGATTGGATGGTTTTTCAACTATGTGTGTGTTTGTGATTTAAGTGTAATTTTTTATAGAAAATGAAGCTTTGTAAACATTTGAATTTGACACTTTTCACATACTAATCTCGAATATAGAAATGCAACGCAAGCCTAAAAGTATGCTATACTTTACGATATGATCTGAACTTATGGGGCACACAGTGTTCCCCACATTACAATATTTCTATACACTCTTCAATTTAAATTAATGGTTGCCGGGAATTTATAACGGTAGTTGGGCACTTACTCAAATGCCCAATAAACGAAATCCCTTAATGTTTCCTAGCAGATATTGTGTGTGAGTGGCTCTTTTATTTACTTTTCTTTCATACACTGCCAACCTTTGAGTGAGAAACTAGTTCATCACAAATGTTTATCCTACTTGATTTTTTTTTTGCCTCTCTTTCTACTCTTCAAAGATAATCCTCTTGAAATCAACGTAATACCTAATAAAAATTACCAATATTTACTTTTTCGAATGACATGGCCGCAAAAAGGAAACGAAAACGAAATCCAAAATGAAAATCCCTTGTCAACTGTTATACAACAAATAAAGAGAAATATGAAAGGACGTAGACACTTACAAATAAGCAGACAACATGCTCGCAAAAGCATTAGTAGGGGTGTTCAACAACAACAACAATAACAACAACAACAACTGTGATTTTTGTAAGCAATTTCTTTAAAAGCTTCAATAATCTCCAAAGAGCTCAATACTTTTTACCATTGAGTGAAAAATAGTAAAAAAAAAACCAGACGCCAGCAGCAGCTGGAAATGAAATGCAAATAAAAAAAATCGATGCGTATTTTTATTTTTTAAATAAAAAGAAAAAAAAAGAAAAATATCAATTTCTCTTCAAGAGAAAATAAAGTAGTAATATGTATGTATGTATTTATTTACCCTTAAAATGTCCTATAAGAATTCAATGATTGCCAATAAATAGTATCAGCTAAGACAACCTTTTTCTTCGTTTCCAATTCTGCTCTGTATTCTTTCCCCTCTACAATTTGCTCATTCTACACTCAAACGACTTGTTGCCCTTTAACATCACCACCACTTAATTCCGAAGCGCCCGTTTAAGGGAAAAAGAGGTCGTCAAAGCTAAAATATATGGCGAAAGAAATGCTGCCACTTATAACATAAGCTGTTGATTTTTACTATTATGAATGCACGAATAATTTTTGGTCACTGCTGTTGTGTTGCCTTCCAAATCAACCGGGAGCACGGAGACCTTAGCACATAAATATTATTACCCTCTATACCTTGTAATAGCCATCAACAGCTTACAGCTTCTTTATATGTATTCACTTCACTTTGGTGGTGTTTGTAAGTATTAGAAATGTCAAACACTTAAGTTTTGTTGTCGCAGAATACAGCCAGCCAGCCAGCCAGCCAGCCAGCCAGCCACGCAGAGTTGGCACATGTCAACAAAAAACAAAAAAAATGCGTAACCATGAAAATGTCTTCGTTGGCGCTCTCTTCGTCCACTTAAACTGTACTCCTCTACTTTTCTCTACTCATTCGTTAAGTGGAACTCCTTATACAAGAATAATCAGAAATACCAATTTTGTGGAAGCAACACGGTAACAGAAAAGCAATTTGATTTGACCTCAGTCAGCGCGTTGAATCGAGGTGTGTCATTAAAATTTCATGTTTAGTTAGGTATATTTTTCAAAATTGGAGTAGTAATATAAAAATTAAAAAAAAAAACAATATAAAAAAAATGTTGTATACTTTTTGGCGAAGCTTCCAACAGATTCAACAACTGAGTCAATTTGAAGATTTGTCTATTTAATCTTGAATGGACTCGTGATCTTTGAATTTAAATACTCACCTTTTTTTTATGTAAATAATTAAATTAGTAGTATTTTTTATAACTTGTTTTCATTGAATCAACTACATATGTATGTGTTTATTTAAATTTATTATTTTTTTATTTTTTTTGCTCGGTGTAGATAATACTCACTTGTTAGTTGCGCTTCTTTTATACTACTTTCATATTTGTTGATACGTGTCAAACGTAAAGTAGTAATTTCTGCTTTTATGTAACTGAAGGTCACATGTATGTGCATGTATGTGTGTATCCGCTTTACGCCACTTTTATTACAAGAAAGTAAGAATGTAAGAAATATGCAGTGTAACCGTTGAAGAAGGGAGGAAGGGGAGGGGGGAGGGGTTGGATATAGAAAGGGAAACGTGCTGTGTTTTTCCTCTTACTTCTTGTGGGGTTGGAAAATTATACTTTTGTCGTCGTTTATTGTGTAACATTTTATTAAAGGGGTTTCATTCATAGTATAAAGTGTTTTGTGTGTGAATGTGAGTGTGCCCTTTTCATTTTTGCAAATGGTTTTTGCTGCTGTTTATAGCGTTTTTTTTTGTTGTTGTTGTATTTTTGGTTTTGGATAAAGTCTTAACTCGGTCAATAGTAAGTCGTTGCGTTCGTTTACTTACAATTTCTGCTCTAATAAATTTAATTATGTATATAAGTAAAATACTGTATAATAATTAAATTTAATTTTATTTCACTCTTTTTATTTTTAGGTAAGTGATGACGTGCTTTCATTTGCTTTGAGTCAAAATCAAGTAAGAAAATTTGCTTTTTTATTTTATATAGCAATTAAATTAAATAGAATAGATTAGATTTTGATTTATAATTAAATGTAACATTTATATTCTTATTTTTGCTCTGGATTCATAAAATTTTACCTTATGTAAGCCAATTAAATAACATCGAATTCAGATTTCCTCTTTCTATTCAGTAGACGCTTTGGTCTTTCAGACTAAAATTGTATAAATTATTAATTTAAGAAATTTTCATTCAATCAATCTCACATAAATACAAACACTTTTGAAGTGAAACTTCTTTACCTGCGGTAGGGTAGAATTGTTTCGTAGCAAGCAGAGAGTAAAACAAAAATTTCGTCATGAAATAGTGTACGATTTGGATAAACTAAAACTCTGTTTTCGGATAAATGGACCTGCATCAAGTTTAAAGTTAAAAAAATGCGAGGAATATCGACAGACTGCCGATGTTATTTTTTTCTCCAGCTCATAAGAGAGATCCTAGCGTTTCACTTCTTTAGTGAGTAGCGGCTACGCGTCTTAATTTTTTTAATATTTATTTTATTATTTCTGTCTATAGCTCATAATGGGGCTTCCAGAAATAAGGCAGTATAAAAACGCGTCACTTCTTTACTGTGTAGCGGCTACACGTTTTAGGTTTTTATTATTAATTTTTTTATTATTTTCCTCACGTACACAGTTGCTAGTGGCTACACGTCTTAGTTTTAAATTTTACTAAAAAAAAAATCCATTTATCAATTAAATATTAGCTATAAAATAATTTAATTTTCTTCATTGATTCTTACCACCATCACCTAAGCTAGTAATCGAACTAAAAACAATCCTCTAGAAAGCAATTAACCATGTGTCAAACCTCTTTAAACAGTTTCCAACCTTTTCAGAACCCTTCAATCCACTTGAGATCACTTCCACACAGTAGAAATATTTATTATGTAATGGAAAGACCCCGGAAATATTAGATTTTAGATGAACTTCTATAATATCATCAAATCTATTTGGACCTTTTCTTACCTCTATATATCTTCAAACCACTTCAGTTCACTTCAAAAATAATCAATATTAAATTGCCCGTGCAGTTTGGGAAATTACATATGTATCTAGTTCTTTACATAATCGTCAAACCTTTTCAAATCATTTCGAACCTCTTTTGACCCCTTCAAATCTTGAAAATGTAGATCAGTATTGAATTGACTATTAAATTTACGGAATTTCATAATTAAATCTTGATCAAATTAAGTTTTCAGTAGACTAAGGAGTTAGATCGAAAAAATCGGATAACTTTGAAAGACCACTGCTTTGAGTCTCTTCATCTGAATGAAAAAATTCAAACAGTAGGCTTTGCGTTGGAGAAACTCTGATGAAATACACATGTTATCACATGTTTTTTGACTTGTAAACAACTTTCAGTTGAGTCATGGCATCGGAAGTGGAAATACGCGATTTAGTTGTTGAATTATTTCGAGAAAATCCGCAGTGGAACCAGAAAACCATTGCAAATAAGGCGAAAATTGCACAAAACACTGTCTCGATGATTCTTAAAAAATTTAATACAGACTTAACAGTTGCTAGAAAATATGGTTTTGGAAGGAAATGCGAGCTGTAGTGAGTTTTTAGTTCGTAAAATTAAAAAAACATACAAAGTGCAGTCAGTACCCTACAGGAACGCCCAGAGCCGAGCTAAAAAGTTGAAGACAGATTTTTTCCAAAAATTCGATTGCTGTGTTATGGACGATGAAACATACGTGTTGTCTAAATTTTCTCAATTGCCTGGTCAAGAGTTTTACACCGCAAAGGAACGAGGAGGAGTTGAGGAAAGATTTAGGACAAAACAAAAGTCCAAGTTCCCGAAGAAGTTTCTGGTATGGCAAGCGATTTGTAGTTGTGGGCTAAGGAGTAAAAGTTTCGTAACAAGTGGCACTGTTAACGCCGAAATTTATGTGAAGGAGTGCCTCCAGAAGAGACTGCTGCCCTTCATTAGAAAGCACAATGTATCTACTTTCTTTTGGCCTGATCTAGCCTCCTGCCACTACAGTAAAGTAACCCTTAAATGGTTCGAAGACCAAAACATTAAACTGGTACCAAAAATCCATCAAATTGCCCAGAACTTCGGTCTATCGAGAGATATTGGGCTCTAGTGAAAAGAATATTAAAGGCAGCAAACAAAGAAGCTAAATCTAAATCCATGAAAGATTTAGAAATAAGTGGAATGCTGCCGCCTAGAGAGTCTCAGAAATGACAGTAAAGGCGCTAATAACAGGCATACCGGAAAAGCTGTCCGAATTCTGTAAAAAACAACAAACAAATTAGTTTTATTGATCATTTCATCAGAAATTTTCTTTTCAAAACTGTTTACATTTTGTTTATTTGCATAAGGGATTTCAATGCTAGGACAATTTAAAGTTATCCGGTTTTTTCTATCTCACTCCTTATATTAACCTTTATAAAACAGACCACAGATCTAAGCAGTGTACATTAATATTTAATTGTGTTAGCAATTAAAAGAATTTCATAGCATTCTCATTATTAGAAAATTATGTAATCGATTTTTAGAGAGTACTTTCAACTTTTACAGAACGCAAGTTGGACCAAACCACTTATGGATATCATATGTAGCATGCTCTTGCTGAAAACTTAAGAAAATTTAAATAGACTTTATGAACATTTACATACAAAGCCTTCAAACAACATCAAAACTAGTCATCAAACTAAAGAAATTTTATTTTGTTTTTCCTTCGGCTACTTTGAACCTGAAATTGATTTAAAATCAATATTAAATTAATTAAATTTAAGTGATATCTAGATACTTTTCGCCACTTTTAAGTCAGTAATTTCTACAATAACTTCAAACCTGTCAATACTTAACAATTTTATTTCTAATTGTTTTATATATGTATTTTTTTAACTTCTTTTCAATGATTTCCATTGAAATGTCGCGTCAATAGAACATACACGAGGAGACTTCTAAATGCATAATTATAATTTAAATTCCAATATAAAAATGTAGCACATTAACATTGTAAATAATATCAATTTGTAATTTGTGTGTGCCAAACGTGATGTATTTGTGTGTGCCAATGTGTGTGTGTGTGTGTGTGTGTATCTGGGCATGTGCATTTAAAATTAAAATGCAATAAAACACAGCACAAAATGAGCGAATTACGCAATCAAAATGTTGAATGTAGTATTTGATTTTGATGTTGCATCTATAGATCTCGAAATATCACGCTTGTTAAATAATTTATTCAAACACACATACATTGTATGTAAACAAATGCAAAATACACTATCAAAATCAAAGAGGAGCCGTACAGGGATGGGATGGGAAATTGAAATCATTCAATAAACATCGATGTCAATACAAAATCCAATTGCAATTCAAAAACGATTAAATGCTGGCATCTTTTTTTCCGCCAGTTACACACACACTGCTTTTTGTTTTATTAATTGTGCTTTATAGAAAAACAAAAAAAACAAAACGGCTTGGCAAGTACAAACACAAAAATCAACTTGACACTAATAATACATGTCTCTAATAATACGCGTCCAGTGCACTCTTGCAATTTAGACCATCAAATAGATGTTGTTGTTTTTGTTTTTGTTTTTGGTTTATGCCACGCCAAACAACAACAACAACATTAAAAGCATCCATTTCCATATCCATTTCATACAAAATCAAATAAAGCACTCAAATAGCCAAATTGATTAGACCAACTTTAGGTATGCATGTGTGTGTGCTTGTGTCTGCCTCGATTTGTAATTTTCGTATCACTTGATTTGCCTAGGAGTGGGAGAAAGGTAAGGGTTACTATATTACTCATTGGCAGCGATTGTTCAGAAAATGTAATCAGAAGTTTCTTCTAGTTATACGTAGAATAATAAATAATAAGTATAATTTGATGATCGATTGGTGGTTCCTCGGCAGTTGATGACAGTCCCCAGCTAGCTCGAAGATAATCAATGAAGTCACTGGTGTAAGAATCTTACGCCAAAATCAAGGAATCAATAGTTCTCTCTTTCCTTGGGTGATTTTGCAAACATGATTTGGAGGAAACAAGATTTGATATTTTCTAAATCATTCTCTTTGAAATTTATCATAATTCTTTTATTCTGAATTTTTTCTAAAATTCTATCTCGAACATCATACTTGCTCGAGCTGGATCCGAAATATTCATAATGCTAATTTATCGCAAATTATTCTAAGGATTTTTGCTTTAATTTATTTTTGAGCATTCGCAATGATCTATTATTCAATTTTAAAAACATAATACTATCAGATTCACATCGAACCTGACACAAAACTCCCGAAACCTGCTCAAAGACAGTTAAGTCTTTGTACTGCACTTTAAAATCTTCAAAAAGCAACGCTCAACTAATAGCTTTTTAATAATAAAGTATCAAAGCAAGATCTTTGGCAACCTTTAAGCTTCATACATGTTTGATCCACAATTTACTTCAGCATCCATTTAATCTTTAATTTCCGGTTAATTCTTTATTTTGTTCTAATATGGTATTTTTCAAAATCATTTCCAACATAACCAAAATATATTCAAATAATGGAAAGCACACCTCGAAAATCAGACGTGTACGATTTGAATGCAATTCAACGTTACGTAATAACTATAGCAATAACTTAAACGAACACATTTTAAACCACACACATGCTCCTTCGAACATCAAACAAATTCGACCCAACTAATTAATGCGGAACAATTTTCCACTTGAGTTTTTCTTTTTATCGATTTTAAATAGAAAAACAAAGTAATGCAATAACAAGCTGCAATTGCAAACATCAATCAACAACATCTTATGTACAATAAGTTGTTTGTTTGTACGTACGTAATTTATGCCAATTTACATAAGCAATCAAAAACTCATCATCACTGCAACACATTTCAGCAACACTTTCTTCATGGAACAGCAGCAACTAAATGTAGCGAATATATTGCAGCATTATCGGGCAAAAATGTTGGCAATCGAAAAAAATTCAAATTGTTTCATGGAAACTTCTCCTAATGTCATTCAACAGCATTACAGAGTAGTTGCCAAAAAAAAAAAAAAAAAAAAAAAAAAAGGATAGAAAAAAATCGCTATATTGCTATAGTTATGTAGTTACTGCCAATACCCGCGGCGATGGCGGCAATGATGACGACGTCGCTGTTGACATTGTCGCTGTTGTTGACAATGATTTGCAAATAATAAATAAGTATAAACGTCGCTACTTGCTGCTGTCACCTGCCACCAAATTTGATTTGATTGTCTAATGCAAAGCAAAATTATTTCATCTCCACGGCACATACTCGCATTCAAACTGGGCACGCATGCATACAAACATACTCGTACATATGTTCATATATGCATATATATTTTATAATGCATAAAAGTAAACCTCATCTGACACATGATCCTATCCATTAACGCTTGTCACTCATACTAAGTAAACACAGTCGCTCGGACGTGTTACGATGGTTTGCTGTGTCAATGTTGATATAGTATGCTGACCCAAACACATACTCATGGGTATGTGAGTGTAAATCTATGTCCCCCCACCCCAAAAAAAATCCTTAGAATGCACATCAAATGCTCTGCTTTCAGTCTGTCGAGGTTAGTTTAGTATTGACTAATATCGTTGTGCATACCGAAAAATACAAACAAACTAAATTAACATTTATGCACAATCGATACCGAAGTGCTGCATTGCTGCTGCTGCAACATACACACACACACACACACATACATCTATACGGAACACAAATCCATACATACATGTAGACCTTCCCATTCATGCGCATAAATATGCAAATGAATTTCCTTACTTGCTTGCAAAATTTATGGTCAGCAACAACAATAGCAGCAACATAATCTGCAACTCATTTGCATTATCGCATCTAATTATTGTCATCATCATCATCATCGTCATTGCCAGCAACAGTCATTATCAGCGAACAATGTTGCTCGTTAGCTTTAGATTTTGGTTTTGATTTTCTATATATGGACATATTTCAAATAATATTGTAATTCACTTTTTGGTTCTGGTATGCGAATTTTCTAAACCTCAGAGAATATTAATTAGCACAAATAACTCATTGTGCTCTTTCACCTAAATTGTATCTAAATTATTTGAATTCTCGATTCCTTGCCAAGTTGGTTGTTACGGGTGCCTTTTTTCTGCCGGCATTGTTAGTTTATTTTTTAGATTCACTTAATTATAATCTATTAAAAACTCGATTTTGAAAAGTTGATGTTAGCGTTTTAGCAAATTAAGGCAGCTTATTTATGGATGCATTTTTGACGCTGCGAATTCGTAGCGTTTTTGCACATCGGTTCTTTGGAGCCACTCTTCTACACATACCGGCCGGAATGTTGGCAGTTTCTCGTTCGATATTGTTTCTTGACTTCCTCTAACTTTGGCTGGCTTGTGGGCATAAACCAACGAATAAAAAGAAATCGAACGGCGTTAAATCGCCAAAAATGAGCTTCATCGCTGAAGACGATTTTCCGGTGAAATTCCGGATTTCCTCAAACTTTTGCAGAGCTCATTCAGAGTAGTTTCAGCGCTTCAAATGATAAAGAGGCTTCGCTTCTTGT
Source organism: Palloptera scutellata (assembly GCA_958295655.1). Lineage (NCBI taxonomy): Eukaryota > Metazoa > Arthropoda > Insecta > Diptera > Pallopteridae > Palloptera > Palloptera scutellata. Next base: position 65,372,783 of record OY282450.1, read on the forward strand.
GTTAATTTATTCTTGTTAATAGGTGTATGCCAAGATCGTTATTAAAAATTCAACACAATGTGGATTGAAAGATTCTCAATTCCTGTGAATGGCGACGAATCGACTGATTTTAAACTGAAGCTGATTTTGTACTTCGACCGGGTCGTTGTCTCACAGGCACAGCAACATTCAATAGTGAATATGTTGATTCGAATAGTTGGGACGATTATTACAACCAAAATCGGAGTAAGCGCGCGTAAAGTTGCAATCTCACCGATTAAAAATTTCGGCAGTAATTTTTACAATAATAATTTCCAATTTGCTCTTTCGTGAACTTCACCATGATAAAAAAGTAAACCTTGCATGAATGACGTTTTGACATTGCCAGATCACCAAAAAATTGTAAAGGTGCGTTTGTATTTAAATACAAAATTGTTATGTCCCTTCTGCAAAACGCTTTATTTAGTACAAGTAATTGCCATTAAAGGAAATCAAGGGTTATCACATTGGATCGGCGTGAGCCAGAAAGATGCAGCATGACATAAGTATTCATAAAGAGAGAGGAACACACAGAGGAAATTAGAGCTAATAAGTAAGTTAAAAACAGACAATAAAGATAGTGAGAGTTAGTTACAGCCACCAGAAAGTTACCAGTCACCACCCTATTCAGTCACTGAATCTATTAACTAACTATAAGTCCAGAAAACAAAATATTTCAGGTGAGTGGGTGTTTCTATAAAAAGTTCTTTTCAAATGGTAATAACAACCAGAATCAAGAAAAACAAATATTTCAAACCACAATATACAGGAAATTTTTCGTTTGGAAGAATTATTAAAAATTTGTTTAACAAAAACTCAATTTCGTAGCGCTACTCACGATCATAGGTGTATAAACATTAGTGTTTACATCGAAGACATAGATGGCGCGCAGTGGTGTTTCAAAAATGTACGAAACTCCATTTCAAATAATAATAATAAAGGTTTGAGTCTTCACTTAATGGGCAGCTCAAGGATAACGAGAGTTGCTGAATTATTTCAAAGTCTGAAATTATTTACCCAGTCGTATTCAAAATTGTTTACAATACTTTTAAATTTTTTATAACGATATTATTCAGATCCCTCCATTTTTATTTGCCCATCCTTCTCGAAATGTTAGGATCAGCATCACATCTGAAAATCTTTGATTGTTATATTAAAATTGTGCGATCTGAGTTGTTTGTGAAATATAGTTGATATTTACATACATATATTAAATATATCAACCTTCGATCAGCCCTTCTGGCGATCAGTACACACTCGTATGTTGTTTAACGAGTGCGAACGAAGTGGTGTAAAATGCCATAAAATACAAAGCTTTGTAAAGAATGCGAACAAAGCTCTCCGAATAAAAGAATATTTTGACATATTTGAATAATAATCTGAAGGCCTTGACATAAATATTCTTTTGTAAATTAAAACGTTGCACTTGTGATGTAGCTTTTTAAATACTTAATTCTATTTATGCACACTCAATGATTTTCTTCTTGTAATTTATAATTATATTTCATTTTGTAGATTTCACATTCCGGTGTAATTACACTTGACCTTTTTCGCAGAAAAACAAATAAAAAGGAAGCTGCATTATTAGAGTGGAGGAGAAAGAACAAAAGAAATAAACTGTCAGTGAAAGAGAGAGAGAGAGAGAGAGAGGGAGAGAGAGAGAGAGAGGGAGAGGGAGAGGGGATTTGGTGGAAAATTATACACAAATGCAATTACATAACAAAATAATCACAATACACTCTCAAACACAAGCAATAGCTGCTGTTTGTTGTTGTAGCTGCTGCATCACACACTCCCATGCACACACATAGCACGTATGCATTTGTGTGTGTGTATATTTTTCAGTTCGTATGCATTCAAGTGATAATTATGTGCTTGTCAAAATGTCAAACATTTTGAAATGTGGGCAAAGTATGTACATATATTGTCACAATTTCGACATTATAGATTCACATACGTACACATAAATATGTACATGCATAAAATGGCGTAACGAATCGAGGGAGGGAAAGATACGGGCTCAAGCCCCCACAGACTAGTTAAAACTTTTTGTATAATGCTTTGCTTTTTATGGTTAACCCTCTCCAGACTGTCTATCCGTGCCACTGTCGGTATGGACATGTACTCATATGTTACTGTCAGCAGCAGCAGTGAAATTGTTATTATTGTTAGTCATTCAAAAATATATATAACGAAAGGACAAAAATTGATTCACACATACACACATACATACATACATACACAACATAGTTCTTACTATTGCAATCGAATACCATTTGGAAAACAAGTACATTGAAAATTGGGAACTTTACGGTTCTTCATGTTTCAAACATTACACATTAGCTTTTAGATAGACAAAGAAATTAACCGCTCCAACTAATTTCAATAGTGAAGAACTTCAAGATGTCTGATCTGACTAATTCATTAGTTGTTTAGCTTTATGGTTAGTTAGTTCAATAGCAACTCTGTTTAATCTAGTGAAATGCTATTGAATTAAAGAAACTACCACAGCCACAGCTACCACATCAAAGTTAGGTAGACTCGGAATCAAATAGACGTTATTACTTATGTAAAAGGCACATCAGATTTACTAAAAATAGTGAAGAGCAATCACATGGTTTCAGAAAAGGAAGTCAATTCCTTATATTAGCAAAGTGATCATTGGGATCGTCGTTGCTTAGTTGAAGATGCGCTGGACGGCTTCTGTACAAAACCACTTCACGGTGGCCCCCAACCCACCAATCTACTTTCCTTTTGTTTGTGTGTCCTTCCATTCGCGTAATGGATTTGGAAGGCTTAACTTAAGACCTCTCAGAGCTTTTACATCATTAAAGAAGACTACAAATTGAAGAAAATCACTGAGAAATTATAGCTAGAGAAATATCAAGAAGTAATTTCGCATGGACCCGTATACTTAAATTCCATTCATGTATAAATATGTATAACACGCACAATATGAATGGATGCGAAAAGCTTGGCCTTTGGCGCAACATGCGGTCATAGTCGACACTGATAAACTGAAGTTCATTGTGGTAAAGGCATAATACTTGCCACAATGGCTGTCTATCTCTTTATCGGTGTCCTGTTTGATTGCATTCCCTCTCTCATTCTTCCTCCCACCTATCAATTTTCCTTCTATTCAATACAATATTCTGCATTCTTAGGGGTACACCCTGTGTATTAAATGTATCAATAAAAAAAAAAAAAAAAAATTACCTTATTTGTTGTGTAAATAAATAAATAAAATTTGTCTTAAAGTGAAATATTTGTTAATTATGCGGTCCGATTCGGATGCATCGCGAAACCATGTACATTTTCGAACAATTGCAACCACTTCTTGTATTCAATCATTTAAAAAATATTATTTTCGCAAGCATGTTTAATTTTCTTTACACGATTAATTTGAATTCAATGAGTTTTTTAAACTCATTTATCACTTTGAAGAACATAATCATCAGTCTGATTAATGGAAATCTAATTCATAATCTCATATTATTGACAACAACATATTCCTTATGAATTACACAGATAAGAAATTATGTATATGGTAAGTATTGTACTTCATCTATATGATGAATATCGTTCATCAACATTTTTTGTCGGATTGATGCTTTCATGCTTTCATGAATCTAATGAATGCATTCATAAATGTAATGAATGTAAACATAGGAAAAATTTTTTAATGTAATTAATTCTTTTATCAATCAAATAATAATATAATCATTTAAATATAAATATGCCCATAAAAAACGATTGCGTTGAAGCAACGTAAGAAATTGGGCAGCATTTAACTTTTACATTATGTTGAGAGTGTGTGAAAGAGAGAGACTGAAAGATATCAGATTTATTTCCTTGCAAAAATATACGTTGACATCGTATGTTATCATAAGTATTATTATTATATTCATCAGTATAATAATAATATTAATCACATTGATGAAATAATTCGTTGTACATTTTTTTTTGTATTCACATTCACTATTTTCATGAAAGCATTCATTACATTAATGCAATTGTTGAAAAACCTAATGATTGACATTACATGAAGGAGATGGGCGACCCACAATGCATACGATGTCAACGTATATTTTTACTTGATTAAACTCTGATATCTGTGAGTCTCTCTCACACACTCTCAACAACATATTGCAAAAGTTAATTATTGCCCAATTTCTTGCGTTGCTTCCATGCATACGTTTTTTTATGGGCCACATTTCTTACTTGGCTCTCAGTTGTATACTTCGCTCTCACGTACACAACTGATACCATGGGTCAGAGCCTTGGAGTGGTGTTTTATTTTCACTACCACTAAAAGTTTAGTGATAACGGATATTATTCACATTGGCACTAAAATTAGTGGAGAGCGAAAAGCCCAGTCTGTGAATTTTATAAAAACCATATCTAAATGAATGTAACGTAGATGTAATTTAAAAAATGTAGTTGTTGTGAAAATCGTCTTTAATTGGAACCATGTGCATTAAGCATTAAGTTAACTTTTTGAACCATTAGATTGCATCTATTCTACTGGCTATTTTGATCAGTACATGTGTGTGTACATATGAATACTCGTACGTATCGCACATTAATTACCATAGTGACACTTTAGCAAACTAAGAGGATTTTGCTTAACAATTACAAGTTTATTTACAATTAGTTTATGACGCAAAAATGTACTCGAAGGAAAATTTGAAAATTGAGGAAATTGTTAAATGTTTATAGTGACGGTATGGCAATCAACGTGCTATTCAAACAACAAACATATATACTTATACATATCCTTTCAAATGTATGTGTGTATACGAGTATATGTATATGTATGTGTACGTAATCATAGTTAATATGTACTACTGTGGGCAAAAATTAGTAGTAAGACTTTTTAATTTAAATTTCGCACGGAAACCCATTCATCAAAATATTATTTTTTTAAGGTTGGTTTGACTGTCGGTGACATCTGTGCCAAATGTCACATCAAAATAATCATTAGTGTTTAGTATACGCTTGTCTTTATGAAGTACAAAAAGTGCATTCGGCGATTTTCACAACGAGTCAAATTATTCATCAAAGAAGTTCCATTAAATTTTGTGTGCGGAATCAAATTTCTGATGATAATTGTATGTCGCGAGCAAGTGTTTTTGATTGGTACAAATTGTTCAAAGATGGTCGAGAACGCGTTGACGACGAACCACGTCCAGGACGGCCATCAACATCAACTGATGATCAACACGTCAATAAAATCAAGGAATTGGTGCTCGAGAATCGACGATTAACAGTCAGAGACCTTACTGGCATCGTTGGAATATCGGAAGGATCAGTGAAAACCATTTTAAAACATCATTTGGGCCTAAGAAGAGTGAATGCACGATTGGTTCCAAAATCACTGCATTGGTTTAACGAGACCATTTTGCCAAAAATTCGACTGATATCGTTCCGCAACCACCCTACCACCCTATTCGCCTGACTTAGCACCGTGTGACTTTTGGCTATTTTCTAAACTCAAAAAACCGCTTCGTGGACACCGTTTTGAGTCAATTGAAGACATTAAACATGAATCGCTAAGCGCATTGAAGGCTATTCCGGAAATTGACTTTAACAACTGTTTCGAGAATTGGAAAAAACGTTGGCACAAGTGTATTGGGGCCGGGGGGCATTACTTTGAAGGGGACGAAATAGATTTGGAAGAATGAATAAAAAAATTTGAAATTATGAACAAAGTCTTACTAACTTTTGCCCACAGTAGTATGTGAAAACTAAGTACAATCATCACTTATTTTGCTATTGTTATTGTTTTGCAGTGGTTTTTTCACGCTCTCTCGCTCTCCTTCCTCTTCTCTCTCTCTGTCACTGCTCTTCATATTTATGGATCTGGTTTTGATGTTATTTTCATTTTAATAAATAAATACAAATAATCAAAATGAAAACTTTCTCATTTGAATTTAATTACAATAAATTCATGCCAATTTATATGGAGCTCGTACTCTCGATGCTTGTGTGTATGCGTGTGTGTGTGTGTGGCCTTATATTTGTCACTATCTCTCACCTCAATAATATGTGAGCATTGACAGAAGTAATTTGCTATTCCACTGAATTTCACAGAAATTTTATGTTATCCTCATCGCCGCACGCACCATCAAGTTTGATTTTTCGTTTGAATTTGTAATTACATATGTATGTATTTGTTTTTTTCTTTTCTGTTTTATTAAAATGGGGATATTTGTGCATTTTCGACATTTAAAACAAAAAACAAAAAAAAAAAACAATAATAATTAAACGTCAAAATAATATTTAGATTTTAAATACATTTATGGATTTTGTGCGTATATGTGATTGCATAATATGTAGTACTTCGCTTGTGTGTGTGTGTGTGTGTGTGTATGTGCATGTGTATGTGTTTGTATTTGCAATTTTCAGTTATCAAATCAAGCAAAATTTACTAAACCGCAAACCTCGTCGTCGGTTTGCAGCAACAAACTGACTGTGTATTGTTGTTGGGTTATTGTATTGTTATTGCATTTAATGAAGTTGATATTGTTTTTGGTTTTGCCGCTTCGATTGTACATTGTACGTGCGCAATTGTGCATCTAAAGGATTAGTAATTCTCTATATATGTGCAATCCTCGCATCCGCGCTTGGTATACTCCACCCCAATATTTCATTTCCAATTACAAATGTCATAAATACATTTTAATTAGTCTATGAAATTAGCAAATATTAATTTTGAATTATTGAGCTTAGTTTGATTTGGATACATTTCTCTTTGTTTATTTGTCCGTTTGTTTAAAATTGAAAATATACACATAATTAATATTTCAGTAGTAATATTTCACTTCGAAATCTCTTATACATAAAAAATCAAAAAACTGTTCAAAATCCTTCGTGCATTCATATTTGTAATTTAAAGTTATCATTTCAATTAAGAGTTAACTAGGATACTTTCGCATTTTTTATTTTTTCATTAAAATTAACGATACTTTACTTACTTTACTTTTAATGACACAACAGCCCATGGAGGGCCTAGGCCGAGTTTTTCGCATACACTCATGTTGTGCGTGTTACATTTGTACATGAATGGACCTACAGTTTAATGCCGAATCCGAACAGCGAAGTGAAAAGCTTTTCATAGGCAATTTTTACTCTTGTAGGTTTGCCATTGCCTGCCAAGAGGTGGTGCCGTGTAGAAAAATTATTTGTTCTACTTTTTGATTTTGCCTGTACCGAGATTCGAACCCCGGGCACACTGCGTAGCAGTCCAACGCATTACTACTACGCCACAGCGATCACATTAACGATACAGTTACAATAAAATTTAATGAAAAAAAATCAATTTCCAATTGAATAAATTACTCAGAAAGGAAATATTTTACAAACTCGATATACTTGGCGATATCTTGTCCGCTGAAGAAAAATAGTTTAGAATGTTATGTAGTGCGCAAGAACCGAGTTCACACATATAAGTAATAAAGAAGAGAACTATGTACTTTTGCCGGAAGATTATGTGTTGAAAGATTACCTCTTCATTGTAACTAACAATACAATGAAAACGAGATTTAACCCTTGCTACTTGGCTGCTTGTGTCTAGTTACCTGGCCTTTCAGTAAAACTTAATAATTTAAAAATAATTAAATGCAATTTTAAAGTCTGCATTTAACAGTCGTTACTTTTGATAAAAGTTCATAAATGTATTTTTCACCATTTTTCAAAATTGCTGTACCAAAATTCGTACAGATTTGCAAAGTGGTTCTCTTTGAATAATTTTCATGAATTTTTTCAGATGACAGGAAATATTTTTTATTGAATTTTGTTGAAGTTTTCTTCTTTAGAATCGTTTTTATATTTACAAGGGAGTAAAAGATGATCGTGGCAAAACGGAAATTGTCACGGAAATGAAGGGAAGCGCCCTTATCAATCAAGTATGAAAAAAATGAGAATGTATATGTACATGTATACACATAAATGATGGGCAGGACATATGTATGCATTCACATGTATCCACGAGTATGAATCAAACTCGATTGATAGAGGACGCAGACAAAACAAAAATCGTTAGAAATTTCTAGAGTTGAAGGAATGAGTGAGTATTGAATGAAAAAAACCACGAAAGCAGTGTATGAACAATTATGTGTATACACATATGCATCCATTATGCGCCCTCTATCAATCGAGTATGAATCACACTTGATTGATATGAATCATACGCTAGTATGAATCATTTCTAGTAAAATTTGACATTTCAAACAAAAATTTTACATTTCAATCATTAATCGTTAAAAATTTCTAGAGCTGAAGGAATGAGCGTGTATAGACCAACAACACATGTGCATCCACTACTCGCCCTCTATCAATCGATAAATTGAACATTTCAAACAAAAATCTTTAGAAATTTCTAGAGTTTTCTCGGTCATTCGAGTACACACTGAACAGAACAAACGCGAAGCACAATCAAATGACGAGAATACAGACTTCGTCGAAAAATGGGGGCCCAACAAAATTCAGATTCTGCTATTGTGAAAATAAACCGAATAACCAACACCGAGAGATCGCGAGAGTGTAGACTTCGCCAGCAGCTTTCGGTACAACAGAATTTGAGTTTCATTGCAAAACAACTCGCAAGAACTAACGCGGAGAGACAGTATGAATGACAAATGAGTTCATTAGAGCCAATAATTACATCAACATTCATCTCATTGAGTTCCGACAAAGGTCCTCAGATTATACAGCACCAGGTAGCACTGAGGTGGCCGAATTCCCAGCTTCTCAACGGAAAGAGAACGGAGGAAAGAAAACAGCTCGCATACAACAAAACATAGACGAGAGTTGTCAAGTTTCTAGTAATCCATAACATTCGCGAGTTCTCAGACCGGCAAGTGGTAAATTTTCCACCTGTTGAGATCATACAACCTGAATATTTTGATGATGATGATCATGATTGTTATAATGATGATAATAATGACGATGATGACAATGATGATGATGGTAAGATTATAATTATAATGAAGTAGCAATTAAATTCGCATGCTTTAAGTATGAATATTTTGATGGAGATGATGATTTTGCAGAGGGCGTTGCATGCATTATAAATGCAAACGATCAAAATAAAGTTAATGCAGATGTAGCACACCTGAGATCAGAGAATCATCAAACTGAACTATACAAGTCTTATCGTTTGCATAAACCAGCACATCGTTAAAATACCTTCCACCACGCCCATAATGTCTGTGATAGACTCTAGTTTTTACAAGATTACTAAACCTAACTGGACAACCGAAAACGCAAAAGTTCTGAAGAGAAGAACAATGGAACAAATGGTCAAAATTCACAAGTATGCATTAATTACGAGTACATTAGCTACTACTTTTTCGGACTTCTAGTTTTGCTCTGATAAATTTAAAACCTCTTTTTTTTCTCTCGTAAAACCGCAATCTAAGTTGGTTGACATACTACGAAAATCTAAAATCTTTGAAATGTGTTTGTGCTTCATATGCCGTCATGATTTTGCTACCATTTTTCCTAACTAAGTACTAATTAAAATTGCAACAGCTACATGCAACATACAAATCTACGAGTAGTTATGTCTGTAAGCCTTTATGTAATTATTTCAATGTCACTTTCATGAATTTTGTTTGGAACCTACATAGCAAGAACGAAACGAAAATAAGAGACCAGGGTAAATAGTTTTTCCTCTAAATTAGCACAAGTACAATACTAAAGTACCATTTTTATGCTTGTGTGTGTTTCTATGTATGTACATACATAAATAACAAATGCGAAAGTATAAAAGTGAAAAATGATTTGGGGAGGAGGTGGGGGGGGGGAGGTCAAGTGGCAGATGTTGATGCATTTCTTCTCAAATGATACTGAAGTTGTTTTCGTAAAATGTATTAACATTTGGAATATGAAGTAAGTATTATGTATTTATTTATGTATTTATTTATGTATGTATGTTAAAATAGAAGAGTGTAGAAGTACATATACGTATGTGTTGGTGTTTGCGGATGTATTGAATGCAATATTTCATGGTATGTATACATGTGTGCACCTGATACATGTCATTTACATTATTCGTTTTTACTCCTTTTCTTCTCTGCTTACAAATAAATCAACATTCAGGTTGTTTTTTTTTGAAGTGTGGTTTTCAAGAAGAAATAAAACGCATATAATTTAATGATATGGCCAATAATTTAACTTTATTATAAAGATAAGGATTTGCCATTATGTTTTAAAAACGATTTCGAGCAAGCGGCCGCCGCGTATGGTTCGAATAAATTCCAGAAGAGACTCTCAATTTGCGACCACTTTTTGCAGTAATTGGGGCCGTATGTCAGTAATAACGTGCCGAATATTATCTTCCAAGCCGTCTCAGGCTTATCTGCGTAGACAAGCGACTTCACATAATCCCACAAAAAAAAGTCCAGCGGTGTTAAATCGCACGATCTTGGAGGCCACGCCGCAGGCCCACGACGCGAGATAATGCGCTCACCAAAAGTTTCCTTCAATAAATTGATTGTTTCGTTGGCTGTATGGCATGTGGCGCCTTGTAGCGTCTTGTTGGAACCAAAGGTGGTCCACATCAACATCCTCCAATTCATTAATCATGGCTCTATAGCGTTCCCCATTGACTGTAACAGTATGACCGGCTTTATATTTGATCGCTGTGGCGCAGTGGTAGTGCGTTAGACTGCTGCGCAGAGTGTCCGGAGTTCGAATCTCGGCACAGCCAAAATCAAAAAGTAGAAAAAATAGTTTTTCTACATGGCACCACCTCTTGGCAGGCAATGGCAAACCTACAAGAGTAAAAATTGCTATGAAAAGCTTTTCACTTCGCCGTTCGGATTCGGTTTTAAACTGTAGGTCCCTTCCATTCATGTACAAATATAACACGCACAACATGAGTGGATGCGAAAAGCGAAAAGCTCGGCCTAGGCCCTCCATGGGCTGTTGTGCCACTAAAAGTAAGTAAGTAAGTAAGTCATCTTTGAAGAAATATAGACCAATGATTCCCTCTGCCCATAGAGCATAGCAAACGGTGACTTTTTGAGGATGTAACTTCGTCTCAACAATGGCTTGTGGATTATGATCATTCCAAATGCGGCAATTTTGCTTATTAACGTAAAAAAAAAACGCTGAAAAAAAATTTCTTGTGATAATCGGGATTGGTGGGCATCTGGCTTTAAGCCCATTCACCGAACGTGCGACGCGCTTAATGGTCGTTCGGCTTCAATTCTTGCACGAGTTGGATTTTGTAAGATCGCAAACCAAGATCCTTCCGCAAAATCTTCCATAAAGTGGATGGACACAGCTCCAATTGTTGCGCGCGATGGCGGATGAGTCGCGCGAACCGAACCATTATTTTGGTAATAAATTTACACGATTTGCAAACGTTGTTCAGGAGTAAGTTTATTAATTATGAAATGCAAACCAAACTGAGCATGAATCACGTGACAGCTGTCAAAAACACCAATTCCGAAAAAAGTATTGCTAGATTGATAATCACACTTCTAAAAAAAACACCCTTTAGTAGAGAAATATAAGTTTTTCTTTCATTAATTGTGCATAAATATTGGTATGCAAATTATTGTGCATGTGTGTGTGCGTAATACACACCCACTGACACATGCATACATAAACACTTGCACATATAGTACATATGTAGTTATTCAAAAAATAATTAAACACAAATGTGACATAAATACATGCCGAGAATCAACAATGACAATATCATCGCCACCGCCTTAGCCCCCACAATCGCCATCGTCGTTGTTGTCGTCATTCTCATAATCATTATTATTGTTAACAGCAAGAAAAGTACTTTTTGCAGTACTCTTCGTGCTTGTATCCTTTTTTGTGCTTTTGTACTTATTACAAAACTAACAAATAGAAAATGAAAGCAAAGTACTAGTATCGCACACAGTTCGTTTTCATTTCTTAATAAGACAGCTTGAGATTTTCACTCATCGCTGGCTGTCATCATCATCGTCCGTATTATTATCATCATCATCGTGACGATGTTGCTGCTGGTGTTTATTATCACTGGCTTCTCAGTTGTTGTGTTCATTTGACCACAAGGATTTTAAGTATACTACAGAAGCAAATTACAAACATACAAATAAGAACAAAAAAAGTTAACAAGGAAAAGGATTTTTAGAATCCTTTTTCCTCACACTGGCTTTTTGCTTTACTTCATTCCATTTTATTTCCCGCTTTCCCTTTTTTTTCTGTAAATGCAGTTGAAATTTTATACTGCAGCAGTCAGTGCTTTTTGTAATTGTAGTTGTTACATTTTTTTTTATTGTAGTTGTTGTTGTGAGGAAAAACAACAAAGTAAAAGGCAAACAGTAATTAAAAGTAGACTTTTTTGAGTTTCCTCTTTACTGCAGCTATTTGTTTTTTTTTTGTGGATTTTCTTGCTTTCATTTTATTTTTAAATGAACGATTTTTTTTGTTTTACAACAGACACACACACAAACATATTCATATGCACATTCATATGTACATATGTATTTGGGTGTGGAGCAAGGACATTCTTTACGTCAAAGATTGTGTGTGTGTGTGTGTGTGAGCAACCTTTATAAATAAACATGTGTACACAGCATACAGATGTGCTTGGGCTTAACGAATTTTGGGAATGCCGGGCGCAGAATTATAAGACCTGCGGAAAGAACTGGGCGATTCAGTAATTCTGTACAGTGGAACAATCTGTTCCCAAAAGAACTTAATGGACTCAAAGAAAACGAAATGCTTGTGAGTCTAGGGCAAATCAACGAACACTTGGAATGTTTTTGTAGGAGCCTGGCAGTGCCAATTAGGGTTGTGCGAATAATTTTTATTCGCATTTGCAATTGCAACAATTCGCATAAGTTTCAATATTCGTATTCGGTTTCGCATTCTTAATTTTTTATGCGAATTATTTCTGTAACTAAGTTTTGCCATGTTCAATAATAAAAGTTATCATTACTGAAATAAATTTTTTTTTTTTAATATTTTATTTACTTTTTATTTTTTTGTTAAGAAACAAATATTAGCATTCCCAAATTTAGTTTTTATTAGTTGCATTCGCATTTGCGAATAGTTATTTTTTTTTTTTTTTGATTGTATTACTGTATGTCCCTTCCATTCATGTACAAATATAGCACGCATAACGTGAGTGTGGATGCAAAAAGCTCGTGCTATGCCCTTCATGGGCTGTTGTCCCATTAACAGAAGTAGAAGAATTCACATTAATTTTTCAGTATTCGCACAACCCTAGTTTGACTGACCAAAGCGACTCTGTTGATTTGCATACACTGTGCAACAAAAAAGCACATCGGCTGGATGAGGATTCATTTGGATGGCTGATCCTCAAATGATAATAATTTTGATACCTGAGAGGAAATTATTTATTATTTATAATTATATATTTTTTGATATTCTAAACATTATTTCTCCACTTATTTTGGATTTTGTTTGCCAGCCTGATCCTACAAACAAACTGTTTAATTAAAAAGTAGCGACTACTTAGTTCGATTTCAGCAAAAATATTGCTTAAACAAATTTACCATACCTCAATTTGTGGATAATTTAGAATCATTTTACGATTACCAATTACAAATTTAAATTTTCTAATTTTTTCATAACCTTAAAAAAAGGTATTTGATAAACGCTAAGAGCATTAATAAATAATTTCTGACCATTGAGGATAAAAATTAGATTGAGATCAAGTGAGTAGCTGTCGTAAATAAGTAAAAAAAACAAATGCATATATTTCTAGTTTTATTTTTAGAAACAACAAATTGTACTTTCAATTATTTTTGAAAGTACAATCTTTCATTTATAAAAAAACAACAGAAGATTTAATTAAAAAACACATTACCACTATACAAAAGTGTTTAATTTCGACCTTGAGAATATCTGCGGTCAACGCGAGCATCGGCTTTGAATGTTTTAGCCAACGTGTTTTATTGTCAATACCTCAATATGTTTCCCCTTCCCTTCGTCATGTAGTTTAATAATTACATTTCGTTCTCCGGTACTTAAGCGCGCATAATTTGCTAGATTTGAACTCATAACTATCACTTAAGCAAAAAAAAAAGGATATTGTAATTTTATTGAAAATAAATGTGGTTTTTTAACTTACCTACTTTTATTATTTACTCAATCAAAAACTACACTTTTATTCAACATGAATTTAAAGAGATTTAGTCAAACTGCACTTGTACACTAGTACTTATTTTTGGCGCGGCCGGAAATTAGGTTTTTTCCAAACTATGCGCACAAAAAACTAAGAAATTTTCAATCGATATAAAAGATAATAATTAAATTAATTATGTAATAAAATATTAAATTTCGAAAATTTCCGTTATTCAGATCAAAGCCAACGCTATGAGTTTGTCTACTTATTTATGAGAGTCACTGTATATGTATGCACCTGAAACTTTTACTGATTAAATTATTCATTTATTGAGATATAAAACAAAATTTTTTTAATTTTTCTATACATTTTCAATTGTATGAAGTACGTACTTGGTATTTTGTTTCCTTAATTATTGCTATTATTTTTATTATTGTTCCCTCTAGCTCCACAATTTCAAAACGTCAATTACTATTTTGCACACACAACACCCGCTATAATTATGCAGTTAAGATCTTGTAATAACGCTGTGCAATTCAAAAATAAACTAGCTTTATTCTTTTCTTCGCTGTAATAGAAAATAGTCAAATATATGATGTCATTAAAATTTGTATGAATAGATGTTTAATGATAGTTATACTATATTTATATTTTTGTGCTTCACATTATATTACTTGTTTTTATTTTATGTTTTGCAAATGTTTACTAAAATTTTAGAAAATGTTTATTTTTAGTACTAATTTGTCTATGCCTGATTTTGCACTTCCAGATGATTACCACTACAAATATAAATTTTGATGTCATGCAATATTATATTATAAGTCATATATTTAATCCTTGTTTTACCCTGCATGCTGCCGGCACTGCTAATAAGGTTTTAAACTTTGTTGTGCCGGTTTTCGAAAGATATAAATAATAAAATTTACGTTTTGTTTACTGTTGATCGGCGTGTGTGATAAAAATTAAAACTGCGTTTTTTTACACATACGAGGTGTGATCAAAAAAATAACTGTTATTTTCAAATTTCGTGAGTTACGTGGTTGGTATATATGTTGGCAATACCAACCATTTTGGATTGTCAGTTTGTTTTTGACAGATAAAAAGGTTAGTCGTGTTTTGGTGTGCTCTTCGATTTTTTACTATTCGAAAAAATGGATCAAAGAAACTGTATTCAGTTTTGTGTAAAAAATTAAATTAAATGCGCAAGGACATATGAAATGTTGACTGTGGTCTTTGCCGAGTCTACTATGAGCAGAACACAAGTTCAATTGTGGTATAACCGGTTTAAGGAAGGCCGAGAAGATGTCAATGACGATGCTCGTCCTGATCGCCCGAGCACGTCAACAACCGATGAAAACATTGACGCAGTGAAGAAAATGATTTTGGATAATCGTCGAATCACTATCAGAGAGGTTGCTGATGATGTTGGCACATCGTTCCGCAATTTTTACGGATGTTTTAGGCATGAAACGTGCGGCAGCGAAGATTGTTCCAAAATTACTAAATTTTGAGCAAAAACAACGTCGCTTGTGCGTAAGTTTTTGGCCGAAAACAAAATCGTTATCATGCCTCAACCACCGTATTCACCGGACTTGGCCCCCGCTGACTTTTTTCTCTTCCCAAAACTGAAGACACCGATGAAAGGAAAGCGTTTTGCTGCGATTGAGGAGATAAAAGAAAAATCGAAACAGGAGCTGTTGGCGATGCCAAAAAGCGCGTTTCAGAAGTGTTTCGAGGATTGGAAAAAACGCTGGCATAAGTGTATTATATCTGAGGGGGATTACTTTGAAGGGGACAAGATAGTGGTTGATGAATAAATAAATACTTTTTGAAAAAAATGTAAATTTTTATGAAAATAACGGTTATTTTTTTATCATACTCGTACACTCAAGAATTCGTACAAACTGATATCGGAAATTTGATGAGGATGTTGTGGATACAAAAATACATTTTAACTTTTCAAAAAGTACATACTTACGATGTAACTTTTACACACATCATATTAGATAATTATATCTCACTATTGTGTAATAGCTTGTGTGTTTTCACACAAATATTCTATGCTCAAATACACATTTGATATTTGTATGGTATAAATCAATGTGTATTTTAACATTAAATAATCGGCTTTTTAAAAAAAATAAATATAAAAAGCAAATACTTCACTAATACAAAAACAAAACTTAACTATAATGTAAAAATTTATCGTAGTTGGCTGTACAAAATATTTGCAACTATTAATTTAAAAAATTAATATTTAATGGAATATCACCAGGTTTTTGTTATACTTAGCTGCGCATCTCCTTGGCATAGATGTGATTATATTATTTATAAATGTATTTGGAATGTCCTTTCACTGTTTTTCCAATTCTGCAAAGAGCCTTCCGGTTTCTTAAAATTGCTGTTGACTAATCGTCGTTTGACGATCTCCCAGAGATTCTCGATTGGATTAAGGTCTGGCAACTGCGCCGGCCATTGAAGAACATAATATATTGACCTCTGATCCAATCTTTTACCACTTTCTACGTGTGTTTGGGATCATCATCATGCTGTAACCTCCAGCCAAATGGCATTTTCCAAGTTGCATGTGACAGCATAGTATTTTCGAATATGCGTTTATAATCGTGAAACGTAATTATTCCTTCAACACGGTGAATTGGACCGGTTCCTTGTGCAGAGAAGCATACCCAGACCATAATATTGCCACATCCATGCTTGACAGTGCCTTTTGGTTCAGCCTTTCGCCCTTTGGTCTTCTCACTAGCCACTTACCATCCGATCCGAACAAATTATATTTGGACTCAGCAGCAAATAGAACTGTTTTCCATTGGCAGGAAGTCCAGTTTACGTCCAGCCAACTGATTTTTCGCTGTTTGTAACTGCGAAGATTAGCTTCTAAGGCTCTACGTCTGATAGTAATGTGTTTTTGATTTCTTTTGTAGATGCTTGAGGATTATTCTTTATGAATTTTATTATTTCTCGATACTCTCGATCGCTCGTCTTGCGAGTTCTTCCACCTTTATGGCATGACTGAATATTTTCACTGTTAACATTGGGCGAAATAGTTGATTTATGTGTAGAGTATTTTATCGAAATTTCTTTTTGAGTCATTTTATTTTTGTAAACTTTCAAAATATTTTATTTAGTAAAAACATTATATATATTTCCACCGATTTTTTTTTTTACAAAATTGTCCAATACACTTTTATTACTGCCAAAGGTTAAATCATTATAATAAAAATTATTAAACTGACCAATCCAAAAAATTACAAATTAATTATAAGAAAAAATGCAAATGTAACAAAAAAAAAATGCATTTCCTGTTATAAAATTTTTAAATTCTTTCCTTTCTATGAAAAAAAGTTAGCCAGTTGCAATGTTTTGCTCGGCCACGATACGATAGATTTTTACATTGAAGTAAAGTTTTGTTTTTGCATTAGTGAAGTATGCACTTTTTATTGTTGTTTTATAAACGTCTATATATATGTGTATATCTTTTAGTTACCGAAAGTCCATGATTTAGCTCCATGTATTCTCAGTTGCAAATCTTTTCCACAGCGCACTGTATTTGATCTCATTTATATTTTTTAATAATGATAAATGTGTACTTACTTATTTTGAATGTTTTTTCACATCGCATAAATATTGCATTTTACAAATAAAATTTGTAAATCGTTCTCAGATATTTTATTTTGTTTATTGTTTTACTTTGCTTTTACAAAAAATTCTTATTACATTGCAAAAAAATTTTATTTTGTAACTAAAATGTGTAACTCGATCTCACATTTTTTTTTCTACATGTTTTGAAAACTAATTTTCATCAACTAACTATTACTTAATTTTTTACAGTTTATTTTACTTTGCATTTAATAATAAAAAGAATACATAAAATTCACTAACATTTTAACAAAATGTATTTAATTACTGTACTTATAATTTTATGCATGAGCTATTTCCAATTTCACAACATAAATAACTACGTTAACTTTTCACAATTTTACTAAAAAAAAAATTAAAAAAAAAACAGTTTTTGTTCTGGTAGTTGGAGTAACCCTCAATTAAACCTTTCATTCTAAAGAGCATGAAAAATACTTGCCCATACTCCAAGTGTTTTGGGTAGGCACTTAATCGAGACTTTCATACATACATATATATAGGCATATGTATATGTATGTATGTATATATAATTATTTTTTTTTTCAATTTTTTCTAAAAATAATTGTGTAATTTTTATCACAAGTGCTTTAAAGTGGCACTTGAAATCAGCTTCCCCCCACTCTCACCCTCTAAATGATAATAACAACAACAATAATAAAACATGTATTTACATATAGTATACTTAAAAAAAAATATAGAAAAAAAGAAAAATTAGTCGAGTAGGCATGACGACAGCAACCGGCAATTGTTGTTGCTACCATTAGTTGCTGATAGGCTTAGATTGTTGAAGTTGTTGACTGGCAACGTCGCTAATGTAGTAATTTGCCCAAAACAGAATGAAAACTCATGAAAATATTTAAAATAATAATAACTTTTGGCTATTATATTTTGCTGTAATGTAGTAATTGTTATTGTTTCGTGTGTTTTGGATGGAAAACCAACGAAAACAAAAGCAACAAGAGTTTGTAAGTGCTTTGATAACAATAAAATTGTCATTGTTTTAGGTAGCAGCCCTGAAACTACCCACTATGACATAAATTGGTAGCTTATTTAGTAGAACAAAAAAATATTTGAAAAGTTTGTATTTTAATTTTGGTTATAATAGTTTTTTTTTTTTTTAATTTTTCTTCTTTGGGGGGAAGGTGAACATTTTTTTGTTTGGTTCGTATTTTTGTTTTGGTTCTTGTTTCACAGTTTTTCATTTTCGACTTTTGTGATTTTACTTAGCGCATAATTGGTGTCATTGAGATTTATTTGTTGTTGATTTTGCTTTTGGAAATTTTTTATGATAATGTAGCACTTAATTAATATACTAAAATTATAAAGAATTATTGTTTACACGAAAAAGAAAGAATGAACAATAATTTAAACAATAAAATTGGCAAAATTTATTTTATTTTCTCTGTGGTAAATTTTACACTTTCATTGCTGCTGGAATAGTCATTCTTGCAATAATTTTTCAAAAGTCTTCAGAAGGATTCAGAATTCCGATTCTTTTCAGAAAGTTTGCCCCTAGCCGTGTGATTTTTCTTCGAAGTGTGTATTTAAAATCCAACTATGGAAATCACTGCCTATATGCAACCAAACCAATAAAGCTCACATTTGAGTTGGCTTGAAAAATACATTTGCAAATGCATAAATATTCAACTCCTTGTTGTTTTCTTTCGCTATTACAAAAAAAAAAAAAAAACAAAAAAAGAAATCAAGAAAGAAACTAATAATTTATTTTCTTTTACAAACTTCCTTTCTTCTTCCTTTAAATGTTTTTCTCGGAACAGAAAAAGAAAAGCTAATAAATATTTTCATTTTCCTATACATAATGTTATCGTTTTTGCTGTTTTGGTGATTGTTGTTATTATCATCGTCTTCCTTATCGTCGTTGACAATTTTTAATAGCTTTATAACAACATATTTCCATAAATCCCCATAAGCAATACACATGCAAATTGGGAAAACTCAAGATTCCTTTTGGTTTTCTATACATATTTTTGTGATGATTTATCTGTCGTCGGGGGTCGTCGTCGCTGTTGTTGGTGTGTGCCACTATCTCGAAGACTACCAGGAAAAAGTAACTTAACAATTCAATGCATAATGAACGTTGCACTATCAGGTGCCAAAAAGTGTATGAAACAAACAAACAAAAAATGCATAAGAATTTAGAAAATACAACAGCAACAACAAAAAGAAGACAATCAACAACTCTATTACTCCATTTAGTAACATCGACCGACAACAACAACAATCACAAAAATTGACTGTGGTCTTGAATATTTTTTCTCTGGTAATTCAGTATAAAATTCTTGGTAGAGAGCACAGTTTGTTAGAGGAATTATGGTATTTCCTCAAATTTCAAATCAAAAATGTGTGTTCCTTTGCCAGTTTTGTGACTCTAAGCATTTCAATTGAGTTGAAATGTGCAACGTCATGCTTACATTGTCGAATCATTGTCATTGATTTCGCTCGAGTGAGAGTAGAATCTTCACCGTCTTTGCAATCGACCAATCGATCGTATTCGTTTTTTTTCCTTCAATGAGGGTAAGGAATGTTTTTGAAAATCCCGGGATTCCGGAATTTTTCGGGATTTTCCAATTAAGTCAAATATCTATGAATGTACATAAAATCAAGGTTAAAGAGTGCAAAATACAAAAAATAAACAATGGTCTCAACAATATTAAATGCAGAATGTTTCATAAATGAGATAAAAATCATTAGAACTTTGTTTTTATTTAAATTATTTCATTATATTTCCATTTAAAAAAAAACACGTTTTACGTTACACGTATTTTATTCACATGTTTTAATTTAATAATTAATTAACAAAAAAAATAATGTATATGAGAAAAAAGTTCATACACTTAATTTTATTTTAAAAAAAATAACAAAAATTCAGTCACAGAACTGATTATTGAGATCACTTATGTGTCGTTTTGGGCAATACAACTTATAACTTCGGTTAAGTTAAAATAAATTATACAAAATTTATTCATTTTTAAAGAAATAGAAGGAAAGAGAAGAACGTAATTTATTGCAGAAGCTGGCTAAGCTGTCGAAAAGCATCTTTCTGATTCGATACTAGTCGGAGAGATAGACTGAAGGTAATCGCAGGCAAGTTGAAGATGTTGCCCTCGATTACCACCCGAAACGAATAAATCAATTTCCCGAGAAACGATCTCCTATAAGCTTTCTGAATTTTGCGACTTTGTTGAACTGCGACAATTATCCAAAGCTTTTTGTACCCGGCTTTTTAAACTTTCGGTTTCATCATATTCCGAGTTTTCAAAAAAAATTACTTCATATTCAACGTGTTGCGATTCCGAAGAAAATTTTTTTTAAATTCCTTTAATTTCGGTTTTAATTTTTGAAAAATTTTCCGAATTATCTTCGTTTAACTCAGATGTTTCCATTCGATTTGTTAAAAAGTTTAGAATTGACGAAGACACAGTTCTTCTCTCTCTGATTCGAGCTTTGGCCGATTGTAAAAGTTTGTCGCTTAAAGCAGATTTGGTTTGTGCGATTTCCTTTGACATAAATACTAATGCCACATCGGCTTTACATAGATTCATATCGCTTCGACAGAGAGCTTCAACTGTAATTTTTTTTTTCCTATTTTATTCCACTTGGGAACATAGGGCTTCAACAAAACATTGCCATCTTATTCTATTGTTAGCTATTCTTTTGGCAACGTTCCACGATTCTTCAGCTGCTCTCAGTTCACTTTCAATGATCCGCTTCCAGGTGTTGCGCGGGCGTCCAGGCCGTCTGTGACCTTGAGGGTTCCAGTCTAACGCAGTTCTGCTGATACTTTCGGACGGCTTTCGCAGTGTGTGACCTATCCACCACCATTTACGAAATCTTATTTGTTTAGCAATGGGGTCCTGCTCCGTCAATTTAACAATTTTTGTAAACAATTTTCTGTAATATTTACTGGTTTCAAAATTCTATCAATTTCATTTACAACAGCTCATTCAAAATCTTAAATTTGTTGCATTTTCAAATCGATTACTGCTTTTTTAATTGATCGCTCCAACAATGTAAAGCGCTAAAGCATGTTTAGCATGCTGCTCTCCATCGCATTTTACAGTCGATTATCAGTTTTAGCTCCTGCAGCAAGTCGTTTTTTGTTGCTGATTTGCGAAATGTTTGAACTATTTTTCGTACATGGTCGATTATCTTTTGGACATCATGATTCTCAGTAAGTTCACAAAAACGATCGCGTTCTCATATTTGAAGCCCGTAGTCATCTACATCGTCGTCTTGTAAATCGGATTCTTTTTCGGACACAACAACACGCTCGGTTGGTTTTTTTTTTGTATAAAACATCAATTAACGCTAATTGAATACCATGAGCAAAGCAAAGTTGTTGTTTTGGCGAAATTAGTTTTCCGACTTTTACCATGGTACTTGCGCCGTCCGTTGAGATAGCTACGATATCCGCTGATAAAGATAGATTGAACTTTTTGAGTCTTTCTTCCAAGAGTTCCAAGAGCAAACGTTTGCTGTCTTACGAGCAAACTTAAGTCTTACGAGAGCTTAAGCTTTTAAGTCCTACGAGACCAATTTCAAAATATTTGCTCTTTCCACACACTGTCACATTCATGTATCGCTTGTTAGCTATAGAGGTCCACTCATCAAAAATCAGGTTAAATTTATCACCACGTTTTTTAAGTCCATCCAGCTCTTCATTAATATACTTAACTGAGGGTTATGTTGAAAAATTTAATCATTTGTTGTTTTGTCGCCTCTTCTGACTTCGAAACGTCGAAGCTACGCGCCATCAATGACTTCCGCATTTCTATGGATGTGTTAAATATTGAAAAGGGCGCCGTTAACCGTGCCACGACCGCCATAAATGTATTGTCATATTTGGGCTCAAATACTTCGTAATTGATTTTGTGTTTTTGCTTGTACTGGCGGTGGCGCTTGCATCTCCTTTTTTTCCAACTTTATACTGTGAGTCTAAAAAGAATAATACTTAAATAACAATAAGTGCACTATATTGTATATACTGTAATACTTACGTTGAGATGAGTCGGAAGTCTTTTTGTGGTTTTTAAATGCTTTTTGCAAATTTTACACTTTGCGATAGACTGCCATCATCCGCGTTTAAATAATGGTACCAAACCGAAGATTTATCTTCTCCTTTTGTTGTGTGTACTCTAAAATTCGTTTTTTTATATCTACAAAAAATTTTCAAAACTTTAATGACAAATAAAATTGAATAAAAAAAAATTCAAAGTATGAATTTTAAACTTACCCTTTTGAATATATTTTACAAGTTAATAATGTTGCTCTTACGACGCTAAATGAAGCGAAATATTTTGGAATTGGAACACAAGTTTCATTTGAAAATGATTTCAACAGCAAGTTTGCAAATTCACTGCAAAATTTCGCAAAATATCTTTAATAATGACATAAAATCATTTATCGCGAAATCCCGGGATTCTGGACTTAAAAATCCCGGGATTCTGGATTGAAAAAACGTCCGGGCTCCCGGGATTTCGGAATTCGGGATCCTGGGACTGAGTGCCTTCAGTGAGAGTAAAATTTTCTTATGCTTTAATTTTCATCGACCAATCGTAGCTATTCCTTTTTATTTAGTGAGTGTAACATACTCTCACATAGATTTTCTTCTTTGTATTAAACAAAATGAGCCGTTGCTATATTGAGCGAAATTGAAATCCTCTTATGTAATGATTTCAATTGACAACTTGATGTCCTTTTAATCAATCGATCATAGTCATTTCTTTTCCTTCAGTCAAAGTAAGATTCTCTTATGCTATACTTTCCACCGACCAATCATAATAGCTGCTGCTTTCCATTGTGTGAGTATAAGCTACTGTCACATAATTCCTCTTATTTCTATTAAACAAACTGATCTGTTGCTCTTTTGAGTGAAATTGAAATCCTATTATGTAATGATTTCAATTGACCACTTAATGTCGTAGATTTTCTTTGAATAAGTGAATAAATCTCTAAAGATGTGCTTTTAATTAACCAAGCATAGTCGTTGATGAACATTAAATGAGAAATATTTGAATTTTCTAATGATAATTCTTGATTTTTATTTGATCAAAGAAAAATTTTATATCACTCTTGACTTTGGCAATGAAACTGGTACCCATTTAGCAAAAGTATATATAACTTCGAAGTGGGAGTTAACCTTCAATTGACCAATCAGAACTGTTGGTTGCCGTCGAGTGAGAGTAAAACGAACTTACGTAAGACTTTCAATTTATTGACTGTAGTCATTTGTTACCAAATACCATATTAAAAAGTAAATCATTTTAAATATTGCTATGAAAATTTTACATTTACTACTTTGGCAAAAGTTAGTAAGACTTTATTCATAATTTCAAATTTTTTTATTCATTCTTCCAAATCTATTTCGTCCCCTTCAAAGTAATCCCACCCGGCCCCAATACACTTGTGCCAACGTTTTTTCCAATTCTCGAAACAGTTGTTAAAGTCAATTTCCGGAATAGCCTTCAATGCGCTTAGCGCATCTTCAATTGACTCAAAACGGTGCCCACGAAGCGGTTTTTTGAGTTAAGAAAATAGCCAAAAGTCACACGGTGCTAAGTCAGGCGAAGAGGGTTGTAGGGTGGTTGCGGAACGATATCAGTCGAATTTTTAGCAAAATGGTCTCGTAAAACCAATGCAGTGATTTTGGAACCAATCGTGCATTCACTCTTCTTAGGCCCAAATGATGTTTTAAAATGGTTTTCACTGATCCTTCCGATATTGATATTCCAACGATGCCAGTAAGGTCTCTGACTGTTAATCGTCGATTCTCGAGCACCAATTCCTTGATTTTATTGACGTGTTGATCATCAGTTGATGTTGATGGCCGTCCTGGACGTGGTTCGTCGTCAACGCGTTCTCGACCATCTTTGAACAATTTGTACCAATCAAAAACACTTGCTCGCGACATACAATTATCACCGAAGGCCTTTTGCAACATTCTGAACGTTTCGGCACCAGAAATTTGATTCCGCACACAAAATTTAATGGAACTTCTTTGTTGAATAATTTCACTCATTGTGAAAATCGCCGAATGCACTTTTTGCACTTCAGAAAGACAAGCGTATACTAAACACTAATGATGTCACCGACAGTCATACCAACCTTAAAAAAATTATATTTTGACGAATGGGTTTCCGCGCGAAATTTAAATTAAAAAGTCTTATTACTTTTTGCCCATAGTAGTATGTATAAAAAAATTTTTGGTACCAGTTACAGTTCATATATTTTAAAAAGAATGAACATATTTATCATTTTACTTATAAATACTTTTACAAAGAATCGTTGGACAAATAATTAAAAAAGTATTTTTTTGTATTCTGACATTCGTTGTATGGGTCACAAAATGCAATGCCAAAGTAAACACTCTTTGATGACAAAAATGCGTATTTTGGCAAGAAAGCTAAGAAAGAAAAAAATTTAAGAAACTTAAAGACTTTTATAGAGATTACTACAAATGAAGAAATAAATTTCAAGATTAAAATAAAATTTTGTCATTTTTTCCTTGTATTTTTCTATTTATTTACTTAAGTTTAAGTGTGGAATTTTAAGCTTGTTATTATGAATATAAAGTCAAGAAAAGCTGAATTTATGTTCGTTCGAAGGAATCAGAAAACGCAGCAGCAACGCAGATAAAAAAATAAGAAAGCAACTATTGTCCTAAATAACATAAACACAATCAAGGCGAGAAGTTTCAACAAAAAAATAATAAAAAATATAAAAGTCCTTGAAGGACAATGTTTTCTTAATGTATTATGTATGTGTGTGTGGAACATGCTACTTGCGTGTATTATAAGAAGAACAAATGTATGTATGTGTGACGCATTCAACACACCACCACACACATTCACACAAAAAACGAGAAAACAAATAAAACTTAATTTGTCTTTTTGCTCTTTGTGTGTGACTGGAGCATGCATGTATTAGATTTTAGTATTTTTTTGTTATCTTTTTATTTCATTTTTGTAAAGTTTATTTTTATACATATTTTTTATTTTGCTCAAAATGATTTCATTTATTTTTATTATTTTATTGCAATAAAAATGCAAAACTTTCTTTGCAATCCAATGAAGAAAACCGAGTTAAAATAATGTGCGCAAATGTAAAAGGAGAATGCAACTACGTGCAAGCCATATTTAAATTGAAAACTTACTTGGAACATGTTAGACACAGACGCCCTATTTTTAAGAGCATTGAAAAGCACAAGTTTCATATAAACTTAGTTTAATTGTTGAATCGATAGTTTTCGATTGAAATAAATAGTATTTGCATTAATTTTAATAGTAAAAACTGATGGATGTACCATAGCTTAAACCTTATTTATTGAATTTGATTTTAGATGTTTAGATGTTTTTAGATGGCGGACTTTTTACTTCCCACCAATAATGAAAACTAAGGTCATTTACTTTACTTTTAATGGCACAACAGCTCATGGAGGGCCTAGGCCGAGCTTTTCGCATCCACTCATGTTGTGCGTGTTATATTTGTACATGAATGGAAGGGACCTACAGTTTAATGCCGAATCCGAACGGCGAAGTGAAAAGCTTTTCATAGCAATATTTACTCTTGTAGGTTTACCATTGCCTGCCAAGAGGTGGTGCCGTGTAGAAAAATTATTTTTTCTACTTTTTGATTTCGCCTGTGCCGAGATTCGAACCCCGGCCACTCTGCGTAGCAGTCCAACGCACTACCACTACGCCACAGCGACAACTAAGGTCATGGTATAATGAAAATTTTTGAAATCGTTGTACCGAACATGATATGCTGGTTGTATCACACACCGAGCACAAAGTGTTTGCCGAACAAACTTCTCAATATAACCACGGCCTAACGAGTGACCTGTGCCATGTCTTGCATTTGTGATATGTTGTGTCAGTCGCACAAAAAACACTTCAAAGTAGGTCGTTCACAGATGATATGCTATACATAACAGATTAGTATTTTAATAGTAAAAAGTATTGAACTGATATGAAAATCTTATACCTTTCATAGTATTTTTCTCTAAGTGTATTCAGCAACTCGAAAGTTTAACTCAATTGTAATTTGTGGAGTTTAAACTTAATAATTAAGCTTAGACTTTCGTTAAATATATTTAAAGGGTGTTTTTTAGAAGTGTGGTTTTCAATCTGGCAATACTTTTTTCGGAGTTGGTCTTTTTGACAGCTGTCACTTGATTTATGCTCAGTTTGGTTTGCCATTTCATAATGAATAAACTTACTCCTGAACAACGTTTGCAAATCGTGCAAATTTATTACCAAAACGAGATGGTCACCGATGCCGACTTTCTCAAGAAAATTTTGTTCAGCGATGAAGCTCACTTTTGGTTGAATGGGTACGTTAATAAGCAAAATTGTAAATTGTCGCATTTGGAGTGATCATAATCCACAAGCCATTGTTGAGACGCCGTTACATCCTCAAAAAGTCACTGTTTGGGTTTGGTGTGCTCTATGGGCAGAGGGAATCATTGGTCCATATATCTTCAAAGATGAAGCCGGTCATAATGTTACAGTCAATGGGGAACGCTATAGAACCATGATAAATGATTTTTTCGTGCCTGAATTGGAGGATGTTGATGTGGACGTCCTTTGGTTCCAACAAGACGCTACAAGGCGCTACATGCCATACAGCCAACGAAACAATCAATTTATTGAAGGAAACTTTTGGTGAGCGAATTACCTCGCGTCGTGGGGTTGGCATCTTCTGTAATCACGCTTCTGTGAGGTCTGGTTGTGGCGTGGCTTCTAAGAGCATGCGATTTAACACCGCTGGACTATTTTTGTGGGGTTATGTGAAGTCCCTTGTCTACGCAGATAAGCCCGAGATGATAGACGCCTTGGAAGAGAATATTCGGCGCGTTATTACTGACATACGTCCCGAAAATTGGGCCTCTCGGCTGGAATTTATTCGAACCGGCCGCGGCGGCCACTTGGCCGAAATCGTTTTTAAAACATAATGGCAAATCCTTATCTTTATAATAAAGCTAAATTCTTGGCCATAACATTAAATTATATGCGTTTTATTTCTTCTTGAAAACCACACTTCTAAAAAAACACCCTGTATATAAAGGTTCTTCCTTTTTACTTTCCCTTGCTCTCTTCCTTCCCTTTTTATTTATTTATTATCTTCAAACAGAAAGACGCCAACAATTTTCCACACATTCGTATATCAAATTTTAAATGTTTTCTGTTGTTACAAGCAAAAATTTTATGAAAAATACATACGAGTACTAAAAAATGTATGTGTATGGAAACAAATATGCGAATATGTGAATTATAAAAATTTTCAACATAATAAATGATGTTGCCACATTTGGTGCTGCTTGCTTGCTGCATGCAACTCACATACTATGTAATAATATAAAGTAGAATAGCAAGTAAGTTCCTAGTACATATTGTACTAAGAAAAATATGTAAAATAAATGTAACCTAAATATTTATGAAATATGCTGAAAAGAGGAAGCGGGAGAGTTGTGCAAAGTATTAAGAATTTATAATCAAAATTTGAACGAATATTCTTTTAAATCTTTATATAGTAAATAACTGAATTCTAATTAATAATTTTCTTTTAAGTATATTTTTAAACAATTTTATCCTTTTTTTCTACTTTCAGGTAAGTGCTTCAGTACTTTTGACCCCATTTCCAAAATCCGCTAAAAACCAAATGTGTTGTAAGTAAAAAAATGCAATTATTATACTATAAAACTAATAAAACTATAGGGAAAGAGAAAAAACTAAAAGTTGCTGCCATTGCTGCTGCGACATAATAAACAACTACTACACTATCGTTCACATTTCCCAACTGGATTTATGTACTAAAACGTTGACGACCTTTTTGTCCTACCATATACGAGTAAATGTAGAAAAATATTATAATAATTTACTGCAGATTTTAATTAAAACTTTAGTAGTGCTTGACTACTGTGCCTGTATGTGGCCGCAGTTGCTACTTACATACGATCAAGGATCACAGGACAGCAACATCAGACGCAACTACGGCAGAACATGAAAATTCCATTTCCTTAACGTTTTGTTTGCTACGACTATGACATAAATATTATACATGTAAACACGTACTCTAGGACTAACTAACTATGTACGTGCAATAATGTCCTTGCGAGTGTAAATAATTTTTTTTGCTGTTTCGTTTAAATATTGCTGCGTGTAATAAGTCGATAAAACATGCTTACCTGGACTTTCTCATCAAAGAAATTCCTTTGTCTGTAGGTATGCGAATGTGTTCAAATAAAATCACTTTCCTCCAATACATTAAGGAATCGTATTAAGTAAAAGTAAAAGCCACGGACAGTATTGCATGGAGCTAAGTATAAACATTAAAGAGTGCGTGCGTCGCCATCAAATTCACTGAATCTTTTTTAATATAATTAAATATTAATAATAATATTAAATAAATCTAAAAATATATTTTAATTATGTGTTTTTCGAGATTTTCGCTAGTGATTTCTCATGCCTTTAAGAATTTGTAGCCTTAAGGGCAGTTTTCCCCCTTCCCTTTCCGTTGTCGCTGTGGCGTAGTTGGTAGTGCATTTCTGCTGCGCAAAGTGTCCGGAGTTCATATTTCGGCACAGGTATATGCAAAAAGTAGGAAAAACAATTATTCTACTCGGCACAACCCAACCTCTTGGTATGCAATGATAAGCCTCAAGAGTGAAAAAAAATTGCCTATAAAAAACTTTTCACTTCGCCAATCGGATTCTATTTTTGAAAAAAATAAACTAGCAATCGCAATCGTTGTGAATTTTTACTTTCCACACTCCATTGATGGAAACTTTTGATACATTTCAATTTATTGCAGAATAAATTCATTAGAGAAGGTTAATCTTGGAACCGGGGTCGTGGTAAGAAAATTATGGCTCGGAGGGAAAAATATTTGTTCAATTTATGGGCCCCTTATTTTCCAAATGTGCACAAAGTTTTCGGCTTTCAACATTTTAACCAATTTGGAGATCTGTACACTTTGTGAGTGCTGTGGCGTAGTGGTAGTGCGTTGGACTGCTACGCAGAGTGTCCGGGGTTCGAATCTCGGCACAGGCAAAATCAAAAAAAAAAAAGTAGAAAAAATAATTTTTCTACACGGCACCACCTCTTGTCAGGCAATGGCAAACCTACAAGAGTAAAAATTGCTATGAAAAGCTTTTCACTTCGCCGTTCGGATTCGGCTTTAAACTGTAGGTCCCTTCCATTCATGTACAAATATAACACGCACAACATGAGTGGATGCGAAAAGCTAGGCCTAGGCCCTCCATGGGCTGTTGTGCCATCAAAAGTAAGTAAAGTAAAGTAAGTACACTTTGCCGGTCAGCAATCTTGAAAATTCGTCAGAAATACATTTTTAATCTTTTTTCAAAACTAATCTCGGTTTAATATTTCTACCATGCTCAGGTTTTTAAATTATTAAGTCTCACCTTGCTAAAAGGCCAGGTAAACAGGCATGCTTGTTTGGAATATCAACAAAAAGTAGTAAATTTAATTATTTTGCATTTGAATGTGAAACTTCATATAGATAATGTCGAAATTATAACTTCACAGGCCCCAATGAATGTATTTTTAAGAGACTGTATCTGACAAAACTTTTATAAAAGCATTTGGTAAAATTTGCAAATTTATGTATTAAAAAATCTCCAAAATCACGGGTCCCTCTTAAAAATCCGGGCCCGGGGGAAATCCCCAATCCTCCCCCTCTCTTCAAGCCCGCTTACTACAGCTGCCAACATCCACGTTTCCTCATTTGTTAAATTATGCACTGAAAATATGTATGTAGTATGTACTCCACTTCTACTTCAAGAAATCATAAATTTGTCTTGAAAAAGGTTTAATTTTCAATGTTTACACAATAGTATACAAACTTTTTCGTTTTTCTTAGAAATGATTATTTCCTTGAGCTGCCGAGCACCGATTGACAGTTCGATCTCCGACATAGAAACTTCTTTAAATGTGTTAATGAAATGAAATCACAACTAGTTTTCAGAACTCGGCAACATTCCAAAAGTTTGTATTTACAATTACGCAATATTACCCGCATAATAAAATGAAAAAAATAGCAGCCAACTACAACACACTTACATACTTACATCACAAAAAAGTTGTCAAAGTAAGTCTGCTGTTGAGCAAAATTATTTATTTCGCGTAGCTACCATATAACGCGGCACTGAGAGAAAAACTATAATAAATTGAAAGATGTAAAAAGAAAATTGATTATAAAAAAAAAATTCATAAAACATACAATAACGGATAGAATTTTATGAGGAATAACCCTAACGCATCATTATTGGAGCTATTATTTATTATTTTTATTTATATATTTATTTGGACTTTAAGCCCCCAACGCATTCAGATTACATAGGCCGACAAAAATAATAGTTTTTATTTAAATAAAGTAATTTACAATTTTTATTTGAATTTGAGTGAATACGAAAATATTCATATTAAATATAATAGTAGAATATTAAAAAAAAGAAGTTTCAACAAAAAATATTTTCAAGGGGGGTTTCCTTAAACAAGTTCTCCAACCATAAAATTATTTTTTTGTTAATTTAGAAAATTAGTTGCTAAATTTTTGGCAAGTTCATCATGTTTTTCTAGATCTAAAATAGTTTCTATAGTTTATTTTGCAAGATTGATACTTTCTTATTTAGAACAACCGCTGACATCAACGTAATTGATTTTGCTTAATATTTTTCACGCAGTGTACCTACAGTACATATTCTATGCATAGGTATTAAGGTATGCACGTACTTTCTATGAGGCCAAAAGAGATCGATAGCGACATAGAGAGCGAGTGAGAGATAATTTTTATATGGAGTAGTGTTAGAGTAAAAAAGAAAAGCCAACAATGAACATGTTAATTCAAATACATATTTGAGACTAGCAATCATGCGGTAAGCCAATTAATTGAATTGATTTCCGTTGCTGCCATTGCTGTTGCTGCCATTGCTGTTGCTGCCATTGCTGTTGCTGCCGGTGTTGTTGGTGTGGTGGTGGTGGTACGGTTAGCTTGTTGTTGTTGCGACGGGGTGTAGACAGTACACTCCCTCGCACCGCAACGCACCCACTCCTACCTTAACATTGAACTCAATCTTACCTTAACATTGAACCCAGCTAATGCTGGGTTATGTTCCCATCATAAGCTTGATCATTAATCATCACCTGCTTAAATGACTGACAAATGAGCCCAAAATTATAAGAGTTGGTTTTTTCTTTCCTTTTTGGTTGGGTTTTTTCTTTCCCCTCTAGTTTTGGTTAACTAAAACAAAGTGTTTATGTGTGTGTGTGTGTGTGTGTGCATGCGTGTGAGTCTGTGTTGACACTTTTGGTGTAAAAACTCTTGAGGGAAACCTAACGTAATGTAACGTTAACATTACAACGTAAAAGAAAGCAAAACAAGGTGGGTATGTATGTGTGTATGTATGTTTGTGTGTGTGTGTGTGTCGGAGGGCGTTTAAAAAACATTTTGCGAAAAGTGCAACAGCTACAAAATTAAAAGTTGTGAAAAAAGGTGGCAACTATGAAAATAAGTACCTCTAGGGTAATTGACTATATTTTGTTTGTTTGAAACTTTTGTTCAGTTGAGAAACAAGTAGATAGATGGTTCCACCCCCATTCAAACTTAAGGCAATAAAAAATTCCTGTATTTGTGTATGTGTAAACTTGTACATATGTGTGTGTGTGTGTTTATGGTAAATGTGTGAAAGTGAAAATAACGATGATGTTGACGGCACCGAGAGGCAGCAACAACAGCCAGCAACACCGGGCGGCCACATTGGCGGCGACGACGACCGGCAATTGCTTAAGGAGGTGTTGTTTTTGTTCTTTTCAGATTTGCATACATTAGAAAAATATCACCATCAAAATACAGCTAGCGAAACAATAGAGTCACAGGAGAATTATTGCTGTTTTTGTTGTGTGGCTTGTTCTGATTTTTGTGTTGTGTTGCGATTCTAAAGTGATTTACTTCAATTTTACGAGCATACTTTTGTGGGCTAACAATATTTCTGTTTGTTTGTTTCTTTTTCTATATTATTTTTTTTATTTTTGTCAAGAGGCTAGCGGTTGTCTTGCTAACTTACTTTTTAACTTGGTTCTGTGTTGGTTATTGTGTTATTTGTTTCTCCTGATTATTCTGTGCTTGCTTTTTGTTTTTGGTTTTTCAGAATAAGGTGATTTTGTCACGCAAAAACAAAAGTAAAATAAAAACTCACAACATTTTTATTGGCGTTGATTTCACTTCGGTGTAGTTGTTTTTGCGTGTTTGTATTTGTTTTGAATGTTGCTATTTAATTTTTGTTGATTTTGTATAAATTATAAACGTAGTTTTTTTTATTGTCACGATAAACGTGAAAATCATTAAAGAGCTGCTGAACTGAATTTCTGTGATTTTTACTTTTAATCTTTTTTTTGGTAATATGTGTTTTAAGGTAACTGAATTTTTTTCAAGTTAAATATATTCACCTTTGAGCCAGAAAATTTAATTTCGATATTTAAATTTGTAGAAAAATTTAGTTCCTCTGCTATAGAGAGGAACTGGTCCATTCCTTCAAAAAATTTAATCTGCAAAAGCAAAAAACACTAGAGCGTAGAATCGACGACCGGGTCGAATGGTAAGAACTGGCTCCTGA
This sequence comes from Palloptera scutellata, assembly GCA_958295655.1. NCBI lineage: Eukaryota > Metazoa > Arthropoda > Insecta > Diptera > Pallopteridae > Palloptera > Palloptera scutellata. The sequence goes on from OY282450.1 coordinate 65,406,211, forward strand.
AGGTTAATTTTTGTGTCGGTCTAAATAAGGTAATGTTCGATTATTGTTAAATCAATAAAGTGATCAAAAGCATCAATAGATGGACTTTATTCCTTAAAAAAATTTCTTTCAGAAAGTATATTTATTTTGTAAAAAAAAACTCACACCAACTTGTGATAATTTTCTTGTCGATGTAAATTCGTTCTTAGGGTTTATTACAAGTATATATGCTGCTTGTCTCATAACGAAAAATTCTGTAGGTGGACTATCGAACTTATTGTGTTGCCCTCAGGGGTCGTACAAGCTAAAGAGAAGAACGTTCGATTCTGATTGTTCGGTGGAAGAGGAGAAAGGAACGTCAGGCGACACATCATTCTAGTAATTCCAAGCAGCATTCCTATAATGCTAAAGTGTGTTTCGCGAACAAATTCTTCATTTTATTCGACAGCCAAAACAGAAATCATTGCGGAGTATTTGAAGTCTGCAGACCTTTTCATTTTGTTGTTTCTTTCTCCGGTAAACAAAATTAGTTCAACGATTCATGAACAAAAATAAATGCCAAAGCTTTCCGGTTGTGTTCCACATTAAACTGTACGTCGATTTCATTTGTCTAAAATATAACTCACACACAGGACTGGCGTGAAGGAGGCACGCAGGACGGGATTATTTCCCCCGAGACCGGATTTTTTGAAAGCTTGTAGGTACTGCGTTTTATCTAGAAAACTGGTCAGTCGAGGCATTTCGTCAAGTTTTGTTGAACTTAATCCAATTTCCTGGAGTTAAAAATCGCTTAACATTTGAAGCCATAAATCATTATAAACTTAACCACCCATAGGGATTAAAGTGCTCTAGCAATAACAACTACTTCAAACCTAGTAATTTTTGATTTTGATTAAATTAAATATGTATTACTTATTTGATTTGGAGTAAGGTAAGGAAAAAAGCAGTAGTTTTAAATTCAATTCAATGAACTTTTAACATTCACTTACTAAGTACTACTTACTTGACATACTTGAGTGTAGAAACTCAAGGAATCTGTGAAGAGTTGCTAAAAAAAAAAAAGAAAATGCATGAAAACAGTCAATCAACAGCAGAAGTATCAGTAGCAAAAGTTACAGCAACAAAAGATTCTTTACATTGCTATCGCCAATATAAGAAACAACACTCAATTGAGGCTGCTGTTGCTACTGCTGCCTTGTTGAAACTATGAAAGCGGCAACGCAAATATCTGTTACCTGCTACTAGTCTTTTCTTCATTCCGCCCAGGGAATACTTCTGCTATTTTCTATGTATATACGAGTACGTACATATGTATATTTTTTGAATGAATTAAGCAACAGCAAACGAGAATGAGCTTTTATCGAATAATATTTCCAATTAAAAACTCAATTACAAAAAGCACTTTAGCACAAAATAGATTAAAAATTGAAAATTAAACATAAAAAGCTACTGCTGTTGTTGCTGGTGCGACACTCATTGACTTGATGTTGTTGGTTGTTGGATGTTGCCGATGATGATGATGTTGGTGATGATGGCGATGATTACATACGATGACGATGGACAGACACACAACTATGATGTAGTTGATGATGGGTAGCTGAAGTGGAGTAAAAAGGCGTGAATCATCAAAATGGTAAAAGAAGTTGCTGCTGCTGCTGCTCCTACTCCAGCAGCAGCAGTAGCAGCAGCAGCAGCAGTGTGTAATTGAAAATTACGTGCGGCATTTTAGTGACGTTGTTGTCCATGATGCTGATAATGATGCTGATGATGATGATGACGATGAACTACATACTCCTCGTATGTGTGATCAAATTGAAAAACCGGAAGCGAAATCAATTTTACAGACACTATACATAGACGGAAACAAAAAAACAACAAAAACAACATAATAGAATATTTAAAATATTCCTCTCCTGTAGCTGCATTTAATTAAATTTAAAATCAATTAAAATGATTTTTTTATTTTTCATTTCTTTCTTTCGATTTTTGCTATACTTTATACTTCTTCTATGTATTGCATACGTTTCTTTGAAGTTCATTAACTTGCTTTATGATGGAGTCACTCGCATACGCACACACATACATACAAACATTTTCTGGTACTTCTCCTTGTCGTCGTTTGTCGTTGCCAACTAATTGACTTCCTAATACATAAATAAGTGTGAAATACTTTGGAGAAAAGTTTTTTACCCCCCTACCCATTTTCTGTATCTTATGAAGTATGCAATATATAGTATGCTTAGGGTGCAAAAGATTGAGAGAAAGAGCAGGAACATTTTGGCACATTCAACAACGTTAAATTTAAAAACAATAACTAAGTTTGCTAAACTGTTGAAGTGTTGGTTGCTTGACTGAGTGTTGTACAATGCTTTATCAGGGCCGTCACATAAATATGCCCTCAAATATGTCGTCAAATCGAAAAGTATAAATTTTATTATTGCCCGCCCGAGAGCTATTAACTAAATGATTTGTAGAATCTGTATGAAAAGTTCATTCTATAAAAGAACGGGTTCATGTACCCGATAAAGTTCGTTCTATGGAGGATTTTATAATATTGAGTCGATCAGGAAAATATATGTTCATCAAATCAGTGTTTTATGAACAGCTTCTGTAGAGAAATATGTTCATCAAATCAATGAATTGATACTTCATGTACCATTTCATAATATTAACGTTAGAATTAATTATTTTCTTAATATACCATATTGTATAAAATATTAATGAGACTGTTCATCATTTTAATTAATTGTGGTATTATTAACACATTCGCGATGAATTTTATATCTATTAATAATTTCATAATATGTATATTAATATTCATAAAAATGATGATACTACTATCTCTTTGAACAGTTTCATCAAATTCTTCATTAAATCTATGAGTCAGTGTTTTATAAATAATTTCTCATGGAAAAGTATGTTAAACAGCTTGATGAATTGAAGCTATAAAAAAATTTCGTTAGGATTCATCTTTTTTTTATCTTTACTTACTTACTTTTAATGACACAAAAGCCCATGGAGGGCCTAGGCCGAGCTTTTCGCATGCACTCATGTTGTGCGTGTTATATTTCTACATGAATGGATATTTGATCTTTACCTTTTCATTAAATAATGGAACTGTACATGCTTTCAATGAATTGAGGTTTTATGAATACATTCTACGAAAGAACAGATATATCAATTCAATGAATTGGTATTTATATATAATTAATTTTAAATCATTGTATTAGCATTGTGAATGCTCTACATATTTGTTTTAATGAAATGAATTATTGAAAATTTTCTTGAGTTTAATAAATCATGTTTTACTCTATGAAAGAAGGATGAAATACCGTATAATGCCGTAACGTTCTAGCTGGAATATTACAATTTACAAGCTGTAATAGATGGGCTCAATCGAATTGGCCAGAGATAAGATCATGAACAAATGTCAACGATTGAATCCTTCTCCTCGTTTCAAGAATTTTCAAGCCTAACAGCAAAATTCGAGAATCATAGGAAGGCAAAGATTCTTCAAAACTCAAAGTATGAAGTGCAAAACGTGGAAATATTTTTTGAATTTTTTCCAATCGAAAACAGTGAATTGAATAGTAAGGACTCCAAATAAACGAGGCATACTCTAACTTTGACCTTACAAAAGCATTATAAAGACAAGTCAGAGTATAGGGATCACAAAATTCTGAGCTATTTCTGCGAAGAATGGCAAGCAAAGAATATGATTTTGGAACTATGTAATTTATATGGTCAACAAAGGTAAATTTAGTGTCAAAAGTTTCTCCTAAGTCTTTAATTGACTTAACATTAAGTAAATATGTACCAGCAAGGCAATAAGAAAAAGTAAATTTATTATTACCCTTCGAGAAAGTAATTGAATAACACTTGTTGAAATTTAATGGCAAAAAATTTAATAAACTCCATGACAGCAGATTACTTAGATCAGTCTGTAAAAGAGCAGCATCGTTTAAATTAGCAATATTACTGAAAAGTTTTAAATCATCAGCATAAAGTAAAAATTTTGCAGAACGGAAACATTCACCAATATCATTAACAAATAATGAAAAGAGCAAAGGGCCATGAATGCTCCCCTGTGGTACCCCAGAAGAAGCAGTAAATTGATATGATTTAACACCATTTATCTCCACGAAACAGATTCTACATTGAAGATACGATTGGATCCAGCTCAGGAAGTGAGAATGGAAACCCATTTTAGACAATTTTGCTAATAAAACATTATGAGAGACCTTGTCGAAGGCCTTAGAAAAATCTGTACAAAGAACATCAACTTGATGTCCCAATTCAAAAGATGTAATGCAAAAGATTTTCTAATATTGATGTTAACATTTTGTATGAGAACACATCTATTATAAATAACATCATTGTTCATCAATAAATCGATATTTAATGAATAAATTTATCAAATTACGGAAATTTTATGAAAACATTTATCAAGTTATTGTAAATAATAAAGAATAAATCGACATGTGACACATTCATCGAATTAATGAAATTCTTCATCAGTTTATCAACATATTCTATGAAAGAAGAATGATGAATTGAAATTCTATGAATAATTTCCTAACACTGATGTTTGCATTTATCAATATTACTTATGAGCACATCTATTAAGTATATGTAAAATATAAGAATAAATAAAATTCTTCATCAATAAATCTAGATTTTATGAACACCTATTAAAATCATATTCATTTACCCGATGAGAAAATGTTGTATGGGAAATAATAGAATTTCTCTCTGCATTAAGAACATGTTCATTTCCCTAATTACATACCAGACATAAGTAGTACCATACATTCACCGAATTAATGCAATTGTTTATCAGTTCGATGAATTAGAGTTTCACGAACAATTCTCATATTCATTACCATCAATTAACAAATTGGAAATATGCAAATTGTCGCTAAAGATAAAGCTTTCTAACCCACACTATCTCAAATGTTGACCAGTTGTTCAACAATATTTCTTGGAATGACCCTGCTGTGCTACAAAAGCAGCAAAGTATATTTCATTTTAAATTTTGCTGTTCGTACTGAAAAGATCTTTTTTTTAATTGAATTCTAAAGGTGTACAATACACGCTCACGCCCACGCGCACAACGCTTTATTAGAAGTGTAATAAAAAGCAGTAAGGAACATTTAACATTGAGCATATGTATATGTGAGTCTTTGTGTGGAAATGTTCTCGTGAGTGTGTGTGTGTGAAAAGTGGCAAATGTAATTAGTATGTAGATATTGATACAATTTGTTGGCTGCTACATGCTGCTGCTGTTGCTTTTTGCAAACAAAGATGCCATCTTTTTAGTAACAATTTCATTATATGAACATATGAAGGTGTATGGATATGTTTGTCTGTGTGTGTGAGAGTACGACAAGGATAGTATGTACGTATATATTTATTTAAAACAAAGAAATCGATATCCTTGTTTTTTTGTTTTTTGTTTTTTGTTTTGTTGTAGCACTTTATTTAACTTTGTGCTTTCTATCTACCTACGCCTTTGTTTGTTTGTTTGCATCGTGTAAACGTGTATGTACTCGTATGGCTGCGTGCGTGTGTGTGTCTGTTCACGAGTAAAGTGCATGCAAAATTAAATTTTTTATTATACTGTGTTCTTGTACTTTTATTCTCTTTGACATAAACAAACGTTCGTGTATGTTGAAGTAGAAGGACAATAAGTAAATGGCAGGACATCACTGTTTTGCAACTACTACCACTACAACTGTTCATTGTTTGTATTCATATGTGCGGCGTTTATTGTATATATTCATTATCGTGCATTGCTCATTTAGTTTTGGTATAGAACAAAGAGCTAAAATGCATTGAGTCACACAGACACACACACACTCGCAGATTTGAATATTTCCACTACAGGCCAAAAGCAGCTTGCCTGACTGCCAGCCTGCCTGCCTCCCTGCCACCAACTCAATTGAGTTAATTCTTGTTGGCGGCATAATTTAAAGTTTAATGTTTTCTGCTTTCATTCTCACTCATCTTTAATCGAATTTACCGCCTGACTCCTTCTACTTACTGGTTTTCCTTTTTTCACATTTTAAATTTAATTAAATACATTTTCTGCATATTGTTGGTGATATTTTTCCACGAAAGGTTGTGAAGTCGTATCCTTTTTGTTTTTGTCTTTTTGTTATGTTGTTGTAGTTGTATTATGCCCCACATTTCTAGCATTCTTTCAATTTAATGCCTTTTTATGGTCTTGACAGTCTCGCGCGTTCGCTGATAAATCGCTTTGTGCACATAATTCAGTAACTCAGCGCTCCATACACATACACTTTTTTAACTGTGCGCGCTTCCCCCTACTACCTTCCTTCCTGCCTTTCTTCTATACTTTTATGTTTCCTTCCATCATCAATTCCTAGCAGTTCTCGTAACTTTAAAATGGCTTCTTTTTTTTAAAGTTTTATGTCATTATTTTTCAAGGCAATTAATTTCGTATTGGTAAAGCGCTTAAAATTTGTATATATATATATGTGTGTGTGTGTGTGTGTGTGTGTGTGTGTGTGTGTATGTGTTGTGTGAAAGTTTTGTGGTTGAAAAATTATACCGATTCTCTGCAGCTCCAGCACACACACATTTATGTAATGGAATCTCTTCAAGTAATTTGAAAGGAGTTTATGAGATTTCCTTCTAAAGCTTACTCGTATTTACATTTTTTATTATATACTTATGCTTTAAATAAATAAATAGAAACAGCGTAAAATGGTAACATAAATTTAACGTTGCAGTTAATAGTATTTTGAATTGTGTGAAGTTTAAACAATCTTTTTTTAATATGTAAACTACTTGCTCTTGAGTTGAAATCATTCTATAGAGTTGAGTCTGGTTATTTTTCTAGAATGGTAATCAAGTACACATGTTTTTTGTTTTGTTGAAATCTTTATCTTTTATCATTTTTTAAATCATAGAAAAATTGTTTATTCAAAAATAAGACCAGGCGGCATATTTTTTCTGTTTTGGTGTTTGACCTTAGGGTTTCAAAAAAAGAAACTCTACCGGTACAATTACGCATTTACAACGTCAAAAAAGGAAGGTCGAAGTTTGAAATTTTATTAATACCAACAAATATTTAATTTTGAAATTTCCTAAAGAACATGCAATACATATTTTGTATAAGTGTGTGAAAAAGGATTACAACTAAATTTCATAATATTGTATTATGATGATTTTTCTTATCAAAAGTACTTGCATCTTGTAAAAACAAAAACAGAAAGGATTTGAAAATATTCCAAACTTTTTTAAATTTAAAAATTATGCAGTAATGTTTTCTATTTTTAACTTTTGAACTTTTTAATCTCCGTCGCAGGACAAATTTTTCAAACAAGAGTCATATCTCTGCATTAGAGCTAGTCAGTCGAATAGTTCCAATTGATGCTACTCGTTTATGATTCTACGCAACAATCTATATGATTTTACTCGTTAACTTTAACGACTTACACACTCCGATTCATCGGTTCTAGTCAGTATGTAGTATACTTGTGTCAGTTTTTACTACTCGTTCGCCAATCGGTTTCAACATATGATATGTCTTCAACAATCACATCCAAGCAATAATAGATATATAATTTATCAAGCAATCATTCAAAATTTTCCAAAAAAAAAAAAACTTTAATTCTTCCTATTCAGGCTCTCAATCACAATCAAAATATTTACTTAAGCTAAATTTAAATTCACATTGTCTCTTTAACTTTAGTTACTTACTTTCTGCAGAATAAATATCTACAACCTTTGCACTCGTATATTATTGTTAATAAAACTTTTATAGTCGGATTTCGGGAATGTTTCTTATGTTTAGCCTGTTGCATAATTTATGAGATGTTTTTCTTTTGCCCTGGTAACTCTACGTTTCTGTGTGTGTGTGGTAGTGTGTGTGTTTTACCTCATAGTCTGTAAAAATATCAGTGAATTTCAACGCCAATCCAAGCCAACCCCAAAAAAAAAAAGTTATAACTCTATAAAAATTAATAAATAATCACTTGAGTATTTTATAAACATTTCTACGGACCCAGTCGATGTCTCGCTTCCCGCTTCTCCGCCACGCTCCTTCAACCGCACCGCACAATGTTATCTACTTTCTTGGGAAAAATATAAATTTTTATGTTTTTATTTTTGGGCTACCTTTTAGCCCATTGCTTTTCTTAGCAATATTTGTATGCTTCTCTGTCCACTTCTTCTTGTCACACACTCGTATTCGCATTCGCATGAATTTGGGGGTTTTCTTCATTTCGAGATTGCGCATTTATGGTACCACCGTAGAAATTTTCCATTTTTATAGTTTGTTTGTGTCTGCGTCTGTGTGTGTCGGTCATTCTTTAAGTGAACAATTTGTTACACGTAATTCTCTTTTCGTGCGTCATTTTGTACACTCTTCGACTCTCGACTAAATCCTTCCCTTCTTCTTCTCTAATTTTGTTTCTTTGCTGTGATATATTTTTATTTATTATTTTTTATTATTTTTTTTCGGTTGACTTTCATTGTTTGTCCTTGCCATATTTTATTTAAATGTTTTAATAATGTAAATTACATGAAATTAAGCTCAATAAGTGCGCCATTCCTTCTGCTCGTGTCCTTTCTTTTTTCTGAGTGAGTATCGTAAAGTGTGAATAAAAAGAACCTTGCTTTATTGGTTGTTGTCATTTTATATGGGTTTCAATTTGTTAGTTGATGTGTATCTGTTGTGTATATGTGTGGGGAATGGGGACATTAGACAATGATTATGTAGAGGTTACTTTTGTATTATTCGATATGATTTGGTACCTTTACAAACATTTTTCAAAAATAAGATGTTGCTGTTTGTTAATACTTTACATAAACGAATAGCTTTAATATTAATAACAGAAACTTAATAAAATTGTTTTTACTGTGTAAAATAAAAGAAAATAAATATTCGGAAAAAATATACTTTCAAATTCAATCATTACACTGCATCACCATGATACACCAACGACAGATTAAATTGGCAAAGATTCATGATGGCAATGAGAATTCAAACTATTTATCACCAGCTTTCGGAGCAATGTCCATTGTTTTCGATGACGGTTAACAGTCTTGTGTCCAAAATCAAATCCGTCAGAATATATACAGAATATACTATAACCCATGCAGCAACGAATAGGTTATATTCAAGGGGTTTACATATTTCTCTACTCTGAAAGTAACAAAATTTCCTTTTCCTCTTTCTGAAAATATTCCTTTTTACTTCGTTTCTAGTTTTCCTCTATCTGGGGGAAGGCAATGGCCCAACGGGCTGAGTGCTAGAGAAGTACCCTAAGTTTTGGGGGGCTGTAAATCTTTTCCTTCCTTTTCCTCTTTCTGAATACATTCCTTTTTAAACGAACTGAGTGCTATGGAAGGCCTGTGGCCGTCCAGCTAAGTCAAATTTTAATCCAGGAATTGATATAATAACTATTGCAAAATTTTTGCAATTGTAAATAGTTTTCGTACATAGAGCAGAAAAATAATATAACTAGAATATACTTTTTGCATACTTTTTGGCAAACAATTTCTATTAATTATCTATAAGTAGATCATTACGTTTTTTGTAAATATCTTTTCAATTAAATTTACAAGTTTTTGCTCTCACTGTCCTTCATATGATTTAGCGTTTCCAAATCCATCTACATTTATTCAAGCTATTTAATTCAATCAAGCATCAATTACACACTAAAATCAATTAGAGAAGTGATTGAATCTCTGCATATTCAATACAAATGGGGATTATTTTCCACAGCTTAAAGTTAGCATGGAGTGGACATGATTTGGAGCAGGGGCATGTTAATGAAACTGTGAGAATTTCAACAGACCGCAGTAATGAAAGAAAATAACAAAAATGTCACAGTTGTTTGTATTGTTGCTTGCATATATTTTTCCCCTTCCCCCCAGAGGTGGATCAAATTAACGAACTCTAGAATTGAATTGATTGAGTGAATGAATGAAATTGAAGGAGGAATGCATGAACCTCTAACGATAAAACAAACATAGACAAAAATAATAATGGCGACAATAAACATACAAAAGCACACACTCAAAGACACCGAGCCAAAGACATGTGTGCATTTGTCACATTGTTATACACAAACACATCACTAGTTTTTACTCATACATACACAAAAAAAAACAGATATTTTTATACCCAGTAGCAAATTTGTTAAGGTCTTCCCATCAGAAGACATTATAGAGCAGCTGCCAAGCAAGCGCAATACATATCTCAACATCAGACCTCCTTCTCGAGAAGTGAGCAGGCAATGTGTCAGGCAACTTATGTGCTTATAATCGAAACATTTAGCATTTGACTTATATATAACTCACACATTTACCCTCAATTCTTTTTCTTGTAAACAATTACATATATGTGAAAAAACATTTGAATAATATTTATTTCGTAAAAATTAAAAAAAAAACAAAAACAGGTTCTAAAAGAAACAAAAAATTAATATTGCCGACTCGATTTTAACTTACGACTGCTGGATTCATATAATTGATATACCTGCGCACGACAGTGTCCATCCACATGATGTTTACGCCACTCAGCTGTTTAGCCCTTTGTTCTACGGTGTCTAATAATTGCTTCTAAAAGTTGTGCTTTCGAAAGTGAGAGTTTAAGAAGTATCAATTCAAAAAAACAAAAAGGTTAATATTAAAAATAATTAAGGAAACCATAGAATTTGTAAGGGCCCCCCTTCTACATCCCAGAGAAGCACTTCAAGCAATGCCGTTTACTCCTTGTATTTTCTACTGGGTAGATATGTTTACAGAGTAAAACAAATTTTTTAAATTTCATATAAAACCTTAAACGAACGATTTGATTAAATTTGTTCGCCAATGGCGCAGAATAGCATCACCATTAACTACAGCAAATATGATTTAGAGTTGAAAGTTGAAGAAGCTGCCCATTTAAGGCATAATACTTTGACAATGATTTAAGTGAGACCTACACACACACATGCACACACGATCACGTACATTTTTACCCTTACCCTCCTCCTAAAAAAACAACAAAGAAGAAAGAAAACAATTTAACGACAGAAAACCACACGCATACCGCATTCAATATGACCCCATTTTCATTTAACGTTGTATCCGTCCTGGCATTCGTCTCTCTATCTATCCGTCCCTTGTTGTGCTTGCACAAAAATCCATGGCAGAAAGTGGTCAAGCTTGTCATTGGAAAATTATAAAAAGCGAAAGAGCAAAACCCACGCAAGTTGCTCTCTTCATTTTTGTTCTTCTTCTTCTCTATAAGTGCTGTGGTGTAATTTAAGTCAATAAAACACAAACACAATCACTCTCAATGTTTATGCGCCTAAAAGCATACATAATGGTGGACGACAGTGAGCCAAGAAAATTCATATTATTATTTACCTAATCATGTCATTAATTTTGAATGACATTTAGACAACAAATGAGAAAAACAAATAACAAATAAGTAATAAGAAACTAAGTTGGCAGTAGTTTTTTACTACCACGTCGCGCCTAAAAAGCTTCTACTTACACTAGAAAATCTACTGAATTGTTAAGTAAGTAAATCAATTTTTGTTTTATTTGCTTGTGTAGGTGTGTTGCTTGCTTGATGGTAGTTTCGTTAGTTTTTCGTGTGGTGTTAAAGTTTCTATGTTTTTTGTTTTTTTTGTTTTTCTTTGTTTGTTTTGTTTTTGTCCCGCATTAATTGTTGAGCAAGTGTTTACTGTGTCTGCCCTTGTTCTGTTATTTGCTTTTTCTTCGTCACCCTCACCCTTCACAAATAAACCTTTGCTCCCTTTCTAATGTAGTAGCGTAACTTTAAATCCTCTCATGTTTGTATGCATTTACGGCAACAACATTTAATGAGGTCGTCTCAAAATCCAAACAACGCCAACATCGACGACAACGACATCATTGGCAACGCTGACAGTTTTCCGTGTTCCATGTTCCGTGTTCACGTCAACGCTTCGTGTTGTAAATAATAGCGGTGGCAAAATTCGTTGCTGTTTTTATATTTCTTTCTATATATTTTTTGACCCTGTTTTATTTTTACATACATACATACATACATACGTGCTTTTGATGACGTATACCGGTTCATAAAGGCAAATACTGAGAGCATTTTTTGTTTGCATTTATTTGTAGTTAACTTGTTCATAATTAAAAGGAAATTTGTATTGCTGTATTTGCACAGAAAGGTAGTGGCGTAAATCAACAAAATATGGGTGTAAAGTAAACTACTCTACTACTGAATTGCTGCCACTACCACTTACAGGTACTGTTGTTGTAATGGGTCATAAATATTCGCTGTTGGTTGGAGGAGTTGAAAAGGCAGGAGTTGTAGGAAATGGAACGGAAAAGTATATGGTTAATTAGCCGTGTAAGGCCGTCGTAGAATTGTAATAATAAATAAATTTATATTTTATTAATTTCAATCATAGGTACATAATTTTTTGAATATTATTGACTGTATATTTGTATGAATATATGTATGTTGTAATTGCAAACAAATACCTCATAAAGTGACAAACAAACAAAATAAAGCCTAATTACTTAATTAAAGATGCAAACAAAACATGAAGATAAGAACTTATCAGTCAGAGCTGGGTAGTAGGAATCATTTACTTTACTAATTGAATTATGCTTAATTACAAATAACAAAGAATTACAATTTGTAATCGATTACTTTAGAGCCATGTTTACTTTTGATTACTTTTTAAATTCCATAGAATAATTGAAATTGTAATTTTTATGTTCACAATCCCATTACAAGGAATTGTAATTTGTGATTAAAATTTCAAATTTCTATGTAATGGAGTTACTTACTTTACTTTTAATGGCATAACAGGATCTAGGCCGAACTTTTAAAGGCACAACAGGATCTAGGCCGAGCTTTTCGCATCCACTCATGTTGTGCGTGTTATATTTGTGCATGAATGTAATGGAGTTTGTGATTGAAATATTCAATTCCTCTATTTGTAATGTAATATAGGTTTTTCAATTCCATTACAAGGAATTGAAATATTAATGCCCTTTCGTCAAATTCCTTTTAATAATGGCACAAAGGAATTGAACTGCCTATCACGATGTAGTTTGATTTCTCATAGTGCAAGGGCAGTAATAAAGGCTCTTCAAGTAATCAGCATAAAGTCAAAGGTAGGTAAGGAATGTAGAGAGGTACAGAGTAAGCTTAATAAGCATGCTGACATCACTCTCATCTGGGTTCCCGGACATAGAAACATTGAAGAGAATGAGAAAGAAAACTGATTAATCGGCGCGCTCAAGGGCTCTATTCTCTTAACGAATTCTTAGAGGTACCAGTGTTAGTCCCATTGGATATCGTCGTCAAAATAAAAACTACTAAAATATAATCTAAGGTGGAAATCAATAACATTCTGTGTTAACTCGCGTGCGACTCGGCCCTCATATCATGTGGATAGATCTCGCGAATTCATCAGCAGGGATCGTATCAATACTGCTTATACCGGTCATTGGCGTATTCGCTTTAATACTCATTGTAGAAGTTGTGGAAACCTAGATAAAGAAACACCCACTTCTTTTGTGAATGCCCAGTCTTGGCAAAGACAAGACATCGGTTCTTGGGAAGAAATATCTTAAATCAGTTTTTTACACCAATATTAGTTTATTAATAGAATTAACAATTTCCGAACTAAAGGGTTAGGATCTGCCGACACCACTAAAGGTTTCAAGACCGGGTTTTAGGGACCTTTTTTCATTTATTTTAATTATAATTCTCAGTTCCAAGAGCAAGAATATTTTCGACTTTTTTATTTTTTTATTGAAAGCTTGTGACTTTCCGAAATTTATTGATCTATTTTGAGTACCAATTTACATAAATATATTTTTTTTTTAATTGCCTAAATTTATTATAAAGGTCAGTCAGGTACCTGCGTATGCGTATATTTCGAAAATTGTATGATATATAATGTTAGCTAAAATGAAAGTTCAGAAAAGTGAGATAAGTAACCAATTAACCAATATTTTTTTCATATATCAAAATAACTTTAATAGGTCAAATATTTGCCCTTGTTATTGACCACCTCTCGCCATCTTTCAGTGAAACCGTAATACCGGCCTTAAATAATTCCTGGGGTTACTTTACTTACTTTTAATGGCACAACAGCCCATGGAGGGCCTAGGCCGCGCTTTTCGCATCCACTCATGTTGCGCGTGTTATATTTGTACATGAATGAAAGGGACCTACAGTTCAATGCCGAATCCGAACGCCGAAGTGAAAAGCTTGTCATAGACAATTTTTACTCTTGTAGGTTTGCCATTGCCTGCCAAGAGGTGGTGCCGTGAAAAATTATTTTTTCTACTTTTTGATTTTGCCTGTGCCGGGATTCGAACTCCGGACACTCTGCGTAGCAGTCCAACGCCACAGCGGGCACTGAGGTTTCTACTCGAAAAACTCGGACAAGGGTTTTTATCAGTCCTTTTGGAAATTCAACTTTAAGATAATTATGCAACTAGAGAAATAAATGGTAATTTGAAGGTGAGAGGTCTGGGCTATATGGTGGATGCATTAAAACTTCCCAGCCAAGCGCACTCAGTTTTTAGCGTGTCACCAAGGAAGTATGAGGTCTAGCGTTGTCGTGATGAAAGACGACGCCTTTTCTGTTGACTAATTCCGTATGTTTTTCCTTAAGCGCTTCATTCAATATTGTTAATTGTTGACAGTACCGTTCAGAATTAATAGTTTGGCCACGCGGAAGTAGCTCGTAGTACAGAGGACCCTTGCGATCCCACCATTATACTAAGCAAAACCTTCATTGGAGTGAGCAGGCTGACCTCATTTTGACCATGATCTTTTTCGCACATTATTATCATATGTTATCCATTTTGTATAACCAGTAACAAAAATGGTTCGATATCATTCCGTTTCAGAAGAGATTCATATAATGAAATGCGATCAGTAAGATTTTTTTCACTCAGATTATGTGGCTCTCAAATATCCAGTTTTTTAAATGGTTCAAAACCGTTTGGTGAGCAATATCAAGATCCGTAGCAATGTCGCGACTGCTTATGTATCGGTCTTCCTCTACCTTTTCAAGAATTACGTCCAGTTTTTCGGTGCATGGTCAACCACATTTAGGAAACGATTATACCATTTTCCAAGTGTCCTTTCAGATAAAGTACCTTCTCCATAATGTGCACAAATATTTCTGTGAGCCTTCGCGGCTGTATAGTTTTTTCGAAGGAATAAAATAAAATGTAACGATTTGTTTCCGATTCTGCACTCATTTTAGTGACGTTAACAGTTGAATAATGAAGAAATATGAATGGGTAAAAATTGTTTATGATTCTCAGAGATGTCAACTTCCTTTAGCAACAAAGAGTTGTTAAATGTAATTACAGAATTATCGTACTTGAAACTTAGCTATATCCCTTTTCTGCACTTTATTTTTTGCCAACCTTATATGTCATGCATATGTACCTGAATTATTGATTTTCGATCAGTGATAGACAAATTTCAATTGGACCATAACTGTTCTGGACCAGTACAATGTACTGCAATTTTTTTTGTATATTTTCATAGGCAATTTTTACTCTTGTAGGTTTGCTATTGCCTGCAAGAGGTTGTGCCGTGTAGAAAAATTGTTTTTTCTACTTTTTCTGTTTGTCGCTGCCGAGATTTGAACCCCACTTTTGACACTGCGTAGCATGCCAACACATTACCAACTACGCAACAGCAACCTTACACGAAACTAAAAAGAAATTCAATTGAACATGTCATCAGCGCGCTACTTCAGTTATAGTTATGTACTGTGACAGGCAGACAAACGAGCACAGAATTTCCCTTTATAGTAGAGTTTTTTAGATTTTCCTTTTTCCTCAATTTCACATATTTTAAAATTGTCTTTTCTTTCGACAACATTTTACTACTCACATATGAGACAAAACGAAGAAAAGTAACAAATATCAACAACAACAACAACAACAACAAAAACGGAAACGGAAGTGTTATCAAAATATTGTACAACAAGCTCTAAGGAGTTTTCAAAGTAGCCTGATGCTACTACTAAAGGGTGATTTTTTAAGAGCTTGGTTTATTGAAAATTCAAGAAAATACAGAAATTTTACAAAAGTGAATGAAATTTTTATTTCAATCGATAAATCCATTCCATCCATTTACTTTCTAAAGATAATTTCATTTCATTTCATGTTGCCCGCGGCTACGCTTCAAGTGGTCCATTCTAAAGGTCCAATTTTGACACATTTTTTCATACATTTCGGCCGGAATCTCACCAATGACGCGTTCAATGTTGACTTCCAAAGCATCAGTCGTGTTTAGCTTGTCCCTATAGACAAGAGACTAAACATAGCCCCACAAAAAATAGTCTAACGGGGTCAAATCACACGATCTTGGTGGCCAATTGACTGCACCAAAACGTGAGATTAACTGCTCACTAAATTTGCCTCTCAATTGATGCATGGTTTCGCATGCAGTGTGGCATGTGGCACCGTCCTGTTGGAACCACATGTCGGCCGATGCCCAATTCTTGGCATTTTCGGCAAAAAAAAGTCTGTTATCATCGAACGCTGGCTTTCTCCATGGACCGTAACGTTGCGGCCTTCATGGTCTTTGAAGAAGTACGTACCAATGATGCCGCCTGAATATAAACCCCACCAAGCAGTGAATTTTTCGGGCTGCATTGGTAGCTGCTGAATTGCCTCTGGGCTGGTCTTCACTCCAAATACGGCAATTCTGCTTATTCACGTATCCATTGAGCCAAAAATGACCCCGTCGCTGAAGACAATTTTTCGATAACACACATTTTTCATAGAGCACGAATTTTAATAGTAAAATGCAATAATTTGCAAACTTTGTTCAGGTGTAAGTCTATTCGTGATGAAATGGCAAACCAAACTGAGCCTTTTTTACTTTCACACATGTCAAGAATCACGCGCAAACTGTCAGAAATATAATCGTCAAAGACCAAGTAGCAAACAAATCACCCTTTACCACTATATATAGGAGTGCAATAAACAAACGAACACATACAAACATATTCATCCAATACATACAGAGCACATTGCAGCGCAAAACGGAAACGGAAAGAAGACAACGTTTTTACAGTTACATAGTTCTCTAGAATTTTATATGTTTGTATAGTTTCGTTTGCGTTCGAGTGCAGCACACACTTTGACATCGAGAGCGAATCGTGCAAGTAAAAGTCAAAAGTTGTGATTTGAAAATTGTCAGAGTCTGTTGAAATGCAAGAAAATAAAAATAACAAGAAAATTGTTATATATTTTATATTCTTTGTGAAGAATGCATTTTTAAAATTTGTTTCATAAGATAAACGCATAAGAAATTGCTACTTGCGTATATTCAATTTTTCTTTCCTTTAGTTTTATTAAGGTCAACTACACTGAAACGTAAACTAAAAAATTTTATTTAATTTGCATTTCATCAAAAACTAATTTTAAATTTGAAAATGTAATTCAAAGAAATACGAAACAAATCAGTCAAGGTTACAGTAAACTAAGTAAAACAAATATGTAAATTTAAAGGAAGCCTGAAGTTCCTTTTTCCTTTTCGAGAGAGAGAAATTTTCTGTGGCTCTGTTTTAACTACACTAAATAATTAAATTGAAATTAATTGAATTTGAAAATTTTACTACATATGAATAGGCAATAATAACGATAATGAAATATCCATTTCGTTGGCATTGTAAAATGTAATGCTAATTTTAGTTAAATTTCATTTCAAAATGTTCCAATATAATATTCCATTTTTAAATAATTGAAATCTGTGATAGCTAAATATCCAATGTTAATGAAATTAAAGCATTAAACTCTTCAATGTCAACTATAATGGTACTTTAAGTTTGGGTGATAACTTTTCAATGAAAATTATGTGACGACTGCATTACCTCAGTGGCAAACACTCCCGACGTGATTATTTCGCTCTGGCTGGATATAGACTCAAAACTTCTGGCAAACAATTCCACGTGAGAACAGTCTCTAACGTCTACATTATTCAATACTTGACTGAAGAAGTTTGCGATCTGAATACTACTGTACACTAATATTAATACAATTTTGTTACTTTTACCCGTATGTATGTGTGTAGGTAGGTATCTACAGTTTCTTGCTACTAAAATGTATGTACGAAAAGTTCTCTCACTTTAAAATACTGGCAATGTTATCTAATTTAGCATTACTATATGCTAGTCGGAAAGCCCAGTGATCGAAACTCGATCACACTCTTCTTCTGCTGTTCTGTTAATGATACAACAGCTCAAGGAGGGCCTAGGCCGAGCATTTCACATACTCTAGGGATACAAAAATTCAAAATGCGCAATCTCTAATGAAGGCAAAATTCGAAACAATGGTTTGAATTTGAATGTACTCTAACAGCAGTACTGGTACACCCAGTTCAGAATCATTCCAGAACGTTCAAGATGCACGAAGAACGAAATGAGCAACGGATGAGCACCAAAAAATAAAACACTTTGTTCATGTTTACATTCTACCCGTCCCGCGTGTTCGGTTGCCAACGATTCTGTACTGTGTGAATGTTAAAATTAAATTCTACTTTACTGTTATTGTTGTTGTAATGTACACACGCGATTTCTTACCTAATTTTACATGCGTTAACGTCAACATATTCGCATGAAATATGTTGTGTTATATTTTAGGATGCTTCACTACTTTACCTTTCCAACGACATAAATTTCATTCGCATATGTTGACGATAATATAGTAGTTATAAAAGGAGATAACTGGTTTTGCTTAGCGTAGTAATATACGTAGGTTAAAGTGCATAAGTATTTAGTTCCGAAAAGGTGAAAGGGGTTTGGTGATGGAATATGGGACAATGTGAAAAATTAAAACAATTTTTTTATGCTTAAATGATTTTGATTGTTCTGTTGATATTATTGCAATAGATACAAAATATAAATTTTACGTACCTACTCTCTCACACATACCTAAATGTACAATACATGTAAATATTATATGCACATATATCAGTTGGCATTTTCACATACTTACATTTCCGTTTCAATTTCCTTCCTTCCTGTCGTTATACCATACAATGCTGCACACCCGCATACATTGACATAATTTCAATATACACTACATACGTTTAAAAAAAGGTCAGAAAAACAGTTTGAAACATTTTTTAATGCTATACTGTAAACTAATATGGCGTCGTTATTTTGACATTTAACCCGCTCTGTCCCGCCATTCGCGCTTCAACACTTCAATGTCATACTACATAGTACATATGTAGAATAAAAAGTTGTTTAAATGCGTGTCATTTATACTCTATCCCGTTCTTTTTTCCTTTTCTATTTGCAATAAATTTTTTTATACTTGTTATTTTTGTGCACTGAAACTTGTAATTTTCATGAAGCGTTTGAAAACGTGTCAAGGATAAATTCAAAACAAAACAACAAAAATAAAAACAATAATAAACGAAATCAATAAAAAAACAAATGAACAGAAATGGGAAAAATTTTATAAAATTGCAATTAGTAATCAAACTGCAATTCATTCAATACGCTCATCATATTTCTGCGCGTATTGAACGTACTACTGTGGGCAAAAGTTAGTAAGACTTTGTTCATAATTTCAAATTTTTTTTCATTCTTCCAAATCTATTTCGTCCCCTTCAAAGTAATCCCCCCCGGCCCCAATACACTTGTGCCAACGTTTTTTCCAATTCTCGAAACAGTTGTTAAAGTCAATTTCCGGAACATGCGCTTAGCGATTCATGTTTAATGTCTTCAATTGACTCAAAACGGTGTCCACGAAGCGGTTTTTTGAGTTTATAAAATAGCCAAAAGTCACACGGTGCTAAGTCAGGCGAATAGCGTGGTAGGGTGGTTGCGGAACGATATCAGTCGAATTTTTAGCAAAATGGTCTCGTAAAACCAATGCAGTGATTTTGGAACCAATCGTGCAATCACTCTTCTTAGGCCCAAATGATGTTTTAAAATGGTTTTCACTGATCCTTCCGATATTCCAACGATGCCAGTAAGGTCTCTGACTGTTAATCGTCGATTCTCGAGCACCAATTCCTTGATTTTAGTGACGTGTTGATCATCAGTTGATGTTGATGGCCGTCCTGGACGTGGTTCGTCGTCAAAGCGTTCTCGACCATCTTTGAACAATTTGTACCAATCAAAAACACTTGCTCGCGACATACAATTATCACCGAAGGCTTTTGCAACATTCTGAACGTTTCGGCACCAGAAATTTGATTCCGCACACAAAATTTAATGGAACTTCTTTGTTGAATAATTTCACTCATTGTGAAAATCGCCGAATGCACTTTTTGTACTTCAGAAAGACAAGCGTATACTAAACACTAATGATTATTTTGATGTGACATTTGGCACAGATGTCACCGACAGTCATACCAACCTTAAAAAAATAATATTTTGATGAATGGGTTTCCGCGCGAAATTTAAATTAAAAAGTCCTACTACTTTTTGCCCACAGTAGTATATCGTTTACTAAGTATCGAAGAAAAATATGAAAAGGACAACACAACTGTTATACTTGTGTGCATATGTACATAGTCATATAAAAGGATAAAGGATTTGCGTTACTGTGTAGTTGAAAATTAATCCATCGAGTAGAGTTGGTAAGCGTGTGGCATAAAGTTTATTATTATTTGGTTTTTTGGCCCTTTTTTCTTCCTGTGATGTTCACACTGTATGATGTTCACAAAATATGCGCGAAAATTTTGCTGCTCAAGTAAAGTACCCGGGCTGTCTGAGCGGTATAGAATTGTTTAAGCTTCGAGCGTGTCTTGGTTTGTGTCTGTGGTTTTAGTTAGGAAAATAACTAAATTACCAATGGCTTTTAGATGGCGTGTTCAAAAGTGAAAGATATAAAGTACCAACTATAATATAATATGTAGGGCGAGAGATAAAGCTTTGCATTGAGTAATCAACGTAGTGGTACTTTAAAGTGGTATGCCATTTGTAAATATAAAAACATATTTACAAATTGATTACTTAAGAAGTTTGATGCATGTAATTAAATTATTATAATATACATATTAAATTAAATAAGTAATTTTCTACATGGTTTATCGTTGGAGGAAATAATTTCGGTGGCTTTACATATTTAAATAAATAGCTTTGCAAATCGTTGTGAGCAATATGTTTTTTCTAACCTGAAATTTAACACTAACGTACTAACGTAAGTGCTTACAATGTTCGGGTTATACAATATGTAATGTCTGTGTCCTCAATTGTTTCCATGATATTAAGAACTGTATCGAAAAGAAACTGCACCCTTTATTTGAAAGCTTCTGCCCCATTTTATATTAAGTTTATTTTGGCAATTGCCCAGTAGCGTTCTAGGATGGGTGCATTTGGCGGGTTCTCATTTTTGTCTTTGCAGAGACGGGAATATAATTTTTTGCTCCGTCTTTTCCCAACCACTTTTTGGTTTTAAATTATTTAATTTCTTTACTCTTTATACCAACGCCACACTTATATCTGCCCGTTTAGCCAATGTATGTTGGCCAATTATCATTACTGATAAACATATATTGTTTTTTCATTCAATAATTACAGCACTTGGTTTTCTAATTTTGGGTAATTTGGGCTCTTTTTACGGCCACTTTTTGGTAAATTGTTAATAGTACAATGTTCACCAAACTATAAAATTAAGTTTTTTTCCCCCGAATTTACGGACAGTTGACCAATTTTCTGTATAAAACACCTGTTTCAGTGCACAAACTGTACACAATGTTTTTGCGGACATCCAGCTCGATACGCGTCATTTTCGTAATTAAAAAATATATGAAAGAAATTTGTTCAGAATCAATATTTCCAAGCCTACTGTATCTAAAAGCATTTTAAAAAAATGTTGTAAAAATTATAACCTGTACCTAGTCTTGCCATAAGTTCTGTTACAAGCTTTTTCAAAGTAGTAGGCTTTGAAATTTTAAATTGTATGATCCCGTTATTCGCATTTTTTGGTACAATGTTCTATTGCAAAATAAATTCAAATCAGTTCTGTTTTAAATTTTGCGTAATTAATATGGAGTGGGGCAATAACGAAAATCGCATCGCGGTGATTGCATTGCACAAATGCGGAAATAGCGCAAGTCAAATAATCACGTTGCTAAAAAAACTCAAAACATCGAAAATGTTTGTTTATCGTACCATCGATCGTTTCTTGGAATCGTCTCAAGTGGAAGACAGGCTGAGAAGTAGTCGACCTCGCGTTGTTCGCACGAGTGGAGCCATAAAAGCTGTGCGGGAGCGGATTTGCCGAAATCCCTTAAGAAGGCAAAAGATCATGGCCAGAGAAATGTCTTCCAGATCCATGTCACGACTAATCCGTGATGACCTCCACAAGATGTAAGAAGCTTTTGCAGTGGCACGCAAGAAACGGTCATGAAAATATCTTTTTTACGGACGAAAAAATTTTTACGGTGGAGGAAGTT
Organism: Palloptera scutellata; assembly: GCA_958295655.1. Lineage (NCBI taxonomy): Eukaryota > Metazoa > Arthropoda > Insecta > Diptera > Pallopteridae > Palloptera > Palloptera scutellata. Next base: position 65,428,622 of record OY282450.1, read on the forward strand.
TTTAATAAGCAAAACGACAAAATCTATGCGAGAACATCTGAAGAAGCTAAATTTATTGTGCCATGGGTTTAGAGAGGTCATCATCCAACATCCGCTATGGTCTGGTGGGAAGTATCCCATAAAGGCGTAAGTTCCTTGCATTTTTGCGAAAAGGGCGTTAAAACTGGAGCAGAAGTGTACCAACAAGATTTCTTGGAAGGCGTGGTGAAAGACTTGACAATAACCCTCTTTAATGGAGAGCACTTGGTCTTTCAACAAGACTTTGCACCGGCACACAAAGCCAAAACAACTCAAGAGTGGCTACGTCAGAATATTCCAGCCTTTATTAGTGCTTAAGATTGGCTCTCGGGAAGCCCAGATTTGAATCCCCTTGATTACAAATTGTGGTTACAACTAGAGGGTGTGGCCTGCAAAGTTCGCCACCGAAATTTGGAGAGTCTTAAGAAAGGTCTTATTTCAGCAGCGTCATCAATACCCATCGCAACCATAGGTGCCGCTATAGCCCAATGGCCTGATCGTCTAAAGGCGTGCATTAAAGCGAGAGGCGACCATTTTGAATAAGATGTTGATTTTCAGAAACACTATAATTTAATAACAAAATAAAAATTACAACACATTAAAAAAACTTGTTTCTGTAATTTTTACACTATATTCAAATTGTAACAGAACTTATGGCAGCACTAGGTATAAAATTAAGTCAAAAAGTGTGCAGTTTCTTTCGATACAGTCCTTAAACCGTCTAAAGACGTTTTTACAACCTTACATCACTCATCTATTTAATATTTAATATAATTTTTGTGTACTTATATGAGAACATTCATTTCTTTTTGAAAAGAAATCACTTTCATCTTCAACTTGCAACACTTATTCTCTGTAATATTTAAATGCATACGATTCCACTTATTTCCACCACCACACACACAATTAACATGACATCAGATTTGTAAATATTATACACTTGGGAGCTTATTAAAAATACTAAAGAACGAACTGAAAAAAAATAATAAGTAAAAGAAAAAAAAGACAAGAAATGGAAAAGCCAAAAAATAGACTTAAAAGAAAATTAGAAACATACAACAAATTTTTGAGCTTGAGATTTTCTTTGAAGTTTGTATTTGCGTATAACATAAGTATGTATGTATTTGTGTACTTGTGTTAAAGCATATACATATTTATGTATATGTAAAGCGAGTATATGTTCTTAAAAATTGTATTGCTTACACATTTTGCAAAGTGCTTACAAGCCTGAAGTTTACATTAAGACTCGCTGTATTTAAACGCAGTTTCAATAGACCTTTAATGTAATAAGTACCATGAATGCTTACAAATTGTTATCGTTGCCTACAAGAAAAAAATTAAATTAAATGAATTTTTTTTACACTTTTGCTACTTAAATATACTATCTATTACTAACTAACATATCGATTCTTAAATAGGAGAAAGTTAATAACTAAAACCTTGTAAGTTGTATTGGTCTGGATAATGCTCCCACAAATCGTTTTCAAACGCCCTACTTTCACTTATTTTCCTTCCTACTCCATATGCGTGCATAATTTTTTAAATGAGGCGTGTTGTGCTAAATGCTGTGCTGTGTACTTAAAATTGTGTAGTTCAATTATCAGAATAGACGTGGCTGCTACTGTTCTACTAAGTTCTGCTGTTTAATTCTGACGTTTTTTTTTCATAATGGACAATGTAAATATGACATACAAAACAGACCACTCTATTCATATTCACTATAATGAAAATGCTTATTTGGGTATTTTTCAACAGAAACTTTCTTTCAAAGGAAAAATAAAAACAAATAAAATTGTTGCTGCTGCGTAGCTAATGTGAAAAATATGTTGAGAAATTGTTGTCTATACTTTTTTTGTACCAATTTTAAAGTAAACTTTATAGTATTTTTCAAATGGAAAACTATGTCATCTGTTTGCAGCTACATACGTGTGTAGAAATTTTTGTCACAACTTGAAAGCAATAAACAAGTTTTGTCGTGTGCAACATCAAAATGCCAGTATGATTGGCATATTGCAACAACTACTCGTGATACTACTTCTTCTGCTGCCAATCGTTTGATTTTTGAGATATTGAGTAGAAATTGAAACTGGTAAATGGAACAATCTCTCTCATACATATTTTCAATATCATGAAAGTGGAAAATTGGATTAGCAGCAGTAGTAGAAAATACAGCAATATATACATGGCAGTGGAAAACAAACAAACAGCAGCAACATTAATAATCAACAGTATTGTATACTTACTTCAACAGAAACTTTTTTCCGGCTCATTATTAATCGTTGCTGTTTTAGTTAAAATCGCTCTTTGCAAATTACGTGCATTAGTTGAAGAGTTAAGTTTATTACAACTACAAACCTCAGTTTACTGCAACACGCCATTTTTGCTTTTCATTTATGTATATGTAGTTGCATTGAATTGCCGCTTTTGTCTGGCTTAGTTTCAAGTGTTATGTATAATTGCCATTCATGTCCTTAAATTTGTGATAATTTTTTGAAGCGTTGTTGTTGTTCGTTGTAGTAATTAATAAAATTAATAATAATCATTATGCTTACAAATTTTGCAAAGTGCTTACAAAGCTGAGGTTTGTTTGTAAACAATATATTTATGATACTTCTTAATTACATAAATTCTTATGTATGGATGTGATGGCTTAAAAATGTTGGCTTAAAATTGTAATAATTTTTGTAAGCACTGCAATTAATTACTGTATTTATTAATAATATTAATAAAAACCATTATGCTTATAAATTTTACAAAGTGAGCTTACATGACTACAGCTTGTGCTATATTGTAAGCAGTATGATTTTACGAAGCTCGGATGAAAGCATACACAAAAATAATTCTTCCTTTTTTCTTTAACTCTTCATATTCCGTATTTAAATACAATATAATTCATAGGATTAGCTATGTTGGCAAAAACACTTTACTGGCACACTTCTTCTTTTTTGCGCAATTCTCATACAATGTCAAAAGTTTATACAATGTCTGCACACTCTTGATGACAAAAGCAAACAGCAAAGAATGAAAACGCCACTTGAGCTCGACGAACTACTCGATGTAATCCTTAAAAAATGATACACATAAGGAGAAAATCAATATGAAATATAATATTTTCCAACTCAAAACCCTTTCGGCAAATTCTGTGCTGCCAGAAGATGCTGAAGAACTTGTATGTTTGCGCAGTTTTTGTAGGAAAGCTTTTTTTGCGTTGCATAAAGAAATCAATTTTCGTCTCACTTTTCTTCCGCTTGTTCTTCTGCTACTTTTGGCTATATTACGAATAGACATTTTCAAACTGTGCTCTGTGCTCTTAAGTCATTTCTTACTGTAGATTTAACATAAATTTAGGTCATGACTTTAATGACATCTGTTGCTGTTGCTGTTGCTGCTACTATTTATGTGCCACTGGCTGCTTTTGCTTCTTGTTGCTGTTACTGGCATCTACTACTATTACTGCTACTGGTTTTGCTTTTTCCGTAATCATTAGTAATCAAATATCAACATAGTTACAATTTTACTCTACTATCGCTCCTTTTATTTCCTTCATTATTTTATTTCTTTTTCACTCGCCCTTTATTTTATTTTCCTTTGCAAACGAAATGGGGAAGACTCTTTTCCTTTACTTGCCATGTTTTCGCATAATAAATTTCACCCTTGAGAAGCAGTCGCGTTTTCATTGTTGACTACGCTCCCTAGCAATAATTTCGGTCAATGTTGCTACTAGGTAAAGTAACTTGAGGCGCTTGTTTGTGTGGAGGAGTAGTGTGTGTGCTGGAGTTACTACTTACTTAAATATTGAATTACTTACTTCGCTATCGTCGTTTTTTGTTAATAAATTATTATATTGCATTATTATTTTAGCATACTTCTCGGTGTGAAATTATACACAAAACATTTCTTTCACTTTGCTTTCAATTTCGTTTTAATATACTTCTGCGAATCATCCCCTCCGTTCGTTCTATGCTCAATTTCATATTTGATTTTGATTGTTATTTTCGCCACATTCAGCGCTTGGATAATTCTACCCAAGTGATATTCCTTTGCTCCTACAAATATACTTCATATTATTGTTTTTATTGCTTTTCATGCAAGTGAATGGGGGTTGGTGGAAGAGGATTTGTTGTTATGTTAGTATGTGTATTATTTTTCTGCGTTTTAGTCATCAATAATTCATAGTTATTTTATCGCGTTATACGTTGGAAATTTTTGGCTTTCCTTTGTTCCTTTATTTATTATTGTTAATCCTCAATTTCAGGCGTATAAACTACACATATTTTGTATTGTTTTCTTTCTTGCTTTTTAATATATATACTTGCTTTTAACTCTCCTTTTTTGTTTTCGTTTCAAAAAATTTTTTCTTCTTTATCTCTACTTTATTTTATTCAAATATTTTTTTGTTGCTGTTTTCCTTCGATATGAATTCAATTTGCGGTGATTCACTTTGGGTTGTGTGTTGTTTCTAAATACTACATTGAACCTCGACTCTTACATAACCAAATCAAATCAATTTTTGTACGGTTTCGCTTCGATATACATATACATGTATTGTCGTACATATGTGTTGAGATCTGATTGAGTTTTCCAATTGCAAGCAACTTAATCATGCACCAAAATGTTATTACTCTAATGTTTCTGCATTTGTATGTGGTATATTTTTAGCTGGTACTGGGAATATATTATAATTTGATATTTTTCCTATTTGTTAGGTGAAATTCTTGATTTTTATAACTGCGTTTAAATTCTAAGATGGATTTACCATAAATGAGTAAATTAATATATTCAAAAACACGAATATTGTACACTTTAAGGTGCTAAAAAACGTTTAAATTTTAATTATTACACTTAATTCTGAATAACAAACAGGATTATCAAGGCTTGATTTTATATATAAGATAAGAAGTGGTTAATTGTGGCATACTTTTAGGTGCCGGTAAAATTAAACTAAATTTGTCTTCCTCATAATTTATGGAAAATAAACGGAATTTTTAATCAAATCGAATTTATTATGAAATTCTTCTGAATAACGTCATTCTTGCATACTTTTAGGTTTTAGTTAAATTAGCACTCTTTCACTTACAATACATTTCAAATTCAAAAGAAAAATATTACACTGCCCTTTACTTCGAACTACAAATAATAATTGCTTTTATGTTACGCTTCTTTCTTTTATAGCAATTATTCCGCTCACAAAATCCTGGCCTTGCTGCTGCGTCAAATGCTGCCGCCGCTGCTGCTGCAGCTGCGGCTGCTACATCGGGTGCGCCCCCTGGTGCACCAAATGGTACAATGCAACCGCAACAATTACAAATGGCTGCAGCATCACAACAGTTTTTGGCGGCCCAACAAAATGCGTATGCAGCACAACAAGCAGCACCGTACGTTATAAATCCGGGTCAAGATGCAACACCGTATATGGGACTGATAGCACAAATGCCACAATATTATGGCGTACCACAATGGGGCATGTATCCAAGTAATTTAATACCACAGCAAGGAACACAGCCAAGGCGACCGCTGACGCCATCACAACAGGGCGATAGCCAATCGTTCCAGGTATGCAAACAAAAACAAAACGATAAAAGATCCTTTAAACTTACATTTTTTTAATTCTAAGAGCTTTTCTTACTTCTTCACTACTCTGAAATCTTATACATATTCTACTCTTGAGCTGTAAATGTGAAGCTTATTTTGTCTTACACAATTTTTCTGTGTAATTACTTTTTCCATTTGTAAAATTCTGTACAAATTTCTTTATTTATTTATTTTTTGTGCACATTTTGTGCACATAATTTTTGTAATTATTAATGTAAAATCTATAAGAAAATACATAAATAAAAAAAAAACTATTGTATTAACCCAAAATTGTTAACAAAACAAGCAACTATAAATGAAAACAAACAAAACCAATTTGTATATACCAAATAATATTAAAAAAAATATATATTATATTTTCTCTTCTATTTTTCTCTGCATAACTTCACATAATCAACAAAAAATAAATATGAAAAAATATTCAAAAATTCAAAACAATTAATACCAATCCTAACCTTGTAAAAAAAAACAAAAACAAACAAAAATCGTATTCATCATCAACAACAACCAACCATCACCGACCACTACTTTGTCAATTATGTTAAACTATGATCCAATTACGAGAAGGTCATACCGGCATTTTTCGATCAAAGCGGTTCACTGGTCATGGGACCACGTACGGGTACACCAATGCGCCTTGTTAGCCCTGCACCGGTTTTAGTGCCTCCAGGAGCCACACGGGCCGGTCCACCACCGCCACAGGGTCCACAATTGTATCCGCCACAACCACAGTCCACACAACAGAATATATATTCGCAACAGAATGGTTCAAGTGTCGGAGGTAAGCTATCAAAACAAAATATCATCCTAAATAAATATATATAGTACATAAATATCTATTTTTATTATGCAATTTTAATTTTGTAAAATCTATACATACATACATATATAAATATATACCAAACAAATAGTTTCTATACATATTTACATACTTATACCTTCTTCATTAATGTGCAGTGAAAAACTTTGCACTTTTAATATTACCATGTAAATGATGTGAGATAAACTGTACAGTACCTTAATTGTAAGCCAAACTGCATTGATGAATGATACCGATAACTTTAATTTTAGAAGAAGATAAAGCAGAGTATCAGCATACTGTCATATCAAATATTTTCCATTGACAGTGTAGACCCTGTATCGTCATAGTCGCCTTAGTGGTCCAAAAAAAATTAGGTCTACCAAATTAGGTCACGTTGCGCACCAATAAGTGCCTTGATCCTTTGCACTTACTCAATTTTATATAACCATCTTTACTTTACTTTACTTTTAATGGCACAACAGCCCATGGAGGGCCTAGGCGGAGCTTTTCGCATCCACTCATGTTGTACGTGTTATATTTGTACATGAATGGAAAATATATGCATAGTACTAAATACTCTATTCGAAGACGAGGTTTCGTAGTTTGAAGTGCTGGACGGTTATGTAGGATGCTTGGATTCGAGAATTAGCATGACCAAATTTCTGGATAAAAATTCTGCGAGCAGCAGTTTTTCTCACATACATGTACAAATATAACACGCACAAGATGAATGACTGCGAAAGGCTCAGCCCAGGCCCCCCATTCCCTGTTGTAACGTATCATAAAATAAGAAGAAGGACTAAAAACTCTTTCATTTGTGTATCGCCAATACATTCAAATAAGGCATCACGAATTTTCAGTAAAATTGACTGCTTTCAATATTCAGCGTTTGCTTATAAAATCCCGGAATTTTAATATTTTGTAAGCTCAATTCAATTAAAAGTAATTTTCAGAACATTTAACGAGCTATCGCAAATTTTTATATATTGATTAAAAAGAGTTTATAAATATACATACATACATACTAGGTACTGCCAGCTTTTTATTTTAATTGATCTGCCAGACGTTCTCCAAGTGGGGGTTTGTTTAAAATTCCGAATAAAAAGTAAAGTATTATTACAATATAAAAAAAAATGTTTCCCATGCGTTATATCTAGCGTAAATTAAAATTAAAATCAAGCTTATTAAAGAATTTGTGAACTTTTACGTGCAATAGATCCAATGAAATTAGAACTTTTTGAAAGACCGAAGAAAACCATTTGGATTCCAAATTATTATTTTAAGATGTATGCTCACGTTGAACAATTCTATAACAACTGTATATTATTGCTTACAAAACATATAAACTGCTTACAACATTTTCGTATAAATTAAGAATTAAATTGAGGTTAACAATAAACTATAATTTCTCCTCTAATACTCTTGCTACAATAAGCACATAGAAACCCCCAGAGATATGCTTACAAATTTCTCTAATGTAATTTAATTTTATGCACGCACACACACACACAAACTCACGCACACTTGTACAACCAGCACATCGTTTAATACCAACATACTACTTATTACTACCTTCTCTTCTAACTCCCATTTCATTTATTAGTTGAAGAGAAAAAATGTATAACATTTTTGTTTTCAATTTAAAATAGAAAACGGGTAAAAAAAGAAAAAACATTACAATTACAATTGCATGTACACACGCAAATAATATTTAAATATACATATTTATTTTTATATACGTTCATATGAAATATTAAAAATACAACAACAATAACAATAAATTTGCTGCATTGAAGCACAACTGCAATTATAGACTAGTATAACTGACTGACTCATTCAATTTGAAAGAATTCAAATCATTTTCTGCATGGTATTGTGCATACATATACATACATACATAGATGGATAGAATATCAGAGAGGACGAAAGCGAAAACGCGAATAGTGCACGCGTACCCACGAGGTTACCTTATGCCAATTACATTTATTATTTAAGCATTTATAGAAATTCAATTTATAATTAATTTGGGAATTTGGGTAATTAATGCAAAAACAAGAAAATACACATACACTCATAAAATGTATGTATATTGTACAAAACATATATTGAATACATACAATACATATTTATCGAATGCGAAAGTGCCGCTCTGGTGCTGTTGGCGTTTCATGAAAATGTGTTCATTTAAGCATAAAGTTTCGGCTAACTTGAAGCATTTATAATTAATTTAATGTTGCATGCCGGTAGTAACGACTGTGAATTTCCTAAAGTAAATTGCCGTAATTTTGTTTTTCTTCATTATTTGTAAGTCTATATTTGTAAGCCTTAAGTTAAGCTGATTGGAAATGATATGAAATGTTCGAAAAATCAATTGCTTACTATATTCAGCGTTTGCTTACAAAATCACAAAATGTTTATGTTTTGTAAGCACTTATATTTCTGGATATAATTGTACCTTATTAAAGGTTCTTGGAGCTTGAAGCGTTAACTATATTTATAAAAATTTAAATACCATAAGATTTGAGTAAGATCAGTCAATCCAGATAAAAATTCGCAATTTATTTTATTAACACTAATGACCAAGAACGTCATTTATGAAACAATTCTTTGTACCGTAAAAATGTAAACTGCCGTGGAAAATACAAAATTGTACTAAGATATACTTAAAAATATACACCACAGCCAGGGTAAATCCACCATCGACCAGATATCCACACTACATCAAATGCTGGAATAGACCAGATAAAAGTAGATCGGCTCCCACAATCTATTCGTCGATTATAAACCCGACTTCGACAGCACTATTAGAGTTTACTTGTATACCGCAATGTCTGATTTTCGTATCTCTGCGCAGCTCACTCGTCTTTTCAAAATGGCACTAACCGACACACACCATTTTTGGGACTCTCCGCACCATTTGATATCAAACGAGGTTTCAGATACTGTGATTCCGGAGAAGATAATTCAAGCTGTGAACATCGTCATCTCTGTTACTATTTTCTACAAGAGTGTCATGCATGCACTGATGATATTAACATCATTGGCACTAACGCGCGAGAAGTCAGTCCAGCATTCTCCAATCTGGAAAGGGAGTCTCGTCGAGTGGGTCTAGTGGTCGTCGTCTTTGAAGTCGTCAAGGATTTCGTTTACCTAGGATGCAGAATCAACACCAACAATAATGTCAGCTTTGAGATCAAGCGGAGATTAACTCTTACGATCAGGAGTTACTACGTACTCAGTAGGCAATTGAGAAGCAATGCCCTCTGCCTGGCGACTAAAATAACGATCCATCCTCCCCTTGCTAATATATGGCGCCACCAATGTTGAGAGGCTGTTAGGAGCTTTCGAGAGGAAGATACTTCGTAAGATCTATGGCCCAATATGCGTGGACAGCTGTATTTTGCAAGCATATGGAGTTTTAAGCATAGACATTGTTAGTTTAATAAATAATTCCGTTAATAAAATAAAATTTTTCTTCCTTCTAGTACTGGTAATACTTTGTGTCATTAGAGTTCCTACACAAAGCTTTTTATAGAATATTGGTCACCAATATAAGGAAGATTTACATATATTGTTTAATCCGAAAATGTTATTAATTTTATGAGAAAGCGTTTTTCTACAATATTTTTAAAATTTTATTTGCAACTTCTCTTTGTCATTCATGATATGAACTTTTGCAGATCGATTGCCCAAAAATTATTTCTGTTGCTTACAAAATCTTAAACTATTTATGTATTGTAAGCATTATTCGTTAGTTGGTGTGCTAATTGATATGCCTAAAGCTTACAAAATTACAATGACGCTTACTTATTTTTTTTTTGACAAATGTAATTTGTTCTGTTAATTTGACGATTGAAAAAAATTAGTTAACAATAAGTTTTTATCAACAATAGAATAAATTTTATAGTTCATTAAAACCTATTAAAATTTAATTAAGAAAAAATTATATCAGACAGTTGGAATTATACACTCATGCATATATCATTATGGTAAGTAACCTCAACACAAAACCATCACCACCAATACGACCAATATCACCAGAATTACCAACAGCGACACAGAAAACAACAACGACGACAATATTACAGCATTTAAATCCAACAATAACAAAATTAAAATTAATTATTAAATGCGAATTAATGCACTTTTCACATTCTTTTAAACAGAATTGTATTGCATTTTCTCTTGCTACTGTTGCATTGGAAACACACACACAGCCACACACACACACACACACACACACACAGATACTGATTATACTATACATACTCGTATATATGTATATGCATGTATACGATTATTAACAAATGAATTAATTACGTAAAAATTTATGCATTCAAACAATAGCAAAAAAAAAAATGCACATTCGTTATTCAATAAATTTATTTATTAAGTTGAAAATCAAATTGCTTTGCTACTTTGAATGTGATGCAATCAACGAAAAGGATATTACACAATATACATATATGTATGTGTACTCTATATAAGTACATGCTCACCTACGTACATTGTACATACATATACATATAAATATAAATATGCATTTTAAAAAATTATTAAGTAGCTTACCACCTATACACAATCGCACTTACTGCTGTTCTTCGTCGTCGTGCAACCAACCAAATATTGTTGCAATAAAGTTACGCGTAAAATTATAATTATAATTGAAAAACACAAAAAACAAACAATAGCGAATAACGTAAAAATCAATTTAAAAATATATTGAAAGTATTGTGTAAAAATTATTTATATCATACAATGTACATACATATGAAGGTTTTTTTTTTTGCAATCGTCAGGAAAATCGTGATATTTTGATGGATTCTGTTGCAAAATTTTCATAAGCCGCACCAAGATTATTTTTGAATTAAATTCGTTTCGTTTGGTAGCTTTTTGTGGGTGTCATCGTCATTTACATGGCATTATTTATTTATGTTTGAAACAATTCAACAATTCTTTCAAATTATATTCAATTATTTTTAGTAATTTTATATGAAAAAATCATCAGAGTTAATTAATTTTCAACTTAAACCAAACTACAATTGAATGTGGGATGTTTTTTATATAATTGAATGTTACCCACTTTCAATACATAATTGATCAGTTTTTGTTCTGATTTGTCTCTCACTTGGAATATCTGTCTCGTTGCTTACAAAATTTAGGTCTTGCTTATAACATTTTAAATGTTGTTATCATAATTTTTTTCTGAAACTTTTAATTAAAATGCTAAGAACAAATAAAAATTTTTTTTTTTTTTGCAATTCTTTTTTTGTTTAAAATATAACGTAACATTTTATTAAAGATATAACTTACCAAAATATATTTCAATAGTTATAAATGTTTTTTGGTTTAGTTCTTCGCAATTTACGCCGATAAGAACCAGAGAATCTTTCGATTTTATGCAAAAATTATCTTTCCATTAAGGAACTTTTTCAGCATTTTAGTGTATAACTTTGGCCTGTTTTTTGATGTTTGAAAAAATCAGCTGTATATAAAACGTGTCGAAAATGTTGTTTGCACTTGCAAATATGCTAATTAAATATTTAATCTATAATGTCGTTGTCATGCTGAATTTTAGTAATATAAAATGCAATTTTGTAAGCTCTTGAATTTTTAAATCATCTATTTTTTGCCATAACGAATCTGCTATAAGCTTACAAAATTATGTTAACGCTTACTAATTTAATAAATAATTTTAAATTTTATTAAATGAAAAATACTTGATTTGAGCTTGAAGAAAGAACTTGTTTGCTGCTTCTTACTCGTAAATAATCTTGTTAAAAAACTATTATTTGAAAGAGAATTCTGTTCTACTATAAAATATGTAATTAAGGACTTTATGACTAATTTGCTTGCTTTTTCGATGCAATTGTATAACAATAGTGTCACATCCTGAAGGAAATGGGATAGAATAATAGTACTTAAGTTAAAGTTACATACATTCTATATACTTTCACTGTCATGCAAATAGCTTAAAGCTGCACTCCTACTTCACCTTTTACTTGTGTATTTAATGCTACAGGATATCTGCATACATACGTACATTTGTATGTGCAGTTACCTACAAATGCTTCACATATTTGATCCTAAATGTTCCTTAGCTCAATTGAGCTGCGCTGAAGCAACTTGTTAAGTGAGCGAACGAACAACACAATTGTAATTGTATCCCATTATTGTTAGCCACTTGTGCTTATCAATTGTTGTTGTTGTTGTGGTAGTTATGTTTGTTAAATGTGTACAGCAATGTGTTCAGTTATTGTTATGGGCGTGGTAAAGACTTAAAGGTAAATGGGAGAAAAAAGTCGTTAATAATGTTGAATAAGTAGCAGCAAATGTATATCTGATAGACAGGCAGAAAGACAAGCAGGGAGATAGACAAAGCAGCGTATTAACGATTGTAATTGCAACTGGTTACAAGTGCTTATTGTAAAGGGTGTTTTTTGTTAGAAGCGTGGTTTTCAATCTGGCAATACTTTTTTCGGAGTTGGTCTTTTTGACAGCTATCACTTGATTTATGCTCAGTTTGGTTTGCCATTTCACACTGAATAGACTTACTCCTGAACAACGTTTGCAAATCGTGCAAATTTATTACCAAAATAATGGTTCGGTTCGCCCAGCGCACCCTCAGAGACGCCGTACAGTGCGCACCGAAGACGCTATTGCTGCTGTGGAGCAGAGTATCAAAGAAGACCCGCGATGGCCTCATCCGACATCGCGCGCAACAATTGGAGCTGTGTCTATCCACTTTATGGAAGATTGTGCGGAAGGATCTTGGTTTGCGATCTTACAAAATCCAACTCGTGCAAGAATTGAAGCCGAACGACCATCAAGCGCGTCTCACGTTCGGTGAATGGGCCCAAAACGAGATGGCCACCGATCCTGATTATCACAAGAAAATTTTGTTCATGAAGTTCACTTTTGGTTGAATGGGTACGTTAATAAGCAAAATTGTCGCATTTGGAGTGATCATAATCCACACGCCATTGTTGAGACGCCGTTACATCCTCAAAAAAAACCACGGTTCGGTGTGCTCTATGGGCAGAGGGAATCATTGGTCCATATTTCTTCAAAGCAGAAGCCGGTCATAATGTTACAGTCAAAGGGGAATGCTATAGAACCATGATAAATGATTTTTTCGTGCCTGAATTGGAGGATGTTGATGTGGACGTCCTTTGGTTCCAACAAGACGCTACATGCCATACAGCCAACGAAACAATCAATTTATTGAAGGAAACTTTTGGTGAGCGCATTATCTCGCGTCGTAGGCCTGTGGAGGCCACGAAAGATCGTGCGATTTAACACCGCTGAACTATTTTTTGTGGGGTTATGTGAAGTCGCTTGTCTACTCAGATAAGCCCGAGGCGATTGACGCCTTGGAAGAGAATATTCGGCGCTTTATTACTGACATACGGCCCCAATAGCTGCAAAAAGTGGTCGAAAATTAAACCTCTAGCCACTTGCCCGAAATCGGTTGTAAAACATAATGGCAAATCCTTATCTTTATATTAAAGCTAAATTCTTGACCATAACATTAAATTATATGCGTTTTATTTCTTCTTGAAAACCACACTTATAGAAAAAAACACCCTGTACATACATATGTATAGCGTACGCATACACACACACACATGCACATACACATACACACACACACACAAATACCAATGGCAAAAATAAAGGATTGTCGTTGTTGATGATATTGTAGAAATAGAAAGTGCAACACAGTGTGGTATGGGTGTATATCTGTTTTTATTGTTATATATGGAGGTGTATATCACTTCGTGTAAATGTAGTTGTAAATGTATTACACGTGCATACACTAAATGCATTGCTACTGCGTTGATTGTAAATTGTTGTATGCAGTTGATGCGTTAGAGATATGCTACACTTTCGAAAATGAGAAACCATTAACTTATGTACTTACCATACTACTGGCTATAACACTCACATACACATACTCATACGTAGGTGCACACATTCATATGGTACATGCCATAGAATATCTGTGTGATACCACTTAAAGGTATTAAATGTGCTAACCTTGACGCAGAAAGGCTGAAATCTACTTATAAAAAGAATTAAACTAGAGAATTGGAAGGGAGGAGAGAGATAGGCAAGAAGGGAGTATATTGAGATGTGTACAATCTAGTTTCTTCTGTTTTTGTCACTCTGCTGCATACGCAAACCAACACAAAGGTGAAGTGAATTTCACTGGCAAAATTGGAAACAAAAGCAGATGAAATGCTTTCAAGTGGATGCTTACACTGGCGCAAGCATGAAAGACTGTGCGAGAGAAACATGTTGAAAAGTATGGTAGTAAGAAAAATATACAAAACCTCCATCTTTTTCCATACTACCTTACTTTTCCACGTGTCTCTCTCGCACAGTATTTCATGCTTGCCAGTGTAAACTTCCACGATTGTTCTTGAAATAAGTTTAAGTGTAGTGGTGTGTGTGTATGTTTGTGACAGCATCTAGCTACATATGGTAAGTACAATGTATTTATGTGTGTGTGTGTTTGCGGTAAAAATATAATCAAGGCAATAAAATTTACGTAGCAACAGAGCATATTGGTATAGCATAAATTTAAGCGAATATATTTTGATTTTTTGTAGCCAATAAAAATGTAAAGCATCTCAAGAAGTTTGTAAGCAACGTAATTGGTACCATTTCTAGTGATAAAACTTTATGATTTTTCAGCTGCTTACAATAAATATAAATTGTAAAGAAAGCGGATTTTTTGAATTTGAAAAGAGAAAGTTTTGAGGAGGCATGTTTTAAAACCTTCCGGTCTAATTTGTCTAATATTTTATTCCAATATTTTCCTGCACATATCGTAAACTAAATTTGCCAGAAATATAAAATTAGCTGGAGTTAAGTAAAGTCAATATTATTTTTGTTTTTGTTAATTAAAATTTTCAGGTTTTTCGAATATTTTAAACATTCTTTGAATTATTGAAAAAGTGGGGTACTTTTGAATATCTTGGTTTAGAGTTAAAATAATTTGCTTCAAAATTTATACAAGAACAGAAATATAAACTGAATTAGTCGGAAATTTGTAGACAAAAAGAAACACGTTAAAACAACTGTTCAAAGTTGTAAGCACATTTATAAATTTGTAAGCAGCCCTCATTAATTAACCCACGTAATATAAAATTCATTTAAAAACAAGCGCTTATAAAATATTTGCTATGATTAAGTTAAAATTTTAAGAATTTTTCACTTCACCTTTTATTTAAAGTTTTAAGCAGCGTCGAAAGTTTGTAAGCAACCCTCATAAACTATTCCACGTATTTTAAATATCAGTGATAAAAATAAGCGCTCATAAAATAAAATACTTAAATTTAAGATCTTTTCACTTTTACTTTTCTTGGAACACGTGTAAGTGCTTTCTATCATTTTTTCCGGTTCCGGCTATGCTCTCTGCTCCCTTTGTCTCTCTCCATATATATATGTATATATATACATATCTTTCTTTCTGGCACAAAAAATAACATTTCTGCACTCGCCTGCATTTATAATTTATAAAATCATTACATTAAGTTTGGCTTTTGTGTTACTACGTACTCTGTGTACAAAATGTCGTCTGCAATAAAAGTGTTTTTATAGCAAACAAAGAGCAGGAAAGTACACATGTCAGTATGAGTGTGTGTGTATATGTCTGCTAGGGTATCTGTATGTGTATGCGTAAGGTATACACATTGCCATTTCTTGGTTGCATTACACACGCAAACAGTAAACACGCACACACCTTGCATAAATAAAAGTTTATTTAGTGTGCGTTAGTGTATGTGGGTATGCGTTTCTTTTGCAAATGTAGTAAGTGTTTGTCTCCTGCAGCAATTACAGTTGCTGCTTGCCTAGCCGCTGCTGTCGTCCGTTGTATTGCTGGTTGCTATACATTTGCTCCTCCGTCATATCATCAGTCGATAAACATACATTATTGCCATTGCAGGCTAAATGGTTGCTGCTGTTGTTGTCCTCTAACTGTTTTACTGTGTTATTTTCCCTTTCGATTTTGTACTAGTATGTAATTTTCTTTTCAACTTTTCACAACATAAGGTTTTCTAAAGTGTTATGTTGCATAACTTCGTCCCTCTGTCTTGCCTCTCGTGCCTGAGCTTTCGGATGCCTTTTGTCAATCGCTCACCTTGTCACCCCTATCAGACACTCCAACGCTCTTATTTCACTGTAGTAACTGTAGTGTGTTTGGCCCCATCTTACATTCGACAGTGGGTAATTTTTGTCAGATACTTTTGCTGCTCAATTTGAGGGGAAAAGGGGCGCTTCAGCGTCCGTAGCACAAATAGCAGCTTAAATTTTTCGACTCAAGCTGCAACAAGCTAAGCATCATCGCTCGTATCGCAAATTGCATGAATAATTCTCTTTTAAATTGTGTTGCTGCTGCCGCTGCTGGTTGTGTTGTTGGTGGTCCACAGACGGGCAGCAATGTTCATTTGTTTGTTTGTCTGTTTGTTGTTCGTAACCGTTTTAGATTTTCTCTGTTTCCAAAATGACTGTGTATTTGTGTTTACAGAACAATGTCGTTGCTGTTCTTCTTGTTGTTTGTTGTTGGTATCACACAGGAAACACTTCAGTTCCAGCTCACTCTCGAATGTCTCCATTTCACCAGCGTAAATATATTTTGATGTACAGATCTACTACTAAGTACGAGTATGTACCTCATATTCACAACTACGAACTAATACAACCTTGTTGTTCTCATTTCATGCAATTGCATTAAATTTTTATTATTGCAGCTACTATTGTTGCTACTACATACATACATACATAAATATTGCATACTACCTACTATTGTCATGGCTGTGCTATTGTCATTGTTGTTATTGTTGGTATTTAATGAGGAAATGAATTTAGAACGCAGCATGAAATTAGTTAATTTAAATGTTAAAAGTTTTATGCTTATGGTCTAAAAAATGCAATAGTTCTTTGCTGTATGCAATTCATTTAAATGCAATTAAATTTTACGACATGCATGTATAGAGGGTAGGACGTAGTAGTACCTAATTGCAGCAGCAGCGGCAACATTTAAATAGTAAGAATTTATGAAAAATAAATTTTTTTTTTTAATCTAAAGCTTAAATGCTTACAATTTTTACAAGACTTTTATTTAATGCGTGTAGTAACAAAAATAAACGAATAAAGAAAGGTTTTTGATTATTTTTCCAAAATATATTCACCAGATCTCAACTTATCTCAGTTTGTTGCCTTTACGAATATTGCCATTATACATACGAGGTATGATCAAAAAATAACCGTTATTTAAAATTTTTTCAAAAATTATTTTTTATTCATCAACAACTATCTTGTCCCCTTCAAAGTAATCCCCCTCAGATATTATACACTTATGCCAGCGTTTTTTTCCAATCCTCGAAACACTTCTGAAACGCGCTTTTTGGTATCGCCAACAGCTCCTGTTTCGATTTTTCTTTTATCTCCTCAATCGTAGCAAAACGCTTTCCTTTCATCGGTGTCTTCAGTTTTGGGAAGAGGAAAAAGTCAGCGGGGGCCAAGTCCGGTGAATACGGTGGTTGAGGCATAATAACGGTTTTGTTTTTGGCCAAAAACTTACGCACAAGCGACGTTGTTTTTGCTCAAAATTTAGCAATTTTGGAACAATCTTCGCTGCCGCACGTTTCATGCCTAAAACATCCGTAAAAATTGCGGAACGATGTGCCAACATCATCAGCAACCTCTCTGATAGTGATTCGACGATTATCCAAAATCATTTTCTTCACTGCCTCAATGTTCTCATCGGTTGTTGACGTGCTCGGGCGACCAGGACGAGCATCGTCATTGACATCTTCTCGGCCTTCCTTAAACCGGTTATACCACAATTGAACTTGTGTTCTGCTCATAGTAGACTCGGCAAAGACCACAGTCAACATTTCAAATGTCCTTGCGCATTTAATTTCATTTTTTACACAAAACTGAATACAGTTTCTTTGATTCATTTTTTCGAATAGTAAAAAATCGTAGAGCACACCAAAACACGACTAACCTTTTTATCTGTCAAAAACAAACTGACAATCCAAAATGGTTGGTATTGCCAACATATATAACAGACATGTGTACCAACATAATAGAAAAATGCGAAAATACGTAAAACATACGTAACTCACGAAATTTGAAAATAACGGTTATTTTTTTATCACACCTCGTACTATGTCCGTCAACTGAAATTATGTGCTTTTAAAATCAAATAACTCAATAATTTTTCAATATTTTTTACTTAAATGGTTTTTACCGATTTTTTCACATTTTCCTTTCCGCATTAGCCGGAGAAGGGTTTTGATTAATTGGCACATTGACCGAATGACGTTTGCATCAAAACACTCCCATTATCGTAATATGAACTTCTGCAGAGTAATGACACATGCCTTGGTCTGCAAATGACCCAGTTGGAGTAAACCAGCGAAATCTAACGATGACTAACTAGCCACAAATCTGAAGAAATATGGTAAAAGCAGGTACCAATTTTGACTTATAGTGACGGAAAATTCAGGACTTTGAAATCTTGATTAACTCGAGTGTTTGCCGACGAGCATATGTTAATAGCGGATATGCTGAATTTATTGAGTATAACTTATCGCTAAAGAGATAGCAAATGTTGGACAGATAGTGAGGGATAGATTCCTATAGAGCTTTTTTAGAAATCATTCGAGGGCATATTAGCTTCTTAGAGAGTTTAGAGTTATACTCCGCCATAACTGATTGGTATTTTATTGTATGTGGATTCATTCAGTAATATCACTTATATTTGGCACACGATCGTTGTTTAAATTTCCCAATCCTCTTTTTTCTTCAGCTTTGTTGTTGTCATGCATATCCCTATTCCCTAGAGTTTATTTACTACTTTATTGAGTAAAAGCGACTTTCAAAAGGAAAACCTGGTGGTCAATGATATAATAGCTAGGGATTTGTTGGCAGGTTGGCTTTTTAAACATCACGGGCAGACATTTCAGCCAGTTTGCTACTGACTACAAGCCAAGACTTAAACTTAATCCTAATTGTTCAGAGAATACCTCTCTACCCTACCATTTTCATTCCACAAACCAATTTGTTTATGTTCTTGATAAATTGTGAAGCGCTGATCCTTGAGGCATTTGGATCTGATAGATAAATAATTATTTTTATGACTGGTTAATAAAGAAATTAAATACTCACATTAAACACAAAATTTTTAAACCTGCTTAGGTAATTTATATAATAAGCATTATAAAAAGTTTATAATTTTTGAGATACTACATAATAAGCTTACATGCTTAAAATATACTAATTTTGCACATATGAGTTAAATATTAAATATTTTTCACACAATTTTTTCCTTGACATATGTACGGTTATGTAGGTACAGTTTACTGCCAGCCTCCTCGCTATCACATACCAAAAGCGCCAAACGCTCCAGCACCTACCAAAATATACCACAAACAATTTTTGACTGAAATTTTCTGTTGCTATTGCTCCTGCTTTTGAAATCCTTCAATATTTTAAAACGCACGTGTTACTGCCACATATTTGTGTGTATGTATATGTGCGCACATATATAGGGAGGTCCATCTAACATTTGGAATTTTAACTACTCGTTATTATGATTGTGGCAACTCTAATGTCATTCGTATTATGACGGAAAATTAGTTTTATATATGCGGTTAACGAAATGGGTCGATATAAGCTTGAACAACGTTGGAAAAATACTAAAAGTTTACTTACACAATGGTGAATTCTACCGAAAATTACTGGACAAATTTATGAAACGTGTTTGAAAATTCGTAACTTTCTCGAACTCCCAACAAAAAAATTGCTGCTGTTGGTCAAAGGTATGAAAATGCTGTACAGAGAACTCCAACAGTGAGATGCTCCGTGCCACACAAGCCGAGCAACAATCGATTCTTTGCGTGGGACTTTTGAAAACGGCGTTATTAGCAGTTTTGGTTATATGCATTGGCCACCACGCAGTTGCGATTTGAATCTGTTATACTATTTTTTGTGGGGAGCCGTTAAAGATAAATGTTACGCTAAGCATCCAGCAGCGATTGAGGCTCTTAAGGACGAAATTGGTACAGCCCTCGGTCAAGTACAACTCCATACAGTCGAAAATGTACTGAAAGGCCAGCCGAGGAATTTTCATTTTAATGAAATAGTTTTCCACAGTTAATTAACTATCGAATAATAAAAACGATATTACAAAAAATTATTCGTTATAAATTGACCACCGTGTATATATATAAAATAAACTGAATTTCTTGTTTTTGCTGTTGTTGTTGCTGTTATTGTTATTGCTATTGCTATTTTGTCACGTTGTGTGTCGTGAGTATATACATATTTATGTACATGTAAATATCTGTTTACTGAATGTTCTTGCTAAATCGAAATCAAGGATTACATACATGTTTTTGTTGTTGTTATTGTTGTTGTATACACTTGAAATATTCATTCTTGGTGCACTGAAAATTTTTACAGAAATACATAAACGCCTTTTGCACAGATTTTTTGTTTTTGCTTTTTAAAACACGGTAATAATTCCAAAAATGATGTAGTATTATTGCGTGTATAGAATGTTTAATTAAAATTGTGTTGCATAATTTTAGGAGCGACGTGCATCGTCATGTTAATTAATATGTGATTACGCAGGTTCTTTATGAAGAAGTCGTAATTCTATTTGAAATATTAAAGCATGAATATTCAAAATTATCAAAATTATACATACATGCTCACACACATACATGCACAGAAAGAGTGAGCATAATGAGCATAAACAAAATCTCAATATAATAGCCTGACTGTTCCGCTGGCTGTTGCTACTTAATTTTTCTACCTTGTATACTGCCTTCTGGGTTATAAGGGGTTTTTAAACAGGAACTTAACAAATTTGTACATATTTTATTAATTAATTGTGATATCGGGATGAAATTTATTCCAGATGTAGTTCAAATGTTACTTTTATGAGTTTCAATATCGCTCATTAGACCACCGCGACCATGTCAATCCACATGGCACAATAGGGAACTCCATTGACTGTAACATGGCGATCATTTTCATTAACGATAAAATACGGTCCAATCCAAAACCACAATCACTTTTTGTGGATGCAATGGAGTCACTTTAAAGCACTTGTGGGTTTATTGCTGTCCAATAATTCAAATTTTGGTTATTAAGAATCCACTAAGCCAAAAATTAGCTTCGTCGCTGAAGATGATTTTTCGATGAAATTCAGAATTTTCTTCAAACTTAAAATTGCGACCAGCGACTTAGAATTTCGGTAGAAATTTTTAAAATAATAATTTACAAACTTTGCTTGTTCGAGAACTTCACCATGATAAAAATGGAAACCTTGACTGTCGTGTTGAAATTAAAAGATCAAAAAAAGAAAATTTAAGGGTGCGTTTGTATTTAAATACAAAATTGTTATAGTCCCTATTGAAAACCCCTTTACTTCTAGTTATGTGTATGTGTGAGTGTGTGTGTGTGTGTGTGTGTGATGTGTGCCTGTTTGTGTGTACATTGCATAGGCTCATTACACATTTGACTAATCATAATAATTTCAAATGCAAATTACGCATCAATCAATCGGAGTCAGTCAAGTTTTGTATGTTACTGTCTCATGCATGCGTACCCACATATACTCATTCATTCATTCACTAACACTCACACAGACACACACACAGCCACTAATTCACATATACCCACACACTCACTGTATATTCATTTAACCATTTTCCATTCATGTCATCTACTGCTATTGCCACTACTCCTCCACATACATACATATGCTCGTCATATACTCGTACTCATGAATTTTCCTTTATTATTCCATTTTACAAATGTATCCTTTTTATGAATCCTTCGGGATTTCAATTGCCTTCAGAGTGTCAGTTGCTTTAAAGCCTTTCGTAATACTACCTACCTACTGCCCTACCCCGCCTACCACTTGATGGCAGTAGAAATGTATGTAGGTTCGTAATACACTTTGCCTATGAGTCTTTACATATACATCACACATACATATGTATATTTGTATGTATGTGAGCTTACGAAGGTTGGTTTCATTTGAAACTTCTTTTTTTCCAATTCCAAATCTGAAGAAATATTTATAATACTTATGTTTCTTATGCATATCTGTAGACATACCATAAATGTGTGCACATGTGTAATTTTTTTAGTACCATATATCTATCTATGTACATACGTAAATATATACATACATATGTACTTAAATGCAGTATGTATTGATATGGATTGTAATGTGTATGAGTATGTGTGATGCAGCCCGAAAGGTTTGAATGTGTGATCATCTTTGATGTACAATATGTATTCATGTTGATTTGTTACAAATAAGTATATACATTTCTAATATGTATCATTTATATCACAATTCTTGTTTTTCTTCTTGAATCCTTTTCTTATACTCGTATTCCTCTTGGTTTAATTTTTACTATACTTATACTTAATACTTATTTTTGTTATACTTTATTAGTTTTTGTAGACAAGTAATTTTGTTACACTATAAATAAATAGGAAGCATTATTAGATAACATAGAAAGTTTGTTCTTAAATTTCTATAATTCTTCTATTTCATTCTTTACAAAATTAAATACTACTTAATTAAAAACAATACACACATTAACGCTAGTTTCAGAAAATAATTCTGACCGCTATGTGCTGAGTAGTGAAAAAAGAATAAATATAAATAAATATAAGTATGTATATAGAATAGGGTGGTATGTCTGTTTCAATAATACCATTCAGTGAAAATATTTGAAAAATTCTTGTAATAGTAATCCTTTTCGAATATGAGTAACTTATATGGATTATTGAAACACAAAAGATTTACCACTAAGATCACTGATGACGAGCCATGTATGGCTCCGAAACGATCAGCTTATTTTATATACATTGTTGTCATTCTCTCCATGGCAAACCTAACGTGTTCATTAAGCCTAGTTAATATACTATATACTTATAATCTCACAAGATGAACTTGCTAAATTCGGAAAAAACAATTTTCCAATGAACAATTTTGAACAAATTTGATGGTATTTATTTCCAGCTAAAACTTTGAATATATTATATTGTAATGTACAATACGTAAAGTAAAAACATCAAGTATACCAAAGTAGGTTTAGGTTGAAGGGAAGTGCTCAGAAAGATCTGAGCGTCGAATGGCAGTCCACTTCAGTAGGACAGAACGGACCGATGTGATACCAATTTCCACATGGCTGGACTAAATCTTTTTCTTTTCCGCCTATATGAATTAAATCCATCTGGACCGTACATATTCCAATTTTTTCATCGCAAAAAATTACCTTCAATGAAAGTTGCAATTAATTGCAATGTTTTAGGTAGGCAAGAGGGAAAAATTTGTATCGGCGACTGCCGCAATTACCAGAGCTTGGATGAAAAGAAACGCATCGGATATGCATATCTCAAAAATTGTGTTAGGATGATCACTCTCATTTCCAAACCTCACAAAGGTGAATGTCAACAAAGTCTTTTTAGTCTAAACTGACGAAACTAAAGGATAGTGTGACCAGCTAAACAAGAGCTCAGATTTCCATAGTATAAGTGAAGAGCCATCCACTCTTTCTCCAGAGTACATTATTGTAAACGTTTCTTGCCAAGGAAACCTTATTACCCTTACCCTTTTGTATTTAATTCTGGTGCTCGGACGCCATTACAATCAGTATAAGATTTAATAGTACCTACCTCTTTAAATGATTAAAATATCGGTAAGACAGACCCCCCAGCGCTTTATTTTACCTTTTATAAGAATGCATAATTTTCCTTTGTTTTCGAAGTTTCTTTGAGTGCTTACTTAAAGCATATCTTGCCATCGATCAATACAAACTTTTACGAAACACAAGTGCTCAAATAGTAGTAAGTTTTAATTACACTTAATACTCTTATCAAATTGCATTACTTACTTTTCAACTCACAACTGAGATTGAGCTCTAAAATAATATTACCTAATTGAAAATGTAAGTATTTTTAATTCGGTGCATAATTTCAATGATTTAATATTTTATGGAACTATATAATTCAATCATAATCTGTGGAATGTGTTTAGTAACAATTGCACAGTCTCGGAAAAAGGCTTTTACAATCGTTGCAATGAAGTTATTTAGCTACATTTTATGTTTCTAGTTGGATGGAGAAGGTTTAATTAAAAGAGTAATTCTCATTTTATTGCCATGCATTAAAAATCCACTTTGTAAAAATTGTCGATTGTAAATTAAATGAAAATACTTGTACAAATTTTACTGCACTTTCGTGAAAGGTAAAAAAATAATAAAATTTGTAGCTTCCTTCCTCCTTTTAAACTCATGCTCTACTTAGTAAAGCATTCCTTTGCTTGCATTCGGTAAGTTTGTGTGTGTGTGTGTGTGTGTGTGTGTGTGTGTGTGTGTGTGTGTGAGGTGCGTGCGTTTTTGTGTTAGCAGTTAGCAAATAATAGCAATAAAATTCGCAAAACGTGACGAAATGCAACGTGCAACGGATCAACAAATTGTACAAATATACAAATGTAAAGCGTCACACTAACCCGCACCCTGTCTGGGTGCCTATCACCATTGCATATGTAGCATATGTACTTATTAAACCCCTTTGAATTACGAAAAATACAAAATACAAAATACAAATAAAATCAATGACAACAATCTTCTCTCCTTTCTCGCAGGACTCGCACTCAATACATCATCCCTTTCCGGACGTCGTGATTCTTTCGATCGCAACACCTCCGCCTTCAGCCCATCCGCCATGGATTACACAAGTAGCAGCGCTGCTGCTGCTGCAGCCGCCAACGCTGTTTCCACATCGGTAGCACAGGCCGCTGCAGCTGCTGCTGCCGCCGCTGTGGCACGTGGCAAATGGCCGGGTGCAATAACAAGTGGCGCATATGGCGGACTGGGCGCTAACGCTTCGGCAAGTCCGATTGGTGCACCCATTACCCCACCACCGCCACAATCGTGCCTAATGTCGAATCGTGCTCCTGGCGCCGAAACCAAATACCGCCAACAGATGGCTGTCGGCTTACCACCGGGTGCAGCTGCTGCACAAGCTGCCGCTGCCGCTGCTGCTGCCGCCAACAATATGTTCGGTTCGAGTAGTTCGCTCTTCTCTAAACATTTAGCAATTCCAGGAGCATCTGCGGCTGCCGCTGCTGCTGCGGCTGCTGTTGCATCATCCCGTCATCAGCAAGCAGCAGCTGTTGCTGCTGGAGTGGGAGCTGCTGCTGCCGCCGCCGCTGCTGCAGCGGCTGCTGCTGCTGGTGGTGCGCAAAACCCGGGACGTTCACGTTTGTTAGAGGAGTTCCGCAATCAACGTTATCCGAATTTACAGTTGCGCGATTTAACCAATCACATTGTTGAGTTCTCACAGGATCAGCACGGTTCACGTTTCATACAACAGAAGCTGGAGCGTGCCACAGCCGCTGAGAAGCAGATGGTATTCAATGAGATACTCGGTGCTGCTTATAGCCTTATGACTGATGTCTTTGGCAATTATGTTATACAGAAATTCTTTGAATTCGGTACGCCAGAACAGAAGAATACTCTGGGCATGCAGGTGAAGGGTCATGTGCTGCAATTGGCTCTGCAAATGTATGGATGTCGCGTTATACAGAAGGCCCTTGAGAGCATCTCGCCGGAGCAGCAACAGGAGATTGTACGTGAATTGGATGGCAACGTGCTGAAGTGTGTCAAGGATCAGAATGGCAATCATGTGGTACAGAAATGCATTGAATGCGTCGAGCCCTCAGCGTTGCAGTTCATCATTAACGCCTTCAAGGCACAAGTTTACTCGTTGAGTACACATCCTTATGGATGTCGCGTTATACAGCGCATACTGGAGCATTGCACTGCGGAGCAAACACAACCCATTCTGGATGAATTACATGAACATACCGAACAATTGATACAGGATCAATATGGCAATTATGTCATTCAGCATGTTTTGGGTGAGTACTAAGACAAATGGAGCAAGTTCCTTCTTTCCGATGAAAAATTTTGAGCTAGATTATAGTTCGCGTTTAGCAAAACCTACAGATCAGATGTTGCTATTATTGCTTGCCGAGTTTTTAAATTTATCATGAAATCAAGCCAGAATTGTGTATATAGTTTAAAACTTCTACAATCTATACTTACTTCCTTGAATTTCCCTAGAACATGGAAAACCCGAGGATAAATCTATACTCATCGCCAGCGTACGTGGCAAAGTGTTGGTCTTGTCGCAGCATAAATTCGCATCGAATGTCGTGGAGAAATGCGTTACACATGCAACGCGCGGTGAACGCACTGGACTCATCGATGAAGTTTGCACATTCAATGACAAGTATAAAAAAAGTCAATCCTTTGTATTAGCATTTAAAACTAATGAATTACTCTTTCCACTTTTAGTGCCTTGCATGTCATGATGAAGGATCAATATGCCAATTATGTGGTACAGAAGATGATCGATGTCTCAGAGCCGACACAATTGAAGAAGCTCATGAATAAGATACGCCCACATATGGCGGCATTGCGGAAATATACCTACGGCAAACACATTAATGCCAAATTGGAAAAGTATTTCATGAAAACATCAAATCCCATTACAACAACAGTAACAAGCAGTGGCGGCGTAATTGGCGGCAGTGGCGGTATTGCGACAATTACCGCAGCACCAACTACAGCGGCCACATCAATGATTTCGACAGCTGCTGCTGCTGCGGCTGGTGTTGCAATAACTGCAGCTGCTAGTGGTGCCGGCGGTATGATACAAGAGAATGGCATTAGCGTGTCGGTAGCGGCAACAGCGGGACAACAATCTCCAGCTGCCTCATCCGTAGTATCATCAGCGACGAATAGCAGTGCTACCTCAGTAGTATCGACTGTGGTTAACAACAGCGGCTTAGGACCAATTGGACCGCCAACAACCAATGGCGTTTTGTAAAGAGTAAAGAGTGTGTGACAGAGTTAGGGCAAGAGTTAGAATTAAAGAAGTAGTGAAGAATATTTTATGCGAGACACGCAATTTAAATAGACAAAAACACAGAAGCAAAATACTTCAACGTTCTCGTTTAGTTTAGGAGTAGTATATACATATATAAATATTAGTTTTGGATTTTATTTTCTTAGTATAATTATGTAAAAGTAAACAAACAAAAAATAGCCGAAAACAAAGAGTATAATTAGCATGCGTGTGGCGGCGTCTCTCTTTCTTTTTGTATGTATTAGTCGTTTATTTTTTAATTTTTATTTTTATTTTTATTCAAAACGAAAGCAGAACTTGATACGATTGAAACTATATTGATAAAAAGCAAGCAGCATGTGCTTATATAAAAAAAAAAATTTAATATGAAAACTCGCACATGAGAAGAACACTTTAATTTAATATATATTGTAATATTATTATTCATTGTAATTTATATGCCAAAAGTGAGCGTACGGTTTCGATAGCTCGCTTATCTAATTAGCGACAAAGCGAGAGAGCGGTTTAAATTGTATAAACAAAAATTCGAATGAATTTTTTAAATTTTAGAAAAACAGTGGCTGAAAGAAAATGGCGCTGCAGTTAATTATATAAAGTCTTGTTTTTTCAAATGTACTTTTAAGAGCATTCGCATATTTATACAAAAACACTAACACACCCACTCATACACTTGCTCTCTTCTATGTTTAAAAAAAGAAAGAGAAACACACACACGAGCGAAGATTCGTTTCGCATTGACAAATTAAAACAATTCGATTTAAAGGAATAAAATTTAACCTTTTTAATTAGCTTTTAAGTTGAAATAGCACGTCTACATATTTTAATTATATTAACTAAAAAATAATCCAGAGAAAATTTTGCAATTATCCTCGCATTTTCGTTGCAAAGTTTTTAGGTGTTTTTGTCGTATTAAATTTTCTAATTTCAACATAAATTTTTCAACTGGTTTGTTATGCCTGTGAGAAACTATCGACTTGAATGTTTAAAGGGGAAAATTTATAGAAATCGAAGGATCAAGATTCGTGGAAAGTTAATAAGAAAAATTATTTTTTAGTTAATAAAATTCGATGGAAAATATCGTTTAATTTTGGTAGAATGAAAACGTTTACAGAATGAGATACTGTCGACTGAAAAGTTGAATCGGAAAATCGTTTGAATACATAAATATTTGGATCTCCTGGTTATTTAAGTTTGCTAGAGAATAACACCAATTTTGGTATCGTTATATTCTGATAAAATTAAAGCGTGTATAAAATGAGCAACGATCGACATCGCATTTTATGAAGAAAGACAGTAATTGAAAATGGAAAAAATTCCTTTGAACTCTAATGGAAATCAATTTCTTCTAGTTAACTTTAAAATTTTAAAGAAAAAAATGTTGACAATTAACTGTTGACTTGAAATCTAATCTATTAAATTTGAAAAAGAAGAGTAAGTAGCCTTCAAGATTTGATAAACACTTGCTTAACGCAAGCATGTCTTAAGCTCAACCAATCCTTGATAGAAAACAATACAAATATCGAATTAGCAGCACATGAAAATTAAAAAATGAATTGTTATTTTCTCCTTTCAATCTTCAAGTTCGATTTGAAAATAACGCACGTGCTGTCGAATGAGAAAGAATGCGATAAAAATTAATCCCTAAAAAACAGTTTAAACATTTTCCTAGCGATTGTTTTTATATTAAATCAATTTATGTTTTTTATATACACAAAAATGCAAAATTCATGTCATTTTTTTAACTATACATAAACAGAAAAACACACACACGAAAATTTATTCGTCTCGTAGATTTTGTAAACTTTCGTTGTAATAATAAATTTAATAATGTAGTAATGTAATGTTATTTTTCTAGGCTACTTCCTAAAAACACAAATTTATACAATTTTCGGTTTTTTTTCATATACCTTTGTTTGTAAAATTTAGTTATAAGCTTAAGCAAAAAGAGAAACGAAATGAGGAGAGTAAAAATGCGCAAACACTCATACCCACACACACATGTACACTTAAATGAACTGCACACACACAGCGAAATATGTTCGATTTGTAAAGTGTAAGGAGAAAAGTAGAAACGTTATATAACAGCCACATACACATACAAAGGCGGCATTATAACGCCAACGTTATTTAGCGAAATTTTTGTAATATGCCCAGACAACTTTTTCTCTATGTAAAATTTGTTTGTTTGTAAGAAATACATGGAATCACAAACATTATTTAGTTTCTTAACGAATTTGTTAGAAGGAAGAAGATTTTAAAGAAAAAAATAAGAACAGAAATATGTGTCGTCTTTGTTTTATAAATGACTCTGTAAATTTATGTTAATTATTATCGCTTTTATATATAAATAACTAGTAGTGTAAAATGTCGAAAGAAAAAATAAAACAAAACAACAGAAAAACAAAAATGCGGAAATGTGCGTTATTCATTTTTGTAAGGAAAAAATGAAAACATTTTTCTTTTGCTTGTAATTTAAAATGAGATTATGTTGGAAAGAACGCGCTCATATATAAGCCGAGGAGATGAGCATAGCACGCTTTCAATTGTGGTAGGAAATTGGAATTGCACCTTTAGCAACAGTTTCAAAGTGCTACAGTTTCTCACTTAACTACAGAATTGAAGACTGCAATTGAAAGTGAATCGGAATATCGAAATATGCTTTTCAAAGCAAATTATTTCAAAATGGAAATAAATTCACACACACATTCACGTACACACACGAACATGAACATCAACACTAACTAACATACTCTCAAATATTATATACTATAAATATAAACGCATACATTTCTAACTTGATATATACATATACATAAAATTTATAATTGCTTATATAAATAGCAAGTAAAATATTTTAAAACTAAAATGAAAATCAAATAAAGCAAGCAAAAATACAAGCACATGAAAAAGCGTAAATTTTTCAAAGAGCATACATAAGAAAGCAAAGTAAAGCAAAAGAAGAAGAAAACGAAGAATGTCTGATTATATGTAAACAAAATAAAACTCTAAAAAATATTTAAATAAAATAATAAATATATTTTATAATAAAAGAAACAAAACAAGAAACGTTTTCATAATAAACAAGTATAAATATATACATATATACTACATATAAATATATAAATAATTAATGACATATATACCTACATAAGACACAATTATTTAACAAACCACAAAAAACACATGCATATAATTACAATTTAAAACTCATATTCACACAGTGTCAAACCCACACCACCCCCCTAAGCATATTATATTTAGCAAAAACAAAACAATAGTTTTGTTTCACAGTCATCATTAAAAAATCAAATCCCCTCCCCTTTTATCCCTCACCTCATTCAACTTCATGTACACAACACACACTTTTCGCTAGCAACATCATTGATTCATCATTTCTATTAGAACAAAAAAAGAAAAATATGTATATCTGTATAGTTTCTTTAAATGAAAGCGAACGCGAACAAACATACTTTAGTTCTTATGGTATTTCATGTTCATGGATTTTCTTTGCTCTTTATAGCACATAAATTATAAATAAATTTTCTTTTTTAATATTTCATTGTAAAACTTTTCACTTTACCACACAACAAACACACATCGTAAATGTAAAAAACGCAACTTTGTTTGTATTTCTTTGTATAAATCTCATTTAAAAAACAAATAAAATTAAAGTAGTATTTAAAAGAAAAGTAAGTGTACGCAAATTTTGCCTCAACTCACTGTACGAGTAGTCGATTGTGCTGTACAATTTGTATACATATGTTAAAATAAAAAATATGCTATAGTGTAAAGAGAGAAATGTATACCACACCGACACACACTTGCACTTCCTGCTAAATACATGCATCCATACATACATACATACATACACACATAAAAAGTATCCCACAAAAATGCTCTACCAACAAATTGTATTTATACCTACACTACATATTTTTATTTTTCCTCTGTAATTATATGTAATTAAAAAACATATTTATCATAATAATAATAAGTAATAACAAATTCACAATTTCTTGTAATCAATCACACACACACTCATATAAAATAAAACCTCCTAATTTTTTTTACCTAAAAATTATGCATACATTTTTTTAATTTAAGTTTTAGTAGTCTACTTTTTTTCGCTGTACTATTTTTAAGCACATTTTTTCTTATGTTTTATTTTTATATGTATTCGTTTCGTATAATTTTACTTAAGAAACATCATTATCCTTATTTTTTTTAATATTCAAACAATTATAACTGTTAATTATAAATTGATATTCAAATTTATGTTAGACAAAAATCAACAATTTTTGGTATACAAGTCAATAATTGACTGAATTTATTTTCAAAAAACAATATACCATCTCTGTAACAATAATATAAATTCAGAATATTTTGAAATCTACTCGGTCGCTTTATAAATCTAGGCAAATTATATGCTATTGTTGTTGTTCTTGCAGTTTCAATTACAAATGAAAGTGGATTTTTTTGAGAAAACTATTTGTTGAAATCGATCGAAGTCGGTACGTTTATAGTTTTAATACAGGAAGTTTAGTTTTGTTATCGTAAAAAGTGGTAATTTTTAAAACATATGTCATCAAAGCTTTGGTGTTTTTAAAACTTAATTGCTGTATAACTTAATATAATGAGATTAATTAGTGAATCAGATCGACAATTTTCTATATCAATTAAAACAATATTGGTATCAATACGTAAAGAAGTAGCCGCAGTTGCAAGTTCACTAAATGACCGATATTAAAATGCCCTACATTGGAGGGATTGTAGAGCTTTAAGTGGCTTTATGTAATGAGTTGCTGTTGTATATAAACAAAATTAAATTCTCTTAAACTGTTTGACACATAGACTTGAGATAGTAACTTTATCGCATTTCAAGTAAATGACAACTATGACACAACGCACCTTCTCTTTCCTGGTGAAAACCCGCGTTGAAACAACAAAGGAAACATTAGCACTGAGGCCAATAATTTGTTCAATGTTAGCTCACACCACTTAATTGAAAACGTGTTCAACTCTTTGTATTAAAATCAGCCAAAGGCTTTATAGTTGTCATCAATAAGATTATAATCACAAACTCAAAACCTTCTGAAAAGATTATTTCTACTATTTGGTGGGAATCAATCCTGAGGCTACTGGATCTCCATTCTAGCACTCCATCGTCGCCTTAAGTTATTTTTATTTACTTCTACTGGTTGATCAAAACTTAGCAATGATATGTTCGCTAATAAATTTGAACTCGGCTATGAAAATGTCATTAGTTTCTAGCTCTTATGTACTCTCTAGATTGAATTTTCGGTTTAACTGAACCGATATTGCAAATTCATTGGAGAACATGTTAGCGGTATATTTTCGCTGGAAACGATAATAAAAAACATTAAGATCGATTTTGGAATATTTTGGTCTTCCTGATCAGCTCTGGCTAACAAATCTTTCATTCAAGATTATTATTCCAACACTAAAAGACTTTTTCAACGATAATCCCCTTTCTCCCAGTCTTCTATAATCTCTAGATCCGTTAGTTAAAGTTATAAAAAAAAAAGCAAAACAAATGCAGTTAACTCAAAATTACCGCTACCATGACACTTGATGCCTAGAGTATGATTCAAACTTAGGGCAGTTGCTACAATCGTATAACATCTTGAATCTCTGGCGCTAATCAATCAATCAGTTCCAAGCGATACTGAAATCAAAGTTCATTGTTTCTAAATAAAGCATGAGAATAAAAGTAGATTTCCAAATATGCCAAAAAAAATCAAATTAAATTCATCCACAAACGATTTATCTTCAGCATGAATCACATCAATTGCTCACAACATTTTGTGTATTTTTATTTAATTATTTGGTTTTTTTCCTCTCTTTTGCATAAACTTTTTATTTAAATATCTCATAAGTCAGTCAATTTTCAAGCCCACCTCTTTATTCTATTAATATATTTTTATAAATTTTTGTCTTTTTTGTAATTTCTAATTAATAATTTTAATATATTCATACATTTAATTAATATTATTAAATAGGCATATAAGATAAATCAAAGAAAGGAAAAACGTAACTGCTGCAAAAATTATATTTAATGTGATTATTGTTAACTTAAGTGTATGTAAATTGAAATGTATGCACTCACAAACACACAAACACACACACACACACACACACACACACACAAGTTGTAAAATTATTTGTATAAATTTTACTAATTTTAAAATTACTTTTAAACACACTCTCATATACAAACAAAATCATGTACAAAATTTTATATACATACATAGAAAGAAAATTAAATTTCATTGTAAATTTTTGTACAGACAAATCAAAAACAAAATTCTGGCTACACAAATGCATGAAAATTTAATCGAAAATAAGGGATTCACTGCAACCAAATATCTTTTATTTATGCATTAACGAAATCATCACATTTCGCGTTCACATTCATCGATCCTCCTCCTCTCATTCACATTATTTTCTTGTACAAAATAAAAATCTCTTATTTAATTAAATTAATGCAAACAAACGAAAATCGTATGCCAATTGAATTGCATTTTATTAGCATACGATCAATTAACTTTAATTGAGTATGATTCTTTCACTTTAATTGATCGTAGGCAATTGATTGTATTGTGTATTTCCTTGGAATTGGGTGCATTAAGGGCAGATTACAAAATCAATTCCAAACTCGTACCTAGTTTTTTTTAGATATTTTTGCTGTTTATTTAAAAAACAAAACAAATATTGTATACTTTGTAAAAAAGAAAAACATAGTTGTTGTAAAATTAAAAAACAAAAACATATTAAAATTATGTACCAAAAAGTAATTTTCTAATAATTTTATGTGTTTTTTGCCTTACTCCAACGAATTTAGACTTTGAATTTTTTTGTAGTTTTATAAAACCACAACCTAAAAGATTATATAAAATAAAAGATAAAACGAATTGAATTAAACTAAAACTTAAATTATTGCTCTGTTTTTCTCAGTACAAGTGTTTCAAAATTATATGAAATTCGAAGGCTTTGAACTAATTTGAAGCGACAGCTCGCTCTAGAGACACACTACTAGTGGCGACGCTGACTGTTTCTCGTGTATATGATGTACAATAAAAATATGTAATGTTGGTGTATTTATGTAAATGAATATAATTGTTTCATTGCTCGTTTAAAAGAAAATATTTCTTTAAGTATTAAATTAATATTAAAAAGTAAGTGTGTGTTAGCAAAACCCTCTTCTTCATTGAATTCAAGTGTAGGTATATTTTTTTATTCTTACACAAACACACACACACACCCACACACATACATTTCAATTGAGAATTGGTTAATAATAATCATAAATTAGAGGAGCAGCAGTGGTTTAAGTTCTCTATAAACATCATATGTATAACGATTGCATTTCCATTGTCTTTGTGTTGTTTGTAATATGATAATGAAAGAAAATAAATGAATATGTATCAATGCATTTTTTTTTTTAATTTAAATACAAAATAATTAATATAACTACTTACTTTTTAATTTTTTAATCACTACTACTAGCTTTAGTTTCATTATTTCATTATTTCATCTTTTACTTTTATTTTGCATATAAGAACTGCCGCCTTTTTTCATATCATTTAAATATAGAGCGCATGCACTGATATTATTAATTACTTCATAATTATATTGTTTAATATTTCACTTAAAATGTATGTATATTTAAGTTTTAATTGGCAAACTATTAATTTTCTTAAATATTGATGGCTGGAAGTTTGAGAAAAACACTAATTTATGGTGAATATTATTTGGTATTCTCTAAATATCGGCTGGTTACTCAGTTTTTGCGACATCTGGTGGTGGACAATTGCTATTACAACACAAGCTCAATATACGATTGTCCCTACAAAGGTCTTAGCTAGTAAAATACCTAATAAGATTAAAATTTTCTTCCTGAAACTGCGTTTAAAAGATATCTAAATTAATATACATATGTATGATTCTATATAAAAGAGGAATAACAAAAATATTCTTGTTATTTAGAGACTTACCTGAACGGAAAAGTAAATATCGGAAGTTTTGGGGGGCAGTATTACCTGCAATTGTCCACCACCAGATGTCGCGTTAAAAGCGATTAAATTTCTGAAATGAGAAAGTAAAATAAAGAATAAAAAATAGCTACATTTCGTTTGATTTTCGTATAGAAAGAAACTTTCAATGTATTACACAGTGTCACAGAATTTGAATAAAGAAAAATTGCAAGAACTCGAATATAGTTTTCTATATAATTCGACCACGCTGAACATGATGGCGCGTTTTGCTCACATTTGTGTTGGCATCCTTGTCAATAATGTAGTAAATGTCTAAGAATAATTTTGATAGAAATTTAAACATACTCATAATTACTTTTCAATGACAGTATATAAACACCTAAGTTAATGAAAACAATTGGGAAAAATTTTAAGGGGAATAAATAAGATTAATAGCAGTACAATTTATAAGTAGTGCTGACCAAAAACGTTGCTGTTTTTGTTTCGTTCGGAGCAAAAGTGAAAAAGGTATAGGAAGTTAGTATTTCTTTCAACGACACTCGTTCCGTTTTTGCTCTACAGTACCCCTTATGTTCTCAGCCTGTCAAATGGCAGAAGCAAACTGCAAATCTTTAAATTCGATACGACGATTGGTAAAAAGTAAATAGGAATTTATATCTGTTCCTTATTGAAAACTATTACACCCTGGGCTGTTTTTGTTTCACAGCGATTTCGAAACTTATTTTCAAAAATGAAATGATATACGAATTGGAATAAAATTAGTCAGGCGGAAAATAGATATGAGTTAGCCACATTCTTACAAAATTTAGTTTTTAAAAGACAATTAATAACAAGAAACGGCTTAAACTATGCAATTTTGTATGTTGAATCCGTATCTGCCAGCTGAATTTATCTAAAGTTAGTAATTGAAGAAATCTTAACTGAAAATTACACGAATTAATTATGAAGTCTGTTTTCACTTCGCCGTTCGGATTCGGCATTAAACTGTAGGTCCTTTCCATTCATGTACAAATATAACACGCACAACATGAGTGGATGCCAAAAGCTCGGTCTAGGCCCTCCATAGCCTTTTGTGCCATTAAAAGTAAAGTAAAAGTAATTGTGAAGTCTATAAAGTTACCGTCTTATCAGGATAGGCCTGACCTGATTAATTCTGCTTTTATATTCTGACGGCGCTTAAAACGCTCAAAATTAAATACGAGATCACTTCTTGCTTGTAATCATCTAAAAACGCACCGGCCTGTGTAAGCTATGGCTGCAACAACTCAGAAATTTCGCAAACACGTAACATGAAATAAAAAAATAAAAAGATTTAAGAAATTTTGCAATACTTTTCCTCAGTGAAAACAGTCAGATGAATAGAAAAGTCATAATACAAAAACATTTGTGATTCGAGGGTCTACAGAATTGATCACAATATTACACAAACTTTATCAATATTTGGGAATTTTATTTTTTTTGTTTGTTTATTTTAGAACTTAATTTTTGTTTTTAGCAAACACAAGCTTAAAAAAGCAAATTACAATTAAATTTCAAGAAGTAAATAAAAACAAAAATATTTAAGTAAACAACAAAGATACTAAAGACCACTCACTCACTGTAGCGTATAAATATTTGAACACTTTAAAAATATGTTTATTATAAAGAATTTAAATAAAGGAAAAGAAAACGATGCATTGTAAAAACTAAGCGTTTATAAAAATAGAAGAAAGCAAAAACAAAAATCACACACACCCACACACTTTATAAATATTATTTGTATTAAATGTAGATTGTAAAGAACACAAATACTAAAACAAAAAGCAAAAATCTCTCGACTAGCATAAATACATACTTATAAATATGAAACACACAACACACACATAGCAATAGTTAAAATTTTAGGAGCAGCATTAAAAGCAAAGCAAACAAAAATTAATTAACCTTAAAATAAATGAAAACTTTTTACATTAAAATTTTTGCAAAAATGGAGAAAAAAGCAAAAAAAAAAAACAAAACAAAACAAATAAAAACTTAAAAGTAATTTGCAACTTTTTTTTACATATACACAACATTTTGCAGCATATTGCACTTTTTAGTATTAACTATAAATGAAAACAGAAAATAACTTACAACAACAACACTGTATTTAAACGAAAACAAAAACAAAAACTTTAACTATATACATACTTATACATAGTAAGCAAACGTACATAAAAGAAATTTGTAGAAATTGTTCACAACATTAAAAAATATAGTAGCGTGTAGAATTTTAAACGAAAAACGAAAAGAAATATTTAATGTAAAAACAAAACGCAGCAGCAGAAAAAATGAAATAAAAACCAATTTGGAATTTGGAAAATTTATACTTGAAAAACAATTTTAGCATTTTTGTAAAGAAAACCGAAAAAAAGTACTGCTACAAAGAAAGAAACAAAATACTGGAATATTGTGTAAAACAACAATGAGTAAAGTAAAAAACCCATAAATGCAAATGTCAAAGAAAAAGCAAAGCATAATAATAATCATACCATTAAAACCATCAAATTGGTGAATGTTTCAAAATAAAAATAACAGAAAACTAGAAAAAAATAACAATTTTCCACGCAAACTTGAAAGTTTATTATTAAAATTAATACAAACTGAAACGATGAAAAAACATCAACATGTAAAAGAAGAAGCTGAATAAAGGAAGAGTTCAAATATGCTTCAAAATGTAGAAAAATTCAATAATTTTTTATTTTTGCAAAATTGTTTTCTTCTTATAACAAAACAAAAAAAAAAAAAACAAAACACAAATGAAAGAATTCCAAAACGAAACCAAATGTAAAAATGTAAAGGAAAAACTATAAAAGAAAATCATTGTATTTGCATAAAATTTGTAAAATTTCATAAGCACTCAAAAAGAAAACTACAACACAAAATTGTAATTTGTAGTAAAAAAAACAACAACATAGAACAAAAACATTATATATATGTATATAAATATATACATATGTACATACATACTACATGAAAATAAGAAAGGATTATGAAAAAATTTAAATTTAATTTTTAGTACATAAAAATGATGGCCTGCCTGAAAAAACGCTGCGTTAGTAAAAGCAAAAAACGAAAATAAACAACATAAACAACAGAAATTTAATTAATAATTACGCAAAATTTAAAACTAGATTTCATTTTTACATTATTTTTCATACACACAAGCATACACTTGCATACACATACTACAAATACATACCTACATATACATACATTTGGTAAAATTATACATAGCTACACAAATAATTTTCAATTCCACGATTTTCGCGTTAATGTGAAAGGAAATGAAATGAAATGATATGATATGATATGAAAAACGAAAGGCTTTTGTTTCTTCTTCTAGAGAATCAATGATTCAAAAATCATATTCATCAATCAATTTATATACATAAATAATTTTAATCTACCTACAAAATAGTAATTTTTCTTTTGCGAATAGTTTCTACTTTTAAGTTTTAAAACAAGAAATTTGTAAATTATTTTTCTTTTGTCAACAAAAAACAAAACTTGAAATAAAAGCAAACAACTCTTGTTTTTTCAACTACCTATAAAATTTTTTAATTTTTACCATTATTATTATTCTAATTATAATTATTATCTACATATACATTATTACTATTACAATTATTATTATTATATAATTAAATTACATTTATGTTTCTCCTATATACATACAATAATGAAGAAGATTTTAAAATTAATTCAAGAATTATACATACATACATTTAAAATTAATAAAACAAAATGAAAATAAAAATAAAAAATGAAAATTTATTATGTAGTAAACAAAAAAACAATCCTTGTGTTTTTTTTCTTTCTACTTTATTTGGATTTTCTTCTTAATTAATTGGTTATTTTATATTTTCCATCATTGATTTTTTTCTTTCAACTAATTGGCAAACATGGAATTTAATTGATTCCGAGGAGGCTGAACTGAGTCCAATCATTTTAATTTTTGTTCTGCAACATTAAGGAAACAAGTTTCAATAGCTATGGAATTGAGGAAAATACGCATGGGCACGTTTTTACAACCAATCTGCAATGTCTGTAGTTGTGAAAAGGCAACTCATATTAAAACGTATAACCGTAACACATTAAAGAAGTGAATCACTTTAGGTCAGTGTTGGGTAATTTTGATTTTACTATTCACATGTGAATAGGACACATTGCTTCTCTGCCGATACAATGCTATGGCACGTACACTGTAGCTTCTTCGTGTGTGTAACTTACGAACTATTGACGAGCTATTCCTCCGGATAAAAAGTAGTATTGACAAATTGTGTACTTTGCTATTTGATATAGAAATTTACCAAAAAAAATATAACATTTCTAAACGTCAAATGTGCGTGTTTTTCCAATATATAAGCGTCAAAAATATTAGGGCTATCAATTCACGTTATCAGAGCATAAGAAATTTACTATTTATTATTATTTTCTTACAAAGTTTATTTCAATTACCGTGTAAATAACAAAAGCAGCGCTGTTGCTCTCTCAGATAAACTGTTGCATGCATGTTTATGTATTGGTTTACAACGACACTGCTTTAGGTCTTTCCCCCTTTTTTGCACTTTCCCTCTCTATACATACACCTGCTCTTACTCATATTCGAAACTAACAGCATCCATTCATGTACAAATATAACAGGCACAACACGAGTGGATGCGTAAGGCTTGGCCTTTGGCGCTACATGCGGTCATAGTCGACACTGATAAACTCTGAAGTTCATTGTGGTAAAGGCATAACACTTGCCACAATAGCGGCCTATCTCTTTATCGGTGTCCTGTGTGATCACGTTCACTCTCTCATTCTCCCTCCATCTTTCTCTCACCTATTAATCGTCCTTCCATTCAACACAATGCTCTGCATTCATAGGGGTACACCCTGTGTGTTGAATGTATCAATAAAAAAAAATATAAAAAAATCTCCATACACACATACACGCACACTTCTACGGGCACTTATTTTTTTGCAAGTCCGCCGCATATAGGATTCCATGGAGCAATTTTCGTTTCGCTCTCTCATAACAGTTTTTCCTCGTAGAGAGGTGGTGCTGAAATGTCGTTCTGCATGTGGTCAGTGGTCACGAAAAACCGACGCTGCTGATTGCGGATACTTGTGGATTAGTCTAGTGTTTATATGTAGATTATGATGATGTAATGAGCAGGACTATATTTGTACATGGCCCATTCCTTTCTGTCCAGGAGAACATATGTAAATGCTTTTGTTTGGCAATGAATGGAACCAGCATTTCAGGTAATGCACAGATCAGAACAGTAAATGCGATGCTTTGTATTTGCCGCAAAAGCTATTTTCTGTGGGCTATCGCAATTTTAATTTCGCATGGCTATTTCGTTCTTTTATCATCGCCAAACCGGTCAATAAATATAATTTTATTATGAAGGGGAATGTTCATTGTACATATCCATCGTGATAGCGTTCAAAATTAAATAATACCTAAAGTTTTTCCAGGCAATCAAAATTTTAAAATTCCCCGAATTGCACAAAAATTTACCCGATTTCTCTTCGAATTCACCTACTCACATAAAATTAACAAATAAACTTGCTTTTATGTTTAAAAATAAAAAGGTGAAAATTATTTCAAAGCTTAAGAGATATTCAGTGCGACAAGGTTTTCGGTATTGGAAAGCTTGATCGAAAATAGTAACAGAATGAGCGGTGTTCTGCGACATTCGCAATTAAATTTCATTGGTTTGTTTATGTGCCTAAAATATTCTCTTAAAAGTAATATAAAATCAAGATTAATTCCTATAATAAAGGGTGATTTTTATAAGAGTTTAGTGTTTGAAAATGAAAAAAAATATAGAAATTTTACAAAAGTGAATGAAATTTTTATTTGGATCGATAAACCAATTCCTGCCATTTACTTTTTGAAGATAATTTCACTTAAATGTTGTCCGGGGCTACGCTTCAAGTGGTCTATTCTGAAGGTCTAATTTTGACATACTTTTTCACACATTTCGGCCGGAATCTCACCAATGACGCAATGACACGTTCAATGTTGGCTTCCATAGCAGCAATCGTGTTTGGCTGGTCCCTGTAGCCAAGAGACTTAACATAGTTCCACAAAACATAGTCTAACGGATCAAATCACACGATCTTGGAAGCCAATTGACTACACCAAAACGTGACATTAACTGCTCACCAAATTCGCCTCTCAATTGATGCATGGTTTTGCGTGCAGTGTAACATGTGGCATCGTCCTGTTGGAACCACTTATCGGCCGAGTCCAATTCTAGCATTTTCGGCCAAAAAAAGTGTTATAATCGAACGGTACCTTTCTCCATTGACCATAACATTGTGGCCTTCATCGTCTTTGAAGAAGTACAGCCCAATGATGCCGCCTGCCCATAAGCTGTACCAAAAAGTGCAGTTTTCGGGATGCATTGGTAGCTGCTGAATTCCCTCTAGCTGGTCTTCACTGCAAATACGGCAATTCTGCTTATTCACGTATCCATTGAACCAAAAATGAGCCTCGTCGCTAAATGGACGTAACTTGCGAAACACTTCTTTCACAGCCCATGAATTTTGATAATAAATTTCAATAATTTGCAAACATTGTTCAGGCGTAAGTCTATTCATGATGAAATGGCAAACCAAACTGAGCATAAATCAAGTGACAGCTGTCAAAAAGACCAACTCCGAAAAAAGTATTGCCAGATTGAAAACCACTTACTTTACTTTTAATGGCACAACAGCCCAATGGAGGGCCTAGGCCGAGCTTTTCGCATCCACTCATGTTGCTCGTGTTGCATTTGTACATGAATGGAAGGGACGTACAGTTTAATGCCGAATCCGAACGGCGAAGTGAAAAGCTTTTCATAGCAATTTTTACTCTTGTAGGTTTGCCATTGCCTGCCAAGAGGTGGTGCCGAGTAGAAAAATTATTTTTTCTACTTTTTGATTTTGCCTGTGCCGAGATTCGAACCCCGGCCACTCTGCGTAGCAGTCCAACGCACTACCACTACGCCACAGCGACCACATGGAGGGCATAGGTCGAGCATAACATTTGCATT
Source organism: Palloptera scutellata (assembly GCA_958295655.1). Classification (NCBI taxonomy): domain Eukaryota; kingdom Metazoa; phylum Arthropoda; class Insecta; order Diptera; family Pallopteridae; genus Palloptera; species Palloptera scutellata. The sequence continues at coordinate 65,471,092 of OY282450.1, forward strand.
CAGACTTAGATGATATTCTTTTTTACCACAAATATACAAAATTATCCTTTACGGCTGTCCTCGTATTTCTGTACATATGTAGAACCGATCGCGCCGATCACGTTCAATTATTAAAGCAATTGATTGCATAGAAGTTTGCAGTAATTCAACAACTTTTTAGCATACAATGTATTCAAGAAACGAGTTGAATATGTGGTCTAAATATAGAAAGGTGGTACAGATATACTCGTATAAGAGTTTTTCAATTTATTTTGCCCTTTTTAACTTTCTAATGAGTCTGACAAATGCAAAGAGAGCTGCACCTGTACGTAGGAAAAAATAATCGGAATATTTCCAGGTTTCGCCTGGATAATAAAATATATCAGTAGTAGTATTCTTCCAGGCAAAACGATTTTCACTCTTTTTCTGTTCATTGAATGAACTTGTGTGCAATATTTTATACCAGTCATTAAACTGGTGCAAAATTTATTTATTATTTACAAAGCTATACTATTACAGATTACAGAGAGATTACTAAGTCTATATTCTAAGCACACGTACCTCCATATTATGGGGCTAAAGTTGAAGGTAGTTTGTTTCTATACCAGGCAGCTTTAGTATGAGTCTTCCTCTTTATATCTATGCCTTATCGCCCACAAACTAAAAAATTGCTTTAAGAATTGGCAAAATTGCTTACGTGGCCAAAGAAAATTATTAACAGAAATACAGAGAAAGAGAGAGTGAGAGAGGGAGAGAAAACGGGAGCATTGATGATATGTGACACATTTCTTCCTAAAGTTTGGCTACGGGAACGGGCACTCCAAATGGCATTTGGAGTGTCGACAAGTCAGCTGTAGGCGCTTGCATGTCATTGAAAAAAAAACACTCTGTCTATGCTCCCTCTCAAGACCCTAAGACACTACACGACACTTGATGTCAGCTGTTTGTTATTTTTTTCTCTATTCTCTATTCTACACAATTCTTCTTCATTTCTTTTCTGAAGTGCTTGAAAAGACCGGTCATGATTCTGTTGTCGTTTGTTTGATTTTCGATAACGAGTAAGAGAGTTCGTTAACAAAGCAAAAACAACATGTGCTGACCTTTTCAACTGTTTACATATAGGTAATATACATAAGTACATAAAACAACATCTCAAAGATTGTCTCCGGTAGACAGAACAACCCATAAGAATTTTACACGCTACTTTTAACAACAAGTGCTGGGATATTCACATATTTAAAAAATTTATTTTTAAATGTTATAAGCTGAGCTTTTGTTCCAAATCTCATTTTATTTTATATCAGGCTTTTTTAACTCATATTTTGCCATGCATTCTTTTGCTGGAAATTTAAGTTCAACCTTTCATTTCACATACTCTACTATATCTATTGAATTTTTCTACACCTTGAGGTTAATGATAAACTGATGTTCTGCAAAAGTAGAACAGACATTCATCAATATTAAAAGGAATTCCTCTAAACAAACCGAAATCAAAATAAAATTAGTTCCCTAAACTAAACTGAACATTGAATTTAACAACACAAAACAAACCAAAAAATAAATAAATTAAAGTTGTTAAAAAGATTTTTATAAGGAACAAACCTTTTCAAAATAAAAAACAAAAAAAAAAAGAAGAAAATCACGTATTTTGTACTTGCGTTTGCTAAACTACAAACGACAGAATTTTTGTAAATTATAAATAACCAAAATCGGTTTGTTAACAAGAAACAAAAAGGTAACAAAAACTAAACAAACACAAGAAAACATTATAAAATAGAAATTCTTTTCTATGAAAAAAAAAAAAAAAATAATAATAATGATTTAATAAAAAAATTTGAAATATTTTTTATAAAAGGAGTAAAATTTTGTGTATGTAGATTTTATGATGAGGTAGTTAAAAAAAAAAAGGAAAATAATTAAGTGAGGAAAAAGTTTTTAGTGAGCGCTAGTGCTAGTTAGAAGACAAGAAAGTTTAATTTTGAATTGTAGGGTGGGAGGGCACTAGACCATAGCACATAGATTGGAAGAATAAGTAGAAGAAGAAGAAGAAAACACACAGTTGGTCAACACTTTTGCACTTATACTTAGAAATACTTAGTACATAAATAAAACCAGGCATACTCGTACATGCATTACTATTATATATATATACCTACTACATAATTACAAATAACATAAACCCTTTTTAAAAATAATTTTAAAACCAACATACATACATACATATATAAAATAATAATAATGGCAAGTGTAGAATTTTATTAAAACCAAAACCAAAACCAAACAAGAAAAAAAATATTAAAACATCTCTATTGAAAACAGAAAACAAAAAACACAAAAAAGTGTTCAGTTACAACAAAAAAAAACAAAACAAGCAACAACAAAAATGTATTTACGCCGAACTAGCAACAGAAAACAAACAAAAATGGTTCATAAATATTTTAAGTATAAATATTTCATAACTAATATTTATTCCAATGGTGTAGCTAGAGGCGGATAATATCTGGAATGAAATAATGTATAATTTTCATTTGTAAAATTGTTATAAAAATGAAAAATAAATTTTCAATATATATTTTGTCTACTGCTCTACTTCGAGTACACATTTAGAAACTATTTATTGTATTTAATTTTAACACTAAGCATTGAGTTTTTTTTAGATACTAGTATGTAGCATGTACTCTCTCTTGGTTTGTATTTATTTGTGTTTAAAGTGTAAATCTTTGTAAAGTAAGTGTTAAAATATGTTGTCCATTTTGGGAGCCTTTATCGCTTGTTATAAATTTTCGTAAAATTGTCTAAATCTAATTTTTATATGTTAGTTAGAAAACACTTAATTTGTATTTAAGAAAATTGAAAAAGTTTTATTCAAAATATTAGTGCTATAAATTTAACTGCTCCCTAAAACTATGCTATAATTTTAAAGCAATTGCAGTTAATATTTCACAGAATTGCACATTCTTTTTCTGAACGTATGATTTTTGTGGGTTTAGGGTTTAATTACGCTAAACTAAAAAAAATTATAGAAATAAACAAAAAAAAAACAGAAACAACAGCAGATCTAACAACAAAAAGAAAGTAGCCATTTCTCATAAACCACAAGTAAAAACCATTAAGTATATGTAGCAAAGAATAATTCAATTCAACGTAGAAGAACAAATAAATTGTTATTATATTAAATTTTCAAAAATTTATACTTAATGATAAAAATTTTTAAATTATTTAATTTGCATATATTGTATTTCATAACAATTTTTTTAATAATTAAATAATACATTTGTTGAGATTTTAAGTTTTCTTGTTACAAAGAAAAAGTAAAGAAGAAAACACAGAAAACACAGGACGCGTTTTAAAAATTGTATAAAAAATTAAACGTTTAAATTATATTAATATATAATATGTAAATGCGAAAACACACATAGTATGAAAACACTTATGTATGCGCATGTATGCATATACATATATATATATACATTTATAAATATATAATATATACTAAAGGTAATTCAATAATTATAAATATTATTATTAAAATTATTATTACAAAGTAAAGAAATAAAACTAAAAAAAAACACACATTTACATTTAAGTTAATACGCATTCGACAAAGAAAATGAAAATACAACAAACCAAGAAAAGGAAAACAAAATGACAACATAAAAAAACTTGTATAACTATTTCAATATTTAATAATAAAAAGCATTATTAGAAAAAATCCAAGTTGTTAATCCCTTCGATTTCCTATAATGAAACGAAGGGCAGTGGTAAGTGGAACTTTAGCTCTGATCGCTGTGATAACTTCATAGAACGTTGGCTCTACACTTAAGATATTAACCATTTAGTTGTTGATTAAGCTTACCCGGAATTCAGTTTGCCTTCATTTATGTGCTTCACATAAATTCAGATCATTTGCTATGCATTGCATACCGCATTTTTTATTTTTTTATTTTTTTATTGATACATTCAACACACAGGGTGTACCACTATGAATGCAGATCATTGTGTTGAATGGAAGAAAGGTTGATAGGTGGGAGGAAGAATGAATGTGGTCGCTGTAGCGTAGTGGTAGTGCGTTGGACTGCTACGCAGAGTGTCCGGAGTTCGAATCTCGGCACAGGCAAAATAAAAAGTAGAAAAAATAATTTTTCCAAACGGCACCACCTCTTGGCAGGCAATGGCAAACCTACAAGAGTATAAATTGCCTTTGAAAAGCTTTTCACTTCGCCTTTCGGATTCGGCATTAAACCGTAGGTCCCTTCCATTCATGTACAAATATAACACGCACAACATGAGCGGTTGCGAAAAGCTTGGCCTAGGCCCTCCATGGGCTGTTGTGCCATTAAAAGTAAAGTAAAGTAAGAGGAAGAATGAGAGAGGTAATGCAATCACACAGGACACCGATAAATATCGGTTGACATATAGCAATATGTTGGAATCCGACTAGTCCTAAACTCTTATTATATGAAGGAACTTGGCTCTGTAGTTTTAATGCCGGAACCTTGCACCGTCTGATTTGTTTCGGCCTCTGCAAAACCCTCTTAATGGTAAAAAAAATTGACCTAGCGAGGAGACCATGAAAATCACTTGACCAAGTTTTTCTCCGATAAACAAATGAAATTCTACACCGATGCAATTATGAAGCTATGAATTATGAAATGGCAAAAGGTCATTAATAATAATGGCCAGTATATAGTATACTTGATTAAAATTAATTTTTAATAAAGACAATGTAGTGAAAAGTCGCGGATAATTTTTACATGAGTTGCATATTAAAAAATGCAACCTCTTGTTGCATATAATGTCATATGTCATAATCTTTGACAAATGTTTAAAATCAGGTTATTTCCCTGATTGTTTAAAAGAATCTTTTAAAAAGATTTTATAAAAATTGTGTTAAATCGAATATATCAAATTATAGAGGTATTGCTAAATTAAGTGCGATACCTAAGTTATTTGAATTAATTGTTACTACCCAAATTATGCACTCTGCTGTAACATTGATCAACACATCGCAGCATGGGTTCCTTAAGGGGATATCTACTACGACCAACCTTTTAGAATTCACTACATGTGTAATGAATGGATTTATTAATAACCAACAAACTGATGTTATACTTATATACTGATTTTAGCAAAGCATGCGATAAAGTCAATCATGGCCTCCTTATTAAAAAAACTAGGTTTGATTGGATTTCCGCCCTTGCTTTTGAGATGGATGGAGTCATATATCACTAACAGAAAACAAAAAGTGATTTTCCGAAATGCTGTATCAAAAAGCATTGCTATTACTTCCGGAGTTCCTCAAGCGAGTCATCTGGGACCTTTATTATTTCTTCTGTTTATCAATGATTTGCCATTTGTTATTCGAAATTGCAAAATTGTTATGTAAGTATGCTGATTATGTAAAGGTATTCTTATCTTACAACTCTATAATCCAACAAAAACTGCTGCAAGAAGATCTTGATAATTTTTCAAAATGGTGCCGATTAAACTTGATGTTACTCAATCTGGATAAATGTAAGTTTATGACATTTACAAGGAGACAACCTATGTCTGCTAAATATTCTTTACGTGATCAGACTCTGAGCCATGTATTGATATTTGTTGATTTGGGTGTGACAATGGACTCCAAATTAAGTTCTAACTTACATATCAACTCGTGTGTGAACAAAACTAAAAGTGCGTTAGGATTTATTAAACGCTGGTCAAAAGAGTTTAACGACCCTTATTCAACAAAAACGCTATTCACTTCACTTGTTAGACCCATCCTTGAGTATGCATCTCCTGTCCGGAATCCTCAATATAATTGCTACATAAGTAAAATTGAGTCAGTTCAAAAACAATTTCTTGTTTTTGCACTGAGGAGTTTTTGTTGGAATACTCTATTGAACATCGATTAAAGCTTATTAATCTACCGACATTGATAAGCAAAAGAAAAATGCTGAATATAAGATTTCTTGCAAAGCTTTTGAATGGCATTCTATCATCTTCCTATTTACTAAATGAAATAAACTTTAATATACCCTGTAGAAGCTCACGCTCTTTTATTTTTATTAAGCTTGACATATGCAAAACAAATTATGCTCAAAATGATCCGTTTCGTTGAATATGTAGAGATTTTAATGAACATTATAATTTATTCAGCATTTCCGATTCTCTGGAACACATCAAAACAAACTTACTTATCCTATTAAATCAATAAACAGCTGATGATTTTACATCTGTAGTTGTAAAGAATGCCTATTTGGATATACGCGCCTCGTCGGTCACCGATCCATACGTTATGTGGATGCGCCCCTCGGTCGTGTTGAGAGTCCGTTGGGATTCGATCGAAACCCAAAAAAAAAAAAAAGTTACCCAATATTTGCAAAAATTATAAATCATTGAAAACTGCATTAAATTTAGTTTTGATTTAAGTATTAATTATTGGGTGTATAACTTGAAATTGAGGTATTCACCATTGATGGCGTAACTTGTACTACATAAATAACGTCTTGCAATACTGTAACCACTTTCATGTTTTAGCCACAACACGCAATTTTTTTGGTTTGATAATGTATCAATTTGCCATTGTTAGCATACGTGGCAAATCAACAGCATTTGCTTTTCTTCTTTAATTCGAAAAAAAAGTGCTGCTGGAATTTAACGATTTCTGTTGGAAGATTACGGTGAATATACTAGGAGAGCTGTAACAAAAACAATTGATTCGTTTGAAGAGAGCAATCGTCGAAAAATTAACAGAATATGCGACCAGGCACGAGACCGTAATTTTCGAACATGGCAACGGGCGGCCTCTTATTGCTAGACTGGTTAAAAATTAGTTAGAAAATAGTGGATGGAAAGTTTTGCCTCACCGGCCGTATTCCCCAAAACTTTCTCCGTGTGACTTACTTATTTCGATCTACGAAGAATGCCCTTCGTACTTCAGTTGAAAGTATCAACCATTGGATTGATTCGTTTATAGCCTTAAAAGTTGGCGGTTCTTTTTGGCAAATAATCTAAAAATTGCCTGAAATGTGTCTGAAATGTCATAGCTTCCGATGGACACTACTTCGAATAATGTATTCATTCGATTTGTTATTGAAATAAAGCTAAATTTTTGTGAAAAAATCTATTTCTTCAAAAAGGGAAAATACGGGGAAATACGGGATTTAGGAGTATTTTGACTTCTTACTACTTACTTAACTGGCACTACAACCGATGATCGGTCGTGGCCGCCTCTACAAAGCTTCGCCAGCCGCCTCTGCTATGCGCGAATTATATTTATTTCTTTAATTCTTCAGAAATAATTTAAATTATATTAAGTATCTTTATTTCTTTTCAAATTAATTTTATTCTTTACAAATTTTTTTTAATTCTTTTCAAAATAAGTACTTCAGTGTACCAAACGTAGACTACGACTACTTTTTCAGAGAGTGTAAGAATGTATAAAAAATAGATTAAGGTACATTGGAAGAATAAGAGTGAGAAGTATAACAGTACAGATGAGACACTGGAAAGTAAATACAGATATATATGTAAAAACTACTTAAATAAGAAATAGTGAAGTTTGCGTCACACTAACGTAACTCGCGCGCTGGAGCCAGTTGATAAGGCCAAGTGCAGTCAGGTTGCCCTGCACCTGGTCTTTCCAAGGGAGATTAGGACGTCCCCTTTTGCGTGTTCCTCTCCAAGGCTCGAATAAAACACCTTTCTAGCCGGAGCGCTTTCTTCCATTCGCTCAACATGACCCAGCCAGCGAAGCCGCTGGATTTTTATACGCTTGACTATGTCAGTGTCGGCGTACAGCTCATACTCTTATTCGATGCACGTCGTCCACGCATACTGGACCGTAGATCTTACGGAGTATCTTCCTCTCGAACGCTCCTAACAGCCAACAGCCTCTCATCATTGATGGTCAATGTCCACGTCTCTGCGCCATACATTAGGACGGGAAGGATGAGGGACTTATAGAGCGTTATTTTCGTCGGTCGAGAGAGGGCTCTACTTCTAAATTGCCTACTGAGCTCATAGTAACACCTGTTGGCAAGAGTTAGTCTCCGGTTGATCTCAAGGCTGACATTATTGTTGGTGTTGGACTTCTTACTACACACTTTTTTAATATTACAAGACATTTTATGTATTATTGTAAGGAAATATAAAACATACAGAGATCGGGTAAAAAATAAACAAATATATGATCAAGTTTATACTTACCTGTTAACACCTCCTAAAAATGGGTTTACATACACCCTTAGTGTATGAGAAATTTCAAGTATGTCGTTTTTTAAATTTTGTCTAGAACTAGAACACGTGATACTATGTACTATGTCTCAGGCAAAGTATGTAACTCATCGTTTTTTTGTTCAGGCACACAGTGAAATTATGAAATTAACATGTTTTAATGAGTTTAAAATTCAATTCAAGTTCAATGTAGATATTAAAACTAATTTTTCAGTTCAAAAATATAAATTTTTTAGAATAAAATACATGACGTTGTGAAATTTTCTTTAAGATAGCAGATATCAGCACGTAAACAAATTTTGAAATGGTGCATAATAAAAAACAAACTCGAAAATCATTAGAACAGAATTAATCTAGATCCAGAAGATAGCCAGAGGTCAGAGTGCATTCAGAGCTTCGTATTTTATTCTATTGCAAAGCTTATCTTTCCATGATACCGTAAATAAAGAGGAGTATATTACATACAAAGACTTTTCGCTTCAAGTTGCCAGTTGTTTTGAGTTCCATAGAAATATCTCTATCTTTTGCACTTAAGTACTTGGTGATTTCAGTTATTATGTATTTGGTCTACCGCATACAAACTTCAAGCTTTATTTTTTTTTGGCTAAAAGGCAATTTATTTTTGTTTTCGTATTGAATTTTTAATGTTTTATCTTCTAAAAAAAGAAACAATAGTATACACAGGTTTCAATGCATTTTTAAATATAATAATAATATTATTTATGAAATTGAGTACACAAAATAATAATAATAATAATTTAAACTTATTTTATTAATTACTTATGGTATTTACAAAACCCTAAATTAAAAATACAAAATAGGTATAGCAATTAAGAAATGAAAATGTGCCTGCTCGTTTCTGTGTCTATCTAATCCAGATAGAATTTCTCTCTAGGAACATTTTTCAGCAATTGATTGGCCAATTTGCCAAATTCATTAGCCAATTTCTTTTGCAGTTGGCCTTGCATAGCTTCGAGCACGTACTGACCATTTTCACGCAGGAAGAGATTTGTTGCTTCAACTGTAATTGTAAAGCGGATTTTTAATGCAAAATATTTTATAATTTTGCAAGCGAAAGAGTTAATAGGTAAAGAAAGAGAACAATCCAAGTCATGATTTCAATTTAGGGTTGGCCACCCACACATGTACAGCTGATCAGCTGAACTATTTTTCTGGCCTGATACATGTGGGGCCTAAAAGGATCACGCTCACGTGTGAATCGTATTTGCCACCATTGTTTTAAGTCATAAAAGTAGTAAAAACTTCTCAATATTAGCGATTGTAAGAGCAACTCTTTTTCCCTCCAACGAACTCAATTGATACTCACGTAAGATTCTGTTGTTGTTAAAAGCACGTGATATGCTCATATCGACCTTTTTGACATCGAGTACCAGACTCAAGGAATCCACGTGCAAATAGGTGCCACCAGATTTCTCTTGCGCCGAGATTTTGCCCGTGAGATCAGCAACAATGCCATCTGTAAAGGATACAAAATTCTAAATTAATACTCTCCACTCTGGCACACAATTTCCACCAGCTACTCACCGAAAATAGCATGAAAATCACCACCACCCGAGGCGGGTATGATCAACAGCACCCCAGAGCTGGTGTACTTGGCTTCAATTTTCAATTTTGGCATTGTAATGCGTGCCGTGAAAGGTTCGCCATTCTCGCTCAACTTCATTGATTTCACTTGGAAATTACTTGCACCGAATACTTCGATATTTTTCAAGGTGATTTTGTATCCTTGTGGGCCGTCGGTCAATTGCAACGATAGTGAATCCATTTTGAATGGCTCCACTGAAGGCAGCTGAAATTACATAATAGAATAATAGAATAAATACTTAGTTAAAAACTCCTCATCATTAATGATGGTACTTTTTTTAGCATAGGTATTATTAAATATTATGTACTTATAGTATACTAAATTAAAACGTACATATTGTGACCAGCCACATATTGCTGCAATGTGGTCATTAGCTGCAATTAAATGTTGTAGCAACTTCTTCATTGTTTCTGCTTTTGCTATTGCTGCTGTTGGTGTGTTGTAATATGGCAAATAATCTCGCGCTCATTCATGCAGTACTCGAATGTGAGCTTGAGTATTTTTTTATTTATGTTCGTTTTCTATTTATTTAGTAGATGGTAATTTTGTTTTCGCTCATTTACATTTCCATGACATGTTCTTAAACATTTGAATAAGCTCAATTATATGTATGCATTTAAATAGTATAGGTTTATAGCATGTCTTGGTTTAATGACACTTTGTCATTTGTAATAACCCGAAATCGGAAAAGTCTTGATTGGGAAATTCAAAGGTCATGCTTCTCAATTGCTATGGCAATTGCCTTAGCAAGTTGAGTGATGTAGCCTTGCTTTTCAAAAGACAAAGAGTGTAATTCAATCACTCACGAAATCTAGACTTAGTTATAATCTTCAACGGGCAGCCAGCCTTAAGTAAGCTACAGCTAGTTATGTTTAGGTCATGGGGTCTCTGCAACTGCAACATTGATTTTTGTGGAGTTGTATCACTGAACTGGAAAGCCCTGCCACAAATATAGAGCCTTTTTCATTTGATTGAAGGAGAAAGGTCGATTGCGCTCAGGGAATTTCTAGAGTGTGTAAATCAGAGCCTCAGAAATTTATCTGGGTTTTCCATAGTTATACTTGATTCTTCAATATTTTATTATTAAAATTAATACCGCGAATAATTGAAAATTAAATAAAAACTCAGTTTTCCAGGATAGTACAAGTTAAATTTAATGTAGTGTAAATTTGGATTCAGATCTCCAGAAATAACTAAAAATTTTACATTTTAGCCATATTAACTTTTCATATCAGACTAACTTAAAGATTTTTAATGTGCTTTTCTAACAAATTTTTTTTTTCAAAAATGTAAAGAACCTTCTTTTAGGGACTTTTCGCTATTGATTCTGATATATTCTGACATGTGATTTTTGAGGCAAAATAATAATATAGGAATTTACTCTATTGAATCCTTCCGTAGATTACAAGTTAAATTTTGTGCGTTTTATTCGCTATTCGCTCCTAGTTATACCGCGAGGTGGAGAAATGTATACGTTATATGTTTTGATCTGGTCACATAAAAGTGTCCAGAAATTATTTTGTAGAGAATTTAAAATCCGAAATTCTTGTAATCGCAGATTATCAATATTTTAATCTTTGTTGTTGTGCGTGTTATATTTTTGTACATGAATCTACAGTTTTATGCCGAATCCGAACGGCGAAGTGAAAAGCTATTCATAGGCAATTTTTACTCTTGTAAGTTTGCCATTGCCTGCCAAGAGGTGGTGCCGTGTAGAAAAATAGCTTTTTCCAGCTTTTTGATTTTGCCTGTGCCGAGATTTGAACCCCGGAAACTCTGCGTAACAGTCCAACGCACCACCACTACGTTACAGTGATAAGTAGCAACGTATATAGTGGGAATGCCAGTGTAGTTTCATTGTGAATGAATTTTCAGCCATAGCGAAAAACCCCAATCACTGACGACTCTGAAGAAGGAGGTCTTAACAACCATCGCTCGGCTGAAAAACAATAAGGCTGCAGGTGCAGATGGCCTGCCTGCTGAATTGTTTAAGACTGGAGGCGAAGAGCTCAAAAAACGCATGCATGAGCTTCTATGCAGAATATGGTCGGATGAAAACATGCCAAGTGATTGGAACCTCAGAGTACTCTGCCCAATCCATAATAAAGGTGATTCCAAGATCTGCGCCAACTACCATGGGATAAGCCTTCTTAATATTACATATAAGGTTCTATCGAGCGTACTGTGCGTACTGTGACTGAAGCCCATCGTCAACAAACTGATTGGACCTTATCAGTGTGGCTTCAGGCCTGGTAAATCTACCATCGACCAGATGTTCACACTACGGTAAATCCTGGAAAAGACCCGAGAAAAACAGATCGACACCCATCATATATTTGTCGATTATAAAGCCGCCTTCGATAGTACGATTAGGGATCACTTGTACACCGCAATGTCTGTGTATGCGTGTATCTATATATAGTATACTACGTGTATCGAATAAGATGGAACGATGAGCTGTATGAGCTGTACGCCGACACTGACATAGTCAAGCGTATAAAAATCCAGAGGCTTCGCTGGCTGGGCCATGTTGAGCGAATAGAAGAAAGCGCTCTGGCTAGAAGCGTTTTTTATTCGAGCCATGCAGAGGAACACGCACAAGAGGACGTCCTAATCTCCGTTGAAAAGACTTTGTACAGAGCGACCTGACTGCAAATGGCCTTATCAACTGGCGCCAGTGCGCGCATAGCAGAGGCGGCTGGCAAAGCTTTGTAAAGGCGACCAAAACCGATCATCGATTGTAGTGCCAACTAATTAAGTAAGATTTCAGTCTAACCTGTATTAAAATGCCAACAAAATAAGTACTAAAGTTTTAAGAAAATAAAAAAGGTTCTTCCAGAGATACTCACATACATATCTTTGAAAAATGTTTTTTCCAGTTGATTTTACCCAAATTACATAAAATACAAGAGGATTCTCAAGTTTTTGCAGATTAATCTTTGCCACACGTTCGAAAATTTTGAGTGTTGAATTCACGCATGGTTCATAAGAGGTATTAAGAAAAATTGCACATAAGTATGTATGTACGCCTTAATCCCAAAATTGTTCCCGATGGCGTATACAAAATCATTGAAATCGAAGCTGTGCTTAAACCAACTCTTAAATGCCTTATACCATGTTCCCATTGAGCCCAAATAGTTTCGACTGACATTGCAACCATTTCCATTGACAACTTGGTTTCGTTTTGAAGTATTTCATGAAGTATTTCGAACCTTACCATTTAAATGCGAGGAGTATCAAAAAGATAGACGAAATATTCAGCATTTAATAAAAGTGCATCAGAGAAGGTATCAATAATGTGGCCACAAAGAAAAATAAGAGCTTATTGCATAAATTTTTTTCATTATACCACAAATCCAAAAATGTTGAGAGTGCTTGAAAAATGTTTCCAATTTAGAAATTCTCATAGTTTTTTAATTAATTAAACTCCCAATAATTATTTAAGAACTTTCAATATGTTGGGTTTTATAATGAAAAATATGCAATAAGTATTTATTTTTCATTTTTTTGGATGGATGAATTTGCAGTGACAATGGATGACGCTTGCAACAGTTGCAGCCTTATTGATTTCAAAACAAAGAATTGCTTTGGAAGATGGTAAATATAAAAATAATTCAAATAACGAGGATTTTAGAAATGAGTGAATCAATCAAATATTAATTCAATTTTATTTCAAAGAAATTGAGCATATCGACGCGGTTTCAGCCGAAACCATGCAAATGACCGAAACTACGCATTCAAAAAAGTATAAGTACTTGAATTGTTTAATATGGGAGTAACTAACTCTGAAATTATAAATGAATTGTTTTACCCAGATACCTCACTTATACATGTTTACATATTTATGTAACTAGCCTTATTCTTAAATTTCCTATAACAATTATGAATTATAAGAACTTTAGTCAAAGTTCGCTGGAATTACACAAAGCGAAAATTAACGTTTCTTGGTGTGGGTGTTGTACCTCCTCAAATCAAAATATTAGACCCTGGTGGGATACAATTTTTTTTTACAAATTTTATAGAAAAATATAAGTTTTGGATATAATATAGATTTTCAGGGCTTCACAGGGCCTCAAGAAGCATTATTTCGTACAATTCTTGCACTTATCAATGGTAACTCTTCCGTCCTATTTATTCAAATTCAAAATAACTATAACATACAAATGTACAACTGAGAGGTTGAAAGTAAGAGCTGTACCACTTATAAGTTCAGAAAAAGTAGTACCATATACTACTGTGGGCAAAAAGTAGTAAGACTTTTTAATTTAAATTTCACGTGGAAACCCATTCATCAAAATATTATTTTTTGAAGGTTGGTATGACTGTCGGTGACATCTGTGCCAAATGTCACATCAAAATAATCATTAGTGTTTAGTATACGCTTGTCTTTCTGAAGTACAAAAAGTGCATTCGGCGATTTTCACAATGACTGAAATTATTCAACAAAGAAGTTCCATTAAATTTTGTGTGCGGAATCAAATTTCTGGTGCCGAAACGTTCAGAATGTTGCAAAAGGCCTTCGGTGATAATTGTATGTCGCGAGCAAGTGTTTTTGATTGATACAAATTGTTCAAAGAAGGTCGAGAACGCGTTGACGACGAAACACGTCCAGGACGGCCATCAACATCAACTGATGATCAACACGTCAATAAAATCAAGGAATTGGTGCTCGAGAATCGACGATTAACAGTCAGAGACCTTACTGGCATCGTTGGAATATCAATATCGGAAGGATCAGTGAAAACCATTTTAAAACATAATTTGGACCTAAGAAGAGTGAATGCACGATTGGTTCCAAAATCACTGCATTGGTTTTACGAGACCATTTTGCCAAAAATTCGACTGATATCGTTCCGCAACCACCCTATTCACCTGACTTAGCACCGTGTGACTTTTGGCTATTTTCTAAACTCAAAAAACCGCTTCGTGGACACCGTTTTGAGTCAATTGAAGACATTAAACATGAATCGCTAAGCGCATTGAAGGCTATTCCGGAAATTGACTTTAACAACTGTTTCGAGAATTGGAAAAAACGTTGGCACAAGTGTATTGGGGCCGGGGGGGATTACTTTGAAGGGGACGAAATAGATTTGGAAGAATGAATAAAAAAATTTGAAATTATGAACAAAGTCTTACTACTTTTTGCCCACAGTAGTATGTAATTGTATTTACTTTAAGGCAAAAACAGCACGAGTGCCATTCAGTGCAAAGTACAATTAAGCCACTTTTCTCTAAACTTATAAGTTGTACCGCTTTTACTCATTACCTCTTAACTATGTGTGGAGTTTTGTTTTTATCATTAACCAATATACGTATTTTAATGTACAAACTTTTTCCCGAATAATCTAAAGATAAAATATATGTTTTGTTTTTCCGTATGAAATTTGTCCGTAACATTTAATTCAGTGCAATTAATTTCATATGAAAAAACACGTTCTCATTTCATTAGCACAATTTTCATTGCCGACTCATTACATAAGTATGTATAGTACATAGTTGCGGTGTTGATTGCAACTATTGATTGCTGGAAATTTTACAGATACATAAAAAAAGAGAAGAAATTGTTATATGTCGAGAAAAAACGAAAATCTATTGTTTGACTTCAGTAGCTACATAAATCAGTACATGAATAACTGGCAAAACTAGTTGGAGGAAAAATAATTGAAGTCAGTGTGGAAATAGTGGAAAATTGTGAAAACTACGATTGCAACCTTAACTGCAATTCGTGTACAATTTGTGCTTTGTTTTCCTTTCGGTGTCTGTGAATAGTGAATGCATTTGTTGTTATTACTGTTTCATTTGAAAATGATGTTTACACATTATGTAATTTCCTAGCCAACCAGTTTGTTGTGTGACAATCACGATTTTTGCGCTAATATTTAGTTTTTTATCTTTTTGTTTTGGGTTAACAAAAGTGTAAAAATATATACGGAATCGGAATTAAGTTTATGTTGTGAATGTTGTTGGGTTTGGTTTGAGTCAATTTAGCTCAATCGGTGAACACCCGCCTCGGAGTAGGTGGTAGTACTTTTTTTTTTTTTGTATTGATACACTCAGGGTGTACCCCTATGAATGCAGAGCATTGTGTTGAATGGAAGGAAGATTGATCGATAGGTGGGAGAAAGAAGGAGGGAGAATCAGAGAGGGAATGCAATCACATAGAACACCGATAAAGGGATAGACAGCCATTGTGGCAAGTGTTATGCCTTTACCACAATGAACTTCAGTTTATCAGTGTCGACTATGACAACATGTAGTGCCAAAGGCCGGACTGTTGCGCGTATAGGTCGCTCAACATGAGAGGATAGCTCTGTCTAGATCCTAAATGAGCTGAAGAAAAACAGTATATGCCAGCAGAAGTTGTCTCGAATATCAATGAGCAAAATTTCCTTCATGAAAGGTTCAAGAGAATTAAATTTTTATAAAAGTTGATTTTTTAAGAGCTTGGATTTTAAAAACTCAAATAAAAAAAGTAATTTTACAAAAAGAAATTTTTATTTGGATCGATAAATCAATTAGTTCCATTTACTTCTTAAAGATACTTTACTTTACTTTTATTGGCACAACAGCCCATGGAGGGCCTAGGCCGAGCTTTTCGCATCCACTCATGTTGTGTGTGTTATATTAATACATGAATGGAAGGGACCTACAGTTTAATGCCGAATCCGAACGGCGAAGTGAAAAGCTTTTCATAGCAATTTTTACTCTTGTAGGTTTGCCATTGCCTACCAAGAGGTGGTGCCGTGTAGAAAAATTATTTTTTCTACTTTTTGATTTTGCCTGTGCCGAGATTCGAACCCCGGCCACTCTGCGTAGCAGTCCAACGCACTACCACTACGCCACAGCGACCACAAGATAATTTCACTTAAATATTTGCTTGCGGCTACGCTTCAAGTGGTCCATTCTGAAGGTCCAATTTCGGCACACTTTTTCACACATTTCGACCGGAATATCACCAATGTATCACGTATTCAATGTTGGCTTCCAAAGCAGCTATCGTGTTCGCTTGTCCCTATAGACAAGAGACTTAACATAGCCCCACAAAACAAAGTTCACTTCTTCCCCTTCTGCGAGATCTTCTGAGATTTTTGAGAGAATCCGGAAAATTTGGGGAAGAGAACGTAGTCACCCTATAACACCCTTTTTCAACTTTTTCTTTCTTTCCTCTAACCCCTTACTTGCTGTCACCCCTTCTACTTTGCCTAGGACTTAAGTACAATGGGCTACATAGCCTCAATGCTTGAGGAACTGTCCTGCACTCTTAAGTCAGGTTCTTGACCTTCTTCTCATCCATCCATCCATAGCCCCACAAAAAATAGTGGTTTCGCGTGCAGTGAGGCATTTGGCATGTGGCACCGTTCTGTTAGAACCACATATCGGCCGAGACAAATTCTTGCATTTTCGGCCAAAAAACAAAGTCTGTTATCATCGAACGGTACCGGTACCTTTCATCGTCTTTGAAGAAGTATGGCCCAATGATGCCGCCTGCCCATAAACCGCACCAAATTGAATGAATTGCCTCTGACTGGTCTTCACTCCAAATATGGCAATTTTGCCTCGTCGCAGAAGACAATTTTGTTTGCGAAACCCTATTGTCACAGAGCACGAATTGTGATAATAATTTTCAATAATTTGCAAACGTTGTTCAGGCGTAGGTCTATTCATGATGAAATGGCAAACCAAACTGAGCATCTTTACTTTGGCACGTGTCAAGAATGAATCGTGAACTGTCAGAAATATAAACATCAAAAACCAAGTAGCAAAAAATCACCCTTTATAATACTATTTCGTGACTGTTGTATTAAATAAACGATATTATGTCGCTCTGTGTAGATAATAACGACTGCATCACCACTTAGATCAACGTAGCCGAATCACATGATCACCTACAAATGCATAATCATCCCATCTTGCCGCCTTTTAAAAGGTTAAACCTGCCTTCTCAGCCAAAAAAGAAAAACCTCCAAATTAAATCGCAAAATAAAATGGGAGCGCCAACGAATAAATCAATGATGGAGGAGATGACTTCTGGAAATTGGCCGTAGAATGAGTTTCATCCAATATTGTTTATTTTTAAACTCCTCCGTTTTAACAAAATGAGGTGGAATAAGGTCTCATTCACGAGACACCAAATCTTAATCTGTTTTAATTAAAAATTATAAATGCAACGATTCAACCGAGTTGCATATATTCTAAATGGTATTCGATTCAGCTACAGATATAAAATTAAGTACCAGCCCTTGTATCTACTATTTAATCTACTAACTAAGTAATTACATCAACTTGTTTACATAGCACATATTTAATTAGTAGGTTTGGTTTGTTCCAAAGCATCATACATGTTGGAATAAATCTTTACAAACTCCACGAAAAGTATAATTTTGAGCATAGTTTGTCCTGCAAATGCTGAGTTTAATTGAAATAGAATAACCTGAGTTTCCAGCAAATACGAAGCTGATCCAATTCAAAACGCTTTAATAAAAATCTTGTAAGTATTCAGCATTATTCTTCTGCTTAGTAATGCCGGTAGATTAATAAGTTTTAACCGATATTCACACGGTGGCAGAAATAAAAAAGGATTCCAACAAAAAATACGAAATTGTTTTTAAGCCGAGTAAATTTTATTTATGTATCAAATATATTGAGGATTACAAACAGGTGATTCATACTCTAGAATGGGTATAACAAGTGAAGGGCATAGTGTTTTAGTTGAGTAAGGATCGTTAAATTCTTTCGATCATCTTTTAACAAATTCCAGAAAACTTATAGCTTTCTACACACACGAGTTGATATGTTGATATGTATGACCCTTTAAAGAGTATGCGGCAGACAGGCATATTTCTCGCAAATGTTATAAACTTGCATACATTTATCAAGACTTACATTTAGACACGGTGTTCCACCGCGCCACATATTACTTACTTTACTTTTAATGGCTTTTCGCATCCATTCATGTTGTGCGTCTTATATTTGTACATGAAATGAAGGGACCTACAGTTAAATGCCGAATCCGAACGGCAAAGTGAAAAGCTTTTCATAGCAATTTTTACTCTTGTAGGTTTGCCATTGCCTACCAAGAGGTGGTGCCGTGTAGAAAAAATGTTTTTTTTTCTACTTTTTGATTTTGCCTGTGCCGAGATTCGAACCCCGGACACTCTGCGCAGCAGTCCAACGCACTACCACTACGCCACAGCAACCACATATTACAGAGAAAGTTATTTTATCGCTCATAACTACTTCTCCCTCCTTCTTCTTCTCAATCAATCTTCCTTAAAATCAACACAATGCTCTGCTTTCATAGAGGTACAGCTTTAGTGTTGACTGTATCAAAAAAAAAAGCCACAAACCTATGTTCTAATCATAAAATATCACATAATGCGTAAGTTTATTGGAAGGTATTCGAAATGAATGTGAATAAAAGAAAATTTTCCAAAATTCTTTTTATGTGATACTCTATAAAAATAATACTCACCTTGAACTTTTACCAATAAAAGCAATTAATCTTTAATTCTAATATTAATATTTACGCCTCACTTTTGTAAACATACGAGGGTAGATCAATAAGTATTTTTTTATTTTTCAACCTTTTAGTGCAATACACTTTTGCCAACGTTTCTGCCATTTCTTTAACCCTTCCAAAAAATACGATTTGTCAAACTCTTCAAAATACGCTTCTGTCTCGACGATAACCTCGACGATAACCTCCTCGTTTGAGCTGAATTTTTTTCCCCCGAGCCACGTTTTCATGTTGCAGAACAGAAAGAAGTCGCAGGGAGCTAAGTCGGGCGAGTACGGTAATTCGTAGTTCAATTCAAGCAATTTCGCCGCGACAATTCCGTATCCGCTTGTTGTCCACCGTAAGCAATCGTGGCACCCATCGGGCCGACACCTTTCTCATGCTTAACATATCATGTAAAATATTAATTACTGTTCCGTACGACACTCCTACGGCGTCTGCTACTTCGCGCACTTTCGTTCGGCGATCAGCGAGAATCATGTCACGGACCTTTTCACGTCTGCCCGGCGGCCTGGGCGCTCCTAATCAAAAACAGATGTACGACCACGTTTAAATTCGTTGAGCCAATATCTTACTGTTGTCATAGATGGTGAAGGGTCCCCATAGACAGCATCCAACTTCGCTTTTATTTCTTCGCATGTTTTTCCATCCAAAAATAAAAAGCGAATTACGGATCACTAGTGTTCTTTCTTTTTCAATTTTATCGCGAAACACGAAACACGTGTGATACTAATGGCTGCCAAATAAAAAATAACCTATGAATCAGTCTGAAATTTAGTGTGGTGTCGTGTGACAGATGGCAGTACACGGCGGTAATGCCAACTTCCCTCAGCAACGCCACCTGTATTCACATTCGAGTACTTATTGATCTACCCTCGTATACAAAAAAATTCACACACTTTATGAAAAGTCTATTTAAAAAAAAAACAAAAAAAAAGAATTTGTATATTTACAGGTGATCAGGCACTCCCCCCAATATTTGTTTGAAAAGTTAATACGTTTAAGTTGAAAAATAACTCAATAAATATCTAATAAATACTTAATACAATTAGAGTGAGTAAGAAAAATTTGCATCAAAATTGTTAGAATTGAAATACAAACCTCAATTTCTGGAATACCATTTGCCAGATACGGACGTAAATGCTCCAAGGAACTTTTAAAGCATTCAATCAATTTCGGATCGCTGTGACTGCATTGTTTGATATATTCAGCTGTAAATTGAAGCAAATGAAAACAACAAATTTAAACTATAGTTTTGATGAATGCATAAAGTTCGACGTACTCTTGGAAATAAACCTAGGTAACTATTTACCATAAACATGTATATGTGAAAAAAGAGCTCCCCACAACAACAACAAAATCTTTTTACCAAATACATAATGCTAATGTTCAAAGCATTTAAGCAAAAATATACGAATTGTTGTTGATGATGACTGGGCGCTGGAGACATTGAAGATGCTGCATCAACATCTTCGAGCTTTTTTCAGTTGTTTTGTTTTGTTTTTGTAGTGCAAATCGGAAACATTTGTTTGGCAGAAGAAGTAGCAAGAAGAAGAAGCTACTAGCAGCTTCCGTAACAAACAAAAATGTAGATTTCAATCCAAATACATAAAATTTATTATTGTTATTGATGTTGTACATATAGTATTTGTTTTTGCTCTCATGGAAACTTTTTCCTCCAAAAATAATAAAAGAGACCTTCAACTTGAATTGAAAATTGTTATTTCTTCTTCTACACAATTATTTTTTTTTGTTTTTTATGAAAGCAAAAGTGCTTAACTTAAGTGAATAGAGGAAATTGTTATAAAAATTTCTCAAGCAATAAATTTGTATACATTAATTATTAAATTTAAGCTTTTATCAGTATTTTTAGTATTTATCTGTAAATATTTTCTTAATATTTTTTATGCATTTGCTGCAGCTTCTCTTTGCTAATTGTTCCTTAATTATTTTGACCTTGCTAATTTTATAAATTTTTGACATTGTTTTTTCGTGTTAAATTCTTTTATAACTTATTATTTAATCAATATTTTTTGTTTTTGTTTTCTTTTAAATTACATTTAATTTCCGCACTTTATTTTGCACTTGTTTTTATTGTTATTGATTTGGTTTCAATGGTTTCTTTTTAGCTAAACCATAAATCGTAATATTTAAATAACGAAATTTTTACTCTTGGAGTTTTGCCATTGCGAGGCTAGAGGCGGATCGAAAGGTATGTACGATATATATTGAATAGCAGATTAGAAATGTGTCTTCTGAATGGTCGTCAAGGACCCAGTCATGTAATTTATTCGTAATCTATAGATGCATACTAAGGGCATGCTAAGGCTGTAAGAGTTCCCTTATCAAAAATATGTCTTAGCTCCCGATTAACAGAAGGAACAAATAAAAACTTGTACTGAAGCTAATAAAAGCCAAAATGTTAACATTATCCTAAGATGAGCCTAATCAAATAATAACTACTATTGGAGTGGAGTTTGAGAATATATGATTCAAAAAGTTTAGCAAGACTATCCAGGAAGTAATACTAGAAATGACTTCCTTCGTTCTTCCCTTTTATTACCTTGTGTATTAACTCTAAAATCGATTTGCCTCAAAGTTGGGAATATCATGCTTTTGGGAATGCTCTTTATCAAATTTTGTATTATTTATCACGTTATATTTCCAGATTTTTTTTTTGGGAAGTTTTAGGCTTTTCAATTTTTAATCTCAAATTTCTCATAAGCTTTATGTGATATACATACAAATTCTGCTTTCGAACTCGTATTCAGAATTTAAAAATCTATAAAATTACATTGTAAAAAATAGAAATCATGTTGCACTGCAGTATGAATGAGAGAACCTGGGCCCTATACGCGCAACGTACTCATCGGAATGTAACAATATTAGAAAGTTATAAAATAGAATTTGTTAAGGAGCATATGACATATAGTAAGCTATTATTTTCCGGTTTTATTGATATTTTTGACAATAAAAAAATACCAATTGTGGGTAATACAAAAATTCAGTTTCACAGCATAAAAAAAAAATCTTTAAGAATAACCCTAGTTATTTTTTGTCGTACATTGTAATAAAGCCAAACTTAAAAGCAAACTAGAAGGTCACCCTATAGAAAGATGCTGTTATTTTTCCACGGGACATCATCTGTCATCGTGATATTTGTGAAGAAGATAGCTGTAAACTACACGCCAACAAGTCATACACCGTTATACTCCCCAAGAACGCGGAATACCATAAATGTGTCCACAACGAAGATGACGATTTTTGGTCGTAAATCATCAAGAGCGCCTGCCTGCTGAGTTGTTTAAGACCGGAGGCGCAGATCTCAAAAAACGCATGCATGAGCTTCTATGCAGAATATGGTCAGGTGAAAGCATGCCAATTGATTGGAATCTCAGCGTACTCTGCCCAATCCATAAGAAAGGTGATTCCACGATCTGCGCCAACTACCGTGGGATAAGCCTTCTTAATATTGCATATAAGGTTCTATCGAGCGTACTGTGCGAAAGACTGAAGCCCATCGTCAACAAACTGATTGGGCCTTATCAGTGTGGCTTCAGGCCTGGTAAATCCACCATCGACCAGATATTCAGACTACGCCAAATCCTGGAAAAGACCCGAGAAAAACAGATCGACACCCATCATCTATTTGTCGATTATAAAGCCGCCTTCGACAGCAAGATTAGGGATCACTTGTACGCCGCAATGTCTGATTTTGATATCCCTGCAAAGCTCATTCGTCTTTCGTCGAGTGGGTCTAGTGGTGAACGAGTACAAAACGAAATACCTTGTTTCAACAAACAAAGAGTCACGGCGTCTTGGACAAAATGTCACTGTTGACAACTATACTTTTGAAGTTGTCAAGGATTTCGTATATCTAGGATCCAGCATAAACACCAACAATAATGTCAGCCTTGAGATCAAGCGGAGACTAACTCTTGCCAACAGGTGTTACTACGGGCTCAGTAGGCAATTGAGAAGTAGAGCCCTCTCTCGACCGACTAAAATAACGCTCTATCAGTCCCTCATCCTTCCCGTCCTAATGTATGGCGCAGAGACGTGGACATTGACCACCAATGATGAGAGGCTGTTAGGAGCGTTCGAGAGGAAGATACTCCGTAAGATCTACGGTCCAGTATGCGTGGACGACGTGTATCGAATAAGATGAAACGATGAGCTGTATGAGCTGTACGCCGACACTGACATAGTCAAGCGTATAAAACTCCAGCGGCTTGGCTGGCTGGGTCATGTTGAGCGAATGGAGAAAGCGCTCCGGCTAGAAGGATGTTTTATTCGAACCACGGTGGAGGAACACGCAGAAGGGGATGTTGTATGAGATATACCAAAAATATTCTATCATAAAAGTTTTTTACGATAATCTTTCCCAAACATATGTATTATTAGAATAAAACTACAGGAGTACCGACATTTATTTCGTTGATTCTGATGTAGAGTATAAAAATCTATAGGAAATCGGTTACATAGGTAATATCGATATCTTAAGCATATAAAATATATATAAAAAAAAATTTTATTTGCAATGTAGAACGAATTATGTATGTGAAATGAATACAGTTAATGGTTAAAAACAACTTAAAGTATTTTTGCTCCCACCCATCGATATGTATCTTTGTTACTTTTTGCTGTTACTTATTAAAACTGGTTTGAGTCTGAGTGGTCGCTGTAGCGAAGTGGTAATGCGTTGGACTTTTCGGAGAATGTCCGGGGTTCGAATCTCGGCACAGGCAAAATCAAAAAATAGAATAGACAATTTTTCTACCCTCTTGGCAGACCATGACAAGAGTACAAATTGCCTATGAAAAGCTTTTCACTTCGACGTTCGAATTCGGCACAAAACTACTTACATGTCCCTTCCATTCATGTACAAATATAGCACGCGCGCCTAGGCTCTCAATGTGCTGTTGTGCCATTAAAAGAAGAAGAAGAATTAACTTAGTTTGTAAAAAAAATTGTAATCTTAAACTTAAAAAAAAAAAGAGTCTGAGTGCAAATCAAGAGTTTTCTAATGAAAAAAAACTGAATTTTACCGAATATTCAAATTCCTTCGCATAGAAAGTATATTCGACTCTTAACTTGAACTCATCTTGGGCCAATGGGCTAGTAGATCATTCAAGATGGTAAAGAATATCACATGTGAGATTCAATTTCTTGTCACGGCTATATTTCAACTTGCTTTGAGTTAGATATATTCAGAAACATTTTCAGTAAATTTTCGTACTCAGAATTTTACACTAAAAAAAATTTGGGTAGACTTTAACATAACGATTTAAATTAAATATTTTTCTGCTTAAACCTGTTAAAATCCTAAAAGTTATCATACAAGAATCTTGTCCATTGTTTTGACATATAGTTTTTGAATTTATTACAAAGGATTTAAAAGTTTGCAATTTATTTAAGCACCAAGGAGAGACTAAAGACTGAAATTATTTTTCTTGAATATTTACATATTTTGGAAAAATTGTCATTGATCGACAAATGAGAAAATACGAAAAAGTCCATGAGCATTTTTAGGATATGTTATTACTACTATCTTTACTTTACTTTTTACTTTTAATGGCACAACAGCCCATGAAGGGCCTAGGCCGAGCTTTTCGCATCCACTCATGTTGTGCGTGTTATATTTGTACATGAATGGAATGTTATGTTATTACTATCTGATTCCAAAAAAAAGGGTCCCATAATATTCATTAAATTATACTCCAGAAAAGGTTCGCTAAAGACTTTTTCAAGCAACATTTTTAACTGTTTTATGTATAAAGAAACTAGAAATTTCCAACACTTTAAAAAGAAAATGTTTCAAAGCTATTCAAGATTTTAACCAACTTACGAATATCGTTATTTTGTAGAGCCAAAATGACTTGAAATACTGCAAAACAAAACACAAGCTTCCACATTTTGTTTAATGATGATTTAAAGAAGTTCAAAAATATCACAGTTTATTAAATATCCTTTGTTTTTATATATGTACGATTTTTTATTTTTTATTTTGTAGTAAAATGCTTTTAACTACTGTTATTTGCACTAAACAATATTTCGCCACTAACTTAACAACTTTTGTTTAAATATATTTTTTCGTCAACGGTAAAAATTAGCGTCAGTTCACGACGAGTTGAGAATTGCATCTGACGTTATTTGTGACGAAGGCACGAGATTTAAAAGATTACTAAAAAAGAAAAATCCCCAAACCAAATAAAACTTTAAACCTCAAGCGCAATGAACGATCGAACAACCAACTAGCAATTTTGAGCGTATTGTGGTATGTTGTCGGCGTATTGTCGGCGTATTGTCAGCGTAATGTCGGCGTATTGTCGGCGTATTGTCAGCGTACCTCTCTGTAGCTGTGTACCACACTTGCAAAACAAAACAAAAAAACCGTTCATTGTATCCTCACAAGCTCGTTTTTTTATTATTATTTATTTATATGTTGAGTGTGGATTGAAGCTGAGAGATTTTTGCATCTCTATTGTAATTATGTTTTTGTCTGTCTTTCTGTCTGTCTGTTTGTTCATTTGTCCGTCAATTTATTTATTTCCATTGTGTATTGATGTTTTGCTGCTATTTTCATTTATTTTTTTTTTTTTGTATAGTAATTTTCATAAAATTAACTAAATTTAGAATTTATTTAGTAAATGTAAGCGGCTCTTCAAGTTTCCCTTTTCATATTAATAACATTGGACTGCAAGATTTTTTCTCCGTAGTGTATATTTTCAAGCCTTAAATTTATTTAAAATATTGAAAATTGTTGCGCAATGTTTTAAGTTTATTTCTTTAGAATCGTTGTTAAATATATAATATGATTGTAAAAGATGATTGTGACAATAGGAAAATTGTCACGGAAATGAAGGGCAGCGACCTCTATCAATCAAGTATATTTATACACATAAATGTTGAGCAGCACATATGCAACCACGAGTATGAATCAAGCTCGATTTATAGAGAGTGCTGATTCGCGTATGCTTCAAACTTGATTGATAGAGGTCGCTGAGTATGACTTAAACTTGATTGATAGAGGGCGCTGAGTATGAATCATACTCGACTAAAAGAGGGCACTGCCCATCAGTTTTTATTAAAATTTGATATTTCAAACAAAAATTTTACATTTCAAACAAAAATCGTTAGAAATTTCTAGAGCTGAAAGAATGAGCGTGTATAAACTAAAAAAAAACAAACGCAAGGCACAAACAAATGGCGATAAAATCTTCAGCAAAAACTGCGGCTGAGAGACATAGAGAATGTAGACTTCGTCGAAAAATGGAGGCCCAACAAAGTCCGGAATCTGCTATTGTGAAAAAAAACCCTAAAACCAGCACCGAGAGATCGCGAGAGTGTAAAACTATGATAGCAACTTGAGGCACAACAGAATTCGAATTTCATTGAAAAACAACTCGCGTAGACTAATGCGGAGAAACAGCATGAATGACAAATGAGTTCATTAGGGCCAATAATTGAATCTACACCCATCAACATCTCATCTCAAGGTCCTCAGATTATACAGCACCAGGTAGTCATTGAGGTGGCCGAATTGCTAGCTTCTCAACGAAAGAAAAGGGCAGAAGATTTACTTGAAAATTTGCCTGAAATTTGCATCGGCACGACAGAACATAGACGAGATTTTCCAAGTTTCTAGTCGACCTCATAACATTCGAGAGTTCTCAGGCCGACAAGTGGCAAATTTTCCACCTGTTGAGATCATAGTTTCTAGTAAACCTCATAACATTCGCGAGTTCTCAGGCCTACAAGTGACAAATTTTCTACCTGTCATACAATCTGAATATTTTGATGATGTTGATGATGATGATTATTATATGGCTGATAAAAATGATTATGATGATGGCAAGATTATAATTATAATGATGTAGCAAATAAATTTGCATGCTTTCATTATGAATATTTTGGTGCAGCTGATGATTTAGCAGAGGGCATTGCAAATGCAAACGATCAAAATGAATTTAATCCCGATGTAACACACCTGGGATCAGAGAATCATCAAACTGAACTATACAAGCACATAAACAATTTTAAAACATGTTCGTTAAAAATTCCTTCGACCCGCCTACAATAGACTCGGTTTTTATAATATTACTAAACCTAACCTGAAAACCCAAAACGCATAATTAGCGTTTGGAAAATTTTGTAATTTATATTTTTTTTTATTAACTTCTATGTATTAATCGTGATTGGCCCTATTATCCGTAATGCAAAAAAGTACATAAGTCGGTATCTTTTCCTAGGCCTTAAGTACAATGGGCTACATAGCCTGAGTGTTTGAGGAACTGTCCTGCACTCGTAGGTCAGTTTCTCGACCTTCATCACATCCATCCATCCATCCATATTAGTCGGTAATAAAAGGCAATAAAAATGCTTAATTCGTTTAACCGGAATATTCGATTTACTGATTTATGTTCATGAGGTAATCTCTTTAAGAATCTTTTCCCAATCTCGCTTGGAAATTACCAAAGCAAATGTATTCTAAAATGTTTTAAATTTTACAGACTGTGATAAGAAAATGCTCGGCTTAGGCCTCCATGGACTGTTGTGCCATTAAAATAAAATAAAAGATAAGATATGAGACCATAAAATTATTAAAAAAAGTGATTCACCTAATTGAGAAATCTTTAAATGAGTACTCATTCTAGCAAAAGCTATATCGGAGATGTGATAACATATGCCCAAAAGAAATACTTTTCGAACGGCATAAATATTTCACCAGGGTCACAACAGCTATTGTTCGCCATTGCTTGCTGAAAAACCGGTAAGAAATCGGTAGCAAATTGATAAAAATTTATCCTTTCAACATCGGATATGAGCACAAGCAATATAAAAATGAGTCTACTGAAATATTTACAATATCCAGCAAATGACTTACTTAGTTTTAATGGCACAACAGCTCATGGAGGGCCTAGGCCGAGCTTTTTGCATCCACTCATGTGTGCATGTTATATTTGTACATGAATGGCAAATGAATTGATACTAAATTATAAATCAGCTCAATTTCCAAAAACTTTTCCAGTTCTTATTTAAAGTGTTGTAACTGATTGTGACGAGCATAATTGTACACTCTAAAAAATAGGAG
Source organism: Palloptera scutellata (assembly GCA_958295655.1). NCBI lineage: Eukaryota > Metazoa > Arthropoda > Insecta > Diptera > Pallopteridae > Palloptera > Palloptera scutellata. Next base: position 65,499,508 of record OY282450.1, read on the forward strand.
GAGTCCAACTCAATAAAAGAACGGTAGGGAGATGAACGACGGCATTAAGTAGCATATGTAGATACTTAACGAGTCCGCTTATGATTAAATAAAAATCTAAGCTGCAGCAGTTTCGATGGCTACTGATTTTAACATTACCAATAGAAATTGGTTAAATTATTCCATCGAACAATCTGTAATCAAGTAAATTGATTGTGAGTGTGTCTGCAACGTAATGGTCTAGGGATAATTAAGAAACATTTAGGTTTGCCATATCATCAATCGAGCTCTCTCCACTTGTATTTTTGCTCAAAATTAATGCGGCAAACTGCCATCAATTGACGCCGAGAAATGTCTTAATACCGTCGGCGTGGATAACATTAATCACGCTCTAATAAGGTTTGGCAGCAGTGCAAAAGCCCGAGTAAACTACATATTTTTGTCCGAACACGTTTCGGCTTTCATAACTCCTTTACAGCTGATCCTGTTTTCGCCTGACTCAAATCCACTCGATTTCTTCGTTCGGGGAATTTAGCAAGAGAAGGTTTAAGCTGGGTAATGGATTGGGACCGTCTTGATTAGAATGTCGGACATAATCGTGTGAAGTGACTTCGTATTGTAATAAAAGCTAATAGAATGACCCTCTGTAAGAATATTGATGTATATAGTATTATGCTAAAGTTTTACCCCAAAGATAAGGAGTTATTGAAAGCAGTCGAGAAAAACTAAGTAATTTGTTAGATCTAAGGTTCAATATTCCTAATTATAAGTATATTGTGTATGCTAAGTATACACTAACAATGCCCAAGTCAAGCGCATATATAAATTAAGCGGTTCTGATGTGGCAAGGGCCAAATGGAGGCAATGTCATTACTAAGAAGATTTTGTTTCAGAAAAAGACGTCCTTCTTATTGGCTCAGGATCAGAAACGTGCAATCGAAAATGTATTAAATTTGTTCACCAGTGTATTGCTTTACGAAATCTGAAAATCACTCGAAACTCATTGGAAATACAAGTTTCAATAATTTTATTTAAAGAAAAGATTATTTAAAGAAAAGTCTGTTTGCCTTTGTTTACAGTTCAATAATCTGTTTAATTTTTATAATTCTATGTAAGCAGATTGTTATATAATTATTACGAATTTATCAGAAGCGAATGAAAAGAAAACAAACAACAAATACTCGTTTGCAGCGCCACTGAATAATAAATTCCAGCACTCTCGAAAGCGAAACCAAAAATATAAATAACAAATCTAGACCTAATTCTTCTCAGCCTAAAAAATTTAATTGTATTACCTTTGCCAAGGTATTACAGCCGGTGATGCAACAAGTTCTTCTCTACTTAATTAAGTTGATGTAAATAAAAACAGAAATTTACATAAAATGCAGCAATAACGTAACATATTCAAATTTTACCATTAAAAAAACCGCAAAAGAACCATGAATCCACTACTACAGTATATTAATTAATAACTTGACAAAACCAAGATACACAACAAAATCATAATACTAATTTTAATATTGTTACTACGTAGACACAAAATATATTGAAACTGGTCATTATTTGTGTACCCGGTAAAGTCAAGTTTCTGTGCCAAAGTCATAATTTTATTTTTTGGTTCAATCTTCTTTTTTCTTTTTGCGTTTTTTTTTAAGTTATGCTTTAATTTTATTTTGTTTCCAAAATACTTAATATTAACATAATCTTACAGAAGTATTATAGATTCCAGTAATAAATAGCTATGCGGTTGCTTTTAGTTTAAGAATACCGTGCGGCAACGATCTTAATACCACAGCTTAAATAAATTTATGGTTAATTTACTAGAAACTTAAAACAAAAACATTTTAATATGCTAAATTATACAATAATTTAGATGTAAATATATTTTTTTTCTCTTCAGACAGATTAATATATAGAGTTGTAGTATAGTATTGTAGGTAAGTACTGGTTCCAACTGAGGTACTCACAGGGCTGGTTTTAAGACGGGCGAGTAACGCGAGCAATTGTCTCAGGCGGCAATCGGCATAAAAAACGTCTTCACATTTTTCTATTTAATTGTTATTTTGCATTTTATCTACACTTATTTTCACTACCATTCCAGGAATTGATTAAAACCTACTTTAACTTTCTAAGTAAATAGCGAAAAAAAAATTTACTGTAGTAAATTATACTGTGAACTGATTTCCTCCAGAATGAAAATTGCAATTTTTTCATAAAAATGCGAACACGCTATATCTCAAGCTAAATGCTGTTGTCAAAATATTTGTAGACTAGTTGTTTTCGTGGCAAGAAGACCCTGTAACTCCTACAAACAAAACATATAACAATCTAAGCCAATGCAATTAGAAACCAAGAAACTAACACTATACAAAAACCACGTTAGGGGACCTTCCCCAAGGGTTGGAGATAAGGGTAAGAACGCTCAAGGAAAATCTTAGAGCTGGTAAATTAATAGGAGTCGGTCTTACATTTACCTAGGGAACGGAGGTAGCTCATTTCATAAAAAAGAATATATTTTTTGTGGAAGCCCCCTTAAGAGATGAGGTATGCTGATGAGGTATGTTTCGAAAAATATTGTAATGTGAAAAATAATGTAGGTCAGTCTTACATTTTAACTCTCTAGGAGCGATTTTTGTGGGATTGTTTAAAGATTTTCACTAACAAAAAGTTAATTCTGTAATGGAGGTAAGTATATTTGCGAAAAATGCTCGAGAGTGAAAATTGCATTTTACAATCATTTTGCGAGTTCATTTCATAAAAAATCACATTTTGTATTGGACGTACCTTACGGGTTGGAGATGTGGATTAAGTATGTTGAGGAAAATGTTGCCTATTGAAAATTACTTAATCAGTCTTATCAAAATTGGTTAAAAAGAAAGTTCAGAAAGTTCAGAAAAGAGATATTGAAAAGGACAGTTGCAAAATGGTATGATCGATTCCGCTCTAGAAATTTTGGTGTAAAAGACTCACCTAAATTTGGTTGAGCATGCACCAAAAAAGTGAACGAAATTCTTGAAAAAGTGGAGGAAGACCGACATGTAGGCAGTCGCGACATCGCTAAGGATCTTGGCATTGCTCACCAAGCGGTTTTGAACCATCTAAAAAATGCGGGCTATTCCAAAAAACAGAATATTTGGGTGCCACATAATTTCAGTGAAAAAAATTTTACTGACAACATTTCAGTATATGAATCTCTTCTGAAACGGAATGATCTCGAACCATTTTTCACAGATTGGTTACTGGTGTAGAAAAATGGATAACGTATGATAATAACGAGGTGAGCTGTTATAGTGTCTCCCACTATTCCCTTGTTATTGATACACACATACACACATACACATGTTGTTTTAGCTTATTAAGAATTTTACCAATTATTTTTACTAACTGCAAATAATATTAATTCCAAAGAATTTTATATTTTTCCAAAGAATTGTTTATCCAATAATGAAAATGCAACAGCTAACAAAATGTACCATTTAACCCAAATAATATTAATAACTTAATTTAATAATAAGCAATTTTATTAACTTTATATTTATACATATATATTTATTAATTGTATTTTCTAAAGAATTGTTTGTCCAAGTGCATTTGCAATAATGAAATGCAATAGTTAACAAAATGTACAACTAATTCCGAATAACTTTAACTTTCACTTAACAAACAGTTTTAATCTATTTTATTAATTCCAAAGAATTTTAATAACTTTATTGATCGTATGCAATGTTAATAACCTTATTTCTTAAGAATTATCATACAGACATTTACTTTAAATATATATTTCAAAAATGCAATAATAGACAAAATTGTAATATAAAAGAGAGTAAAAAATAAAGAAGACGTTGATTGTTGATTATTCATTTGAACCTTAAACTTGGTTTTATTATTATTTTTTTGTTTATTTTCCGTTCGGTGTAAAAAGTGGCGCAGTCGGTAGGATACCGCAAATCCTATCCAACATAAAGAAATAAAAAAGATTTTATTTATTGTGCGCGATAGAACCAGGATCTTAATCCTTAGTGCGGTATCGAAAAGTTTTTTTTCCTTGATGCAGAAGATTGTATCAGAAAATAAACAAACACTGAAGGAAAAGAAATATCCTTTAAAGATTAAAGGACATACCAATATTTGTGAAATATCCTTTAAAAGATTAAAGGACATACAAATATTTGTGAGAAAATCAACAATAGCCTCAGAAACATCTTTTGATCAACATTAATCAACTTTAAATTCAAGAGCGCATCCTAATCAACTTCAACAACTTTAAATTCAACAACTCCAAACTCAACATAACTCATCCTAATCAACTTTAAATCCAATAGCGCATCCTAATCAACTTCAACAACTTTAAATTCAACAACTCCAAACTCAACATAACTCATCCTAATCAACTTTAAATCCAAGAGTGCATCCTAATCAACTTCAACTTCAACAACTCCAAACTCAACATAACTCATCCTAATCAACTTTAAATCCAAGAGTGCATCGTAATCAACCTAATCAACTTTAAATTCAACAACTCCAAGCCCAACATAACTCATCCTAATCAACTTTAAATCCAACAGAGCATCCTAATCAACTTTAAATTCAAAAGTAAGAATTTGTTAAACTATATCACAATCGAAAAAATAAGTATAGTATCAGAAATCGAAAGAAAATTACCATACACGTCTAAGGACCAAGAAACCAAAAAATTACAAGATTTCCTACACAAAATAATTTTGGTAAAAACCAAGGCAAAGAAAAAGTACCGAAAACATAAAAATAAAAGAGAAGAACGCATTCGAATATAAGAGAGAATTTCCTTTTTCCATTTTTTTTAAAAACAAAAAAAGAAAAAGAAAAACAAATTTTTAGAAAAATGTCTGTTCAAGGAGAAGACCCACCGAATAGATTAATTATAAACCCCTTGAAATATTTGAACAGTTTACCCGAATTCTGTGGTGACTCAAGAGACCTACAGACGTTCACCACACTAATCGACCGTATACACCCACACTTACAAACATACGACGAACCAGCCCAATTACTTTTTTCGGACGTAATTAAATCAAAATTAAAAGGGAAAGCAAGACAGGCAATAGAAATAAATTGCCACGCGACCTCATGGACAGAGATTAAAAACATATTACAAAACAATTTTGGAGATAGACGTTCCTGCGAGGAACTCTTCGACGAATTACGAAGCGTAACCTTTAAGACAAATACGTTAGATTTTTACAACGACTTGAAAAGCAGATTACACAGATTAAATAATAAATTGGTAGTAATTTTAGGGGAATCAGAAGCAACCAGAGAGAGTGCGATGAACAACAAGCGCACTGCCCTCAATCTCTTTAAAAGTAAAATCCCCGAGCCCATGAAATCTATATTGTTCTGTAGAAACCCAAGAGAATTAGAAGAGGCTATGGATATCTTATTCCAGGCTGGATACGCTTATACCGAAAACAATAATGGAAATAAAGCACAGCCTAATGTACATTCTAATAAGCAAAACCATCAACTTAGAAACAACACACAATACAGAAATTTCCAAAGATCATCCCAAAACCATGAGAGAAACTTCCAAAGATCACCCCAAAACCATGAGAGAAATTTCCAAAGATCATCCCAAAACCATGAGAGAAATTTCCAGAGATCATCCCCAGATAAAGAGAGATACTTCCAACCACCACGTTCATATCAACAAATGAACACACACAACCATGTTCCACAAAATCCTCCATTTCAAATAAACAGACAAAATCTTAGACCCGAACCAATGGACGTAGGAAAAATAGAAATAGCCGAAAATTTTCAGGAATCGGCCTCACAAACAAACTACCATTTATAACCATAAAAACTAAACTAGGATTTATAAGACTCATAATAGATACGGGCGCCACAAACTCAATCTTAAATCCAGGAATTTGTGACCCAAAAAAAATTCATTCGACAAACCCACTTTTAATAAAAACCCTTCAACATCAAATTTTTGTTAACGAAAAGGCAGTAGTACCCATTTTCAAAGAATTTATTGAAACCGAAACCAACGAAATGCTTGAATTTTATATAGTTAAATTTCACAATTTTTATGATGGTCTAATAGGTAATGATATATTGAGACCACTAAACGCCTGCATAGATTATAAGAAAAAAGAAATTACCATCGGTAACAAAAAGTTACCAATGCATTTTGAAATTGAAAAACTAGACAAAAAAAAGATAATACCACCGAATTCTGATATATGCTATTTTAAGAAAGAATATGGTGGAAATTTTTTAAGGAAAGATATTCCAGCAATAGATCACGAAAATCCCAGCATAATTAAAAATAAAGAATGCAAACCCCTAGCAGAACAAATTCGAACAGAACATCTTAACACCGAAGAACAAACCGAACTTCTTAGATTAATAAAAAAATATTCAGATATATTTTACCAGGAAAACTCGAAACTTACCTTTACTTCTGCCATTAAGCATGAAATTAGGACCACAAATAATACCCCCATATATACTAAGTCTTATCGGTACCCCTATATACATAAAAAGGAAGTCCAGTCGCAAATTCAAGAGATGCTCGACAATAATATTATTAGGCATAGTAATTCACCTTACTCTGCACCTATTTGGATCGTAGCGAAGAAGGCCGATGCAAGTGGGAAAACTAAATGGAGGCTTGTCATCGACTACCGAAAACTGAATGAGGTAACCGTGGACGACAAGTATCCAATTCCTAATATTGAAGAAATCCTTGACAAACTGGGAAGATGCCAGTACTTTACCACGCTTGACTTAGCAAAAGGGTTCCACCAAATTGAAATTCGAGAAGAAGACATTCATAAGACCGCCTTCACTGTAGAAGGAGGACACTATGAATTCCTACGAATGCCGTTTGGACTGAAGACAGCCCCAGCGACGTTCCAAAGGTTAATGAATCACGTGCTCAAAGACTATGTAAACAAAATATGTCTAGTATACCTAGACGATGTTATTATATTTTCCACTTCATTACAAGAACACATAAATTCTATAAAACTCGTGTTTGACAGGTTACAAGAATTCAACTTAAAAATTCAGTTAGATAAATCTGAATTTTTAAAAAAGGAAACTGAGTTCCTTGGTCACATTGTGACACCCGAAGGCATAAAACCCAATCCCAAAAAAGTAGAGTGCGTAGTCAACTTTCCTATTCCTAAAACACCAAAGCAGATCAAACAATTTTTAGGGTTAACGGGTTATTACCGTAAATTCATAAAAGACTATTCACGTATAGCAAAACCGATGACAAAGTATTTGAAGAAAGATGCAAAAATAAATATCTCAAATCCAGAATACCAAGAGAGCTTTACTACACTAAAAACTCTTTTGACTCACGATCCAATCCTGGCCTACCCTGACTTTACAAAACAATTTACCTTAACAACAGACGCTAGTAATTTTGCACTCGGAGCAGTACTTTCGCAGGAAAACCACCCGATTTGCTTCGCTAGCCGTACTCTAAATGAACACGAAACCAATTACAGTACCATAGAAAAAGAACTCTTAGCAATTATTTGGGCTACAAAATACTTTCGTCCATACCTATTCGGACGTAAATTCCTAATTGAAACGGATCATAAGCCGTTAACTTGGCTTTTTTCAATCAAGGAACCAAACTCGAAATTAGTAAGATGGAGGCTAAAACTGTCAGAGTTTGACTATGAAATTAAATACAAAAAAGGAACGAAGAACAGTAATGCGGACGCATTATCTAGAATCGGAAAAGAATCTGTCAACATTAATTCACTAGAAGCCATCCAACCAAATTTAATAGAGACAAATACGCCTATAAATTTGTTTAAGAACCAAGTCATCATAAAAAAAATCCCTTCTGGATCAGCGCGGATAAAAACAGAAACCATTTTTAAAAAAATTAGAAAAACAATAGCAATTAAAGAATTAGATAAAGAATACGCAATTATGATCCTAAAAAGTCACTTCCACCCAACCCAAGTAAATGCAGTCTTAATAGAAAATGAATTTTACAATATTTTCAAGAATACCTATAAAGAATTTTTCTCGAATAATAACGGATTCAAATTAGTTAGATGTTTTAGAAAACTAGACGACGTAGAAGACGAACTTGAACTTACAAGAATAATTGAGGAAGAACACTTAAGTAAAAATCACAGAGGTATTCAATCAGTGTTCGAAGAACTGAAAACAAAAATTTATAACCCAAATCTTAAAATAAGAATAACCCAGTTTATTAACAACTGCGAAATATGTACTGTAGAAAAGTACGACAGAAGACCACCCAAACTACCTTACAAAATAACAGAAACACCCACAAGACAAGTTTATCCTACCTAATCTCATAACAAAAATTAAAGACAATAGTAATACAACACTTGCAGACATAAAAATTGAATCTTTATATTTAAAACAAATAGAATACGAAGACACACTGAAACAAGTAATATACACAGATAAAAACTCAAAAATAATTAGCTATAGTATGGATATCTCAATCATTATATCAATATGTATCTTAATATACTTCTTTAAAAATAAAAAAATAAAATATATTCCAAATGTAGAATTAAAAAACGAAATAAACCGGCAAAAATAATATAATTTCGTCGGAGCCTCAAACTAACGGTGGGGGTGTTATAGTGTCTCCCACTATTCCCTTGTTATTGATACACACATACACACATACACATGTTGTTTTAGCTTATTAAGAATTTTACCAATTATTTTTACTAACTGCAAATAATATTAATTCCAAAGAATTTTATATTTTTCCAAAGAATTGTTTATCCAATAATGAAAATGCAACAGCTAACAAAATGTACCATTTAACCCAAATAATATTAATAACTTAATTTAATAATAAGCAATTTTATTAACTTTATATTTATACATATATATTTATTAATTGTATTTTCTAAAGAATTGTTTGTCCAAGTGCATTTGCAATAATGAAATGCAATAGTTAACAAAATGTACAACTAATTCCGAATAACTTTAACTTTCACTTAACAAACAGTTTTAATCTATTTTATTAATTCCAAAGAATTTTAATAACTTTATTGATCGTATGCAATGTTAATAACCTTATTTCTTAAGAATTATCATACAGACATTTACTTTAAATATATATTTCAAAAATGCAATAATAGACAAAATTGTAATATAAAAGAGAGTAAAAAATAAAGAAGACGTTGATTGTTGATTATTCATTTGAACCTTAAACTTGGTTTTATTATTATTTTTTTGTTTATTTTCCGTTCGGTGTAAAAAGTGTGAGCCTGCCCAAATCCGGAACTGATGCCAAGGAAGGTTTTGCTTAGTATTTGATGGGATTGCAAGAGTCCTGTGTACTACGAACTGTTTCCACGTGGCCAAACGATTTAATCGAAACAAGATTGAATGAAGAGTTCAAGGAAAAACCTCAAGAATTAGTCAACTGAAAGGGCGTCGTCTTTCATCACGACAACGCTAGACCACATACTTCTATGGTGACTTCTATGATCAAGTTAAGTGCTCGTATACCTCTCCCATGTGTGTAATTAAATTATGTTAAATGCATTAAGCACAGTAAATTAACCTTAAATCATGTACATATGTAACCTTCAAAATATATGTTATGCTTGCGTGAAAAGTGAGTTATTTCGTCTAAAAAATTTAATTTAGCTTTAAAAACGACGGCAAGTAGCAGCTGCTTTGTCTCGAGCGCAGAAAACCCTTCCACCGGCCCTGGCTACACACAAAATAGATATGGGGGATCGTTGTAAAAAAAAAAATATTTAATTTATGTACAAAATATAGAGAGATAATTCATATATCAAGTATATAATTAACTGTCGATTAAATTGACAATTGGAAAAAATTACATGAGCTAACAACAAAACAGAAAATTGAAAACGAAAAAAATATTTCCATTACAATTTTAGTTGTACATACTTTTACTAATTTAAAAGTTGATATATAAAAAAGTGGAGTTCATTTAATTCGACTCAATTTCACTTCTCTAAAAATTCAATTTTTACTACTTTTTTGCGTCGACATAATATCTTTTTTCTGATTTTGATTTGGCACATCTAAATCTCTATATGGAGTGTAACCTATTCTATCTTATCCTTCTAATTCAAGAGTTATAGTTTAAAATAAAAATAGTAGAAATTTAGAGAAAAAAGCTGTAAAGGTGAAAGACTACATTTCAATGTAATCAGATAATCTATTCTTATAGCTGCTATATTGTTAATGTTTCCCATTTTGATGGACAACAAAACTTTTGGCGGCGACAAATTAAAGTCTACAGTATGTCATATTCTACAATTTTTGACATAAATTGCATAACGTCTTCATGTTTTAATACAACTTTTAAATTAATGGAAAACGCTAAATACGCTTGACTTAGCCAATGAGAGAAAATTTCAGCTAGAGATGGAAATAAAATTTGCCGCATAGTGTTGCTCGCACTTAGTACTTAGATTTTAATTTCAATTGCTATTTTTTTCCATCTTGTTTTTATTATGTTGCAGAGATTAAGTCAATAATTACAATGTTCAATATGGAGCTAGCTTGAGGAGACAACGACTCAAACAGACTCTCTCCATCTACTGTCAACCTCATCTACTTAGTACACGTGGCGTTACCTGTGTTAGCATACGGAGCTCTAGTGTCCGACCAATAGCCACATCATCCTCTCCTATGGGAATTACTAGATGCACCACAGCCCCATGCGGTAAGTGTGAAGGCCGCGTGGAAAATTACAACGCATTTATGCTTCTTGCATACGGAGGTAGCAGTCCTGCCTAGCATATCTGCTGATTTGAGCCGATTTCAGAAACCAGAACAAAGGAAAACAAATTAGATATGCTTGATCGTCTGAGCAACCACGCTAATGTCGCCACGTGGTAGCCATCTTCGATGTTTACGGCCCACCTACTGAGCAAGTATCATCGTTCAACTATCTCGATAGCACTATAACTCCAGATGGTGGCCTGCGCGAAGACATACATCATATCGAATATAATCAAAGCAAGAGGTGTCTTTGCCCAATTGCAAAACATTTGGAAGTCAAGCATATACACAACGCACACAAAGCTGCGGATATTTAACTCCAATGTAAAGTCCGTTGTGTTGTACGGCTGTGAAATCTGAACGCTGACCCCTATCTACATACGAAAAATTCAACCGTTCGACAATAGCTGCCTCAGCAAAATTCTTCGCATATGATGACGTTGGACTGTTACGCAGAGTGTTTGGGGTTCGAGTCTCGGCACAGGCAAAATCAATAAGTAGAAAAAATAAATGTTCTACACGGCGCCACCTCTTGGCAGGCAATGGCAAACCTACAAGAGTAAAAATTGCCTATGAAGAGCTCGGCCTAGGCCCTCCATGGGCTGTTGTGCCATTAAAGGAAAGGAATGATGGTCATGTCTTACTTTCGACTACGAAGTCAAAAGAAGAAGATGGTAATCGTCAGGCCTTACTATTCGAAAAGATGTAAAACAGACATTCGGTTCTCTAGTAGTACCCTCCAAGTAGACGAAGTAGGGGACGCCCGAGGTATACGTAGCGTCACCTACGACATCAAAAGAAACAACTCATCATGGCTGCAGATCAAAATAACTGCAAATACAGATCTTTTTTCCAGGCACTATGCTCCTGAATGTGATACAGTATTCAAAGAAAAATAATATGGACATAGTGCTTAAATACATACTACATATAGTATATGATAAAATCTTCTTGAACTAACTACACACTTTTTTTTCTACTTCCTCGGAGTAATAGCCTTTAACGACAAAAATACGGTATATTCTGGAGATTTAAAGCCTCAGTGTTTTCCCCACTTTGTGGACTCTAACTTTTAACAATACAATATCCAAGGATTCATTTGAAGTCTTCTTTTTAACAAATACAACGCACAACTGTTGAATACATTAGACATTAGTTAGCTCCTAAATAGGTGTCAGATCGCTATACAAGCTGTGTGTTGACTTCAGAGTATAAAGATCTTCTATGTACTCACCTACTTATGAGACCGTAACAGACTTTACCCTGTGTCCTTCACCTCCAGGCTCCAATGCTCAAGCTGTTAGTGCAACAGTCTCTAACCTGGAAAAAGTGATCACTAGATCACTAGATCAAGTGGATCTAGTGATTATCGAGCGCAAAATAGCTTGTGCCAACAAATGTTACTGTTGACAATCAGTCTTTCGACATGTTTCATATATTTAAGATCTAAAATAAATAAAAAACAAAAATCACACTCAATAACTAACTCCCTTATCCTTCCCGTCTTAATGAACAGCCTTAAACTTGGGCAAAGATACGAACAATAAGAGACTATTGGAAACGTTCGAAACGAAAATATTTCGCAAGATCTATAGTCCAATATGTGACGTATATCGAAGAAGATAAAACCGTGAGTTGTAAGAGCGACCATATACCCCAACACTGACACAGTCAAACATAATAAAATCCAGCAACGTTCCTGATTAGGTAATAATGAGCCATCTGAGTTCCATTCGAGTCATGATTGCGTAATTTAGCTTATTCTCCATTGGAAAGCCCAGGTACAAAGCGGCCTTAGAAGAAGCGACAGGCGAGGCTTTATCCAAGACCCGCAATCAGCTGTAGTGGTTCTTACTATGAAATAGAAGCTGTAGGAGTAGACATGACATCAAGTAGACATGATATCACTCTAGAAGTTACACGCAGATTACTGAATTTTTTTCTCTTCCTAACTAAATTCAACTAAGTAAGTTCATTTTTTGCCGAAGCTTCTAGTCCCTTTTAATTACGCTGTACAACATGCCCGCTTGGATTAAATGCATATAATTTTCCGATGCTGAACACGAATCTGAAAACGTAATTTTTGTATTACCCACAGTTTTCGAGAAACAGTTTTAGATTATGAATTTTCGAATTTTTGCTGTTATTGAAAAAATTCACTGACAGATTCGACTTCAGCATTGAAACCTCTTGTACCATCCTCAAACCGGCATTTCCAGCAGAAAAAAATGAGTTTAAATTTTTCAGAGCTAACTAAATTCCCGGAGAAAAGTCTACGAAACCCGAAGCTCGAAGAAAGTATAAAATTCCTGGAGACATCGGGTGGAAACGTAACAATTGGAGACCCTGAACTAGAGTGCGATCGATTGATCGGCCAGTATCGGTCTTTTTAATAATTAAATATACGATCTGCATTGGTACGGCCAAAAAAATTATAATCAGTCGGACCCTACATCACTCACACAAATAGTACAAGAATTTATTTGAACATATTGCTTTGAATGTTTTCACATTAATGGAAATGCTTCCTGATATAAAGAAAAAAAATTATAATTGGTGCCTAAAACAAATTTATTCTGATGGCAAGTATATTGCAGACCACCGACCGGTGAATGTCCAGCAAGAAATGAATTACATATTGATAACTTTTGTAAGATCCACTCACAATAAATGAGTTTGTGTATTGAAGTCATTGCAAGTATGGTGTAATGAATTTATGGTCGTTGCAACCTTTTTACAAAAAACTACGATTTGTGTGCAATTTTCCGTCAGAATTTGTTAAATCACACACATTAATAATAAAAAAGGTTTTACGCAATAATGTGAAGTTTAAGTTTCTAGCTTGATTTATCATCGTGATTATGTAAAATTGACTGTAGTTTCTCAATCGGAATAAAGCAACCAGCAGTTGGTATTTTTAATCAACTAGAATTGAAGCTTGATTGGTTTACAAACTATACCAAAAACATCCAACTACCGACTAGTTGAAAAGATATGGAATCCTGGACAATTGTCTCCTGTGCCTTCGACAACATAATGTTAAAGAAACTAGTTCGTGATGAGGAAAGACACTAAATGTGGGACTAGTTGTGGCGTTCAGCAAACCATTTTATCTAGTAACTTTAAACCAGTTAATTTCCCTGCAGTGGTATTTTTTGTGAAAAAACAAAACAAAAAAATTAATAATACTGCGACAAAGAATTGAGCTTGAATTGAAGGGTACTCCAATACATATAATTGACATATGTCCTAACGTACGGATGTGTTATTTATCTGAGCTATACACTGGACTCGTTGAAGCAGCGATAAACAGCGAACAGCACTTCTGTTTTTAATACCCTACATATTACGTACGTTCTTACTTAAGTACAATAAAACATAACAAAAAATCAGCATTTACTATGAATTTTGTTTAACCTTTTTTTTTTTTAATTACCCAAAAGCGGTTACAAGTTCATTTGAGTATGAGTGATTATTTATGTACACATTTAACTAATGTGGTTGCAAAATACAATGTATCTATAAAGAAAGAACCGGAAAGGATTTGCAACTTATTATTATGTTTTACTTACGATGAATGTATACTTTCAGAATTTAAATTTTTTTTAAATAAATTCATTTGTAGAATACAAACATCTAAATAATTAATATTTAATAACAATAAGTTTTGGAATGTGTGTTACATACACACAAAAAGACAAAGAAGCCCACCTCAAGTACCTACTAACGATTGATACTTGTTTGAATTTTCATTCTAGTTTTTAACAATAAATCACTTAATTGTAGTTTTTTTGTGTGGTCGCTGTGGCGTAGTGGTAATGCGTTGGACTGCTGCGCAGAGTGTCCGGGGTTCGAATCTCGGCACAGACAAAATCAAAAAAAAAAAAGTAGAAAAAATAATTTTTCTACACGGCGGCACCACCTCTTGGCAGGCAATGGCAAACCTACAAGAGTAAAAATTGCTATGAAAAGCTTTTCATTTCGCCGTTCGGATTCGGCATTAAACTGTAGGTCCCTTCCATTCATGTACAAATATAAGACGCACAACATGAGTGGATGCGAAAAGCTCGGCCTAGGCCCTCCATGGGCTGTTGTGCCATTAAAAGTAAAGTGTAGTTTTTTTCTGTTATTGTTGACAATTTTGTCATTGTTGACTTAGTCACTTAAATAAAATATAAAAAAATAAATAAATAAAAAAGAACTTTGTTTAGTTCAATGGGGTTTTAATACAATAAAAAATAGTAGATTTTAAAAGTTGATTGTTTGTGTACATTAATTTTTTTTAAGTTATTGCACAATATTTCTCATATTTTAAATATTCCAAAATCTTATGAAAATGGACAATGATTAGATAGATAGGCATTCTCAAGAGATTTTATCACGTTTATTTATTATTTATTTTATATTTTTTTATTTGTTTTTGTTTTATTTTTTATTGTTACATTCAACACACAGGGTGCACCTCTATGAATGCAGAGCATTGTGTTGAATGGAAGGAAGATTGATAGGTGAGAGGAAGAAGGAGGAAGAATGAGAGAGTGAACGTGATCACACAGGACACCGATAAATAGATAGACAGCCATTGTGGCAAGTGTTATGCCTTTACCACAATGAACTTCAGTTTATCAGCGTCGCATATGACCGCATGTAGCGCCAAAGGCCAAGCTTTTCGCATCCACTCATGTTATGCGTGTTATATTTGTGCACGAATGGAAGGGACCTACAGTTTAATGCCGAATCCGAAAGGTGAAGTGAAAAGCTTTTCATAGGCATTTTTTACTCTTGTAGGTTTGACATTGCGTGCCAAGAGGTGGTGCCGTTAATTTTGTTGTTGTTGTTTTGTTTGAAAGTTATCAAAGGGGTTTTTTTTGCTACTTGGTTTTTGAAGTTTATATTTCTGACAATTCACGCGTGATTCTTGACATGTGTCAAAGTCAAATTACATTAAAAATTTCATTCACATTTGTAAAATTTCTGTGTTTTTTTTTTTAATTGTCACCTTTTATAAGCGTTCTGCGGGGTTAAGGTCTGGAGATTGAGGAGGCCAGTCTAGCACTGGGACCTCACTTTCGCGAATCCAGTCAAACGAAAGCTTTGATTTGTGGCTTATTTATGGTAAATTTCCCTGTTAAAATTTAATACCCCGCATATTGTCGTCGCCAAACGAAATGAAGGTAACGAAAGATATAGCCATGTTGCCAGAACATCTGTGTACTGACACCAAAAGGATAGGCTCTGTTGCAATTTCAATTTAATTTTGATTCATGAGACCGAAGGACATTTGTCCAGTTTTCCGCGGTGTAAATGTTTGCGTTTTAAGGCTAACTGCAGCTTTCATGGCTTTCCTTTCCTTCGTGTTTTAATTAATATGCTTAAATGTTTATTGGGTTTCCATTGCAGCCAAATATCTTTTATTAACATGCACTTAGTTATGTTAATTTCTTGTTCCACATAGATATTGTTGTATGCGCATCACCGTTGCTAATAAAAAAAAGTAAAGTGAAATTAAGTAAAACAAAAACAACTGAATTTCATAAAGTTCAAACAAAGGCAAAACAAAAATACAGCAATCAAAAGACGCTCAAGGGCATCAAAATAACTAAACTAAATTATGAAGTATTGAAGCAGACGGGAGTCGATGAAATTTATAGCATTGACCTTGCTGAATGCAGTTAATATGTCAAGACGATGACGATCTGAGGAAGATTTGCAAAAAACAAAATGATAAAAACATTCTGCGATTAAATAAAAGTGTAAATTATTTTTGTATGCACTTACACTTATTTCTCATTATCAACTTCGACTTGATTTTGTTTTTGGCACAAAAACCTGCGGCAAGTTAAGTAAATATTTATATGGCAATTTAATGTAACTAACTATTTGTCAAATTTGTATGAATTGTGTGGAACGTCAGCGAAAATTGTGTGAGTGGAAGTCCACAGTTGTTTAACAAATTAACCGGAGTGCAATGATAAGCACAACGTCTTATCAATTAAAAACAATTTATCAAATTTAATTATTTATTTTTATAATTATTTATAATTACCTTATTATGTATGTAAATCTAATTATTTAAATTTTTTTATCCAAATATTTGCGGCGTTACTGTTTCTCAATACAGCAACGACAGCCTAAAAGTATGCAATTAATTTTTCTGTTCACACACACAGTGTAGTCTAAAACATTATGCATGCATAAGCAACAGATTTGCAAGGTAGAAACTTCAAATACTTATAAATAATTGCATTAATATGCAAAACGATGAACGAATAAACTTCGGAATTTTCCATTCATTAAAATTATATGTTATTTTGGCAAAATCTCAAATTAAAAGTTGAATGACTTTAGCAACAAAATTTAATAGCATTCAGTGAAACAACAAATATGTAAACACAATGAAAGAAGGAAAAATGTTGTGGGTGCATTTCAGAAGAAATTTATAGTGACTGAGAAAAGTATTCAGGAAATTATATTGTTATTTAAATCTTTCACTCAATCCTAAACCCTTAATTTAAGTATTCTAATGTAAAGTAAACTTTTTTAAATGACTGAGAATACCAATTCTAGGAGTAGAATTATGAATATAATTTTTAGATAGTATAATTCGAATTTGAAAAATGCTGTTGTTTTTACCATTTTACCTTTCTTTAGTCTTAAAACAATTTGTATCTAGGTCCAAATATATTTATTTTCTCTGTCGGGTACTAAGCCCGATAACCAGCAACTAAAATGTTGTAACTGCGATGAAGCTCATCCAGAAAGCTATAGAGGATGTATGGTAGCGAAGGAACTATAACAAAAAAAAAAAACAGCAACGGAACAAATCAGCGAAAAAAACGTTTACGAAACGTCTACAGTCAATCTACCTGTAACGCAATCTGAGCAGAACAATGCGAACCACAAGGGTGAGCAAAGCTTAAGCTACGCTCAAGTAACAAGAAACAATGACGTTCTGTAGAAGATACTTTGTCTCAAATTTTAACAAAACTAAACAAACAATTCTAACTAAAACAGACGAATTCAACAGACGAAGCCTAGAAAAGCGTCGAGTAAGACTTGAGCAATGTACAGAACAAACAACTTATCCTCATAAATAATGACGCTGTAAATAATGCAATGGAATGCGAACGGGCTATCTAAACATCAATCTGAATTACAAATCTTACTTAGTGAAGAAAACAATCGATGTATGTTTGATTTCAGAAACACATTTTACTAATAAGTCAGTCATAAAATTTAATAGCTATGAGAATTTCCACGCAACCCATCCAAGTAGCTCAACAATAATCGTAAGAAATAACATAGAACAACACGAAGTAGGGAAATTCTATACGTATGAAATCCAAGCAACTATATACTATTATTATAAACTCAAACCATCAGCCTCCAAGACCCACAGCATTGTGTGGTTAGGTTTTGATCTAATAACCGCAGAAATTTTAAAACAGTTACCACAGATAATTGTTGAAAACCTAACAACTTTGTACAACGCCATATCCAAACTTCAATATTATCCGTACCTCTGGAAAGTGGCCGAAGTAATAATGATTCCCAAACCAGGTAAAGCGCATGCAACTTTCAACTATAGATTAAGTTCACAGTATCGTCGAAGTTATTGAAAAATTATATTATATGAAGAGGAAAAAGTTTGTTCTGCTCTGTTTTTAGATGTAGCTCAGGCTTTCGACAAAGTTTGGCGTGAAAGTTTGTTTCATAAACTCGAATTACAACTACCATAACTATCGGGTAATGCCAAATTATCAAATCATACCTCCAAAAGAGATACTTCCGAGTTAAGCAAGAGGATGCTTATTCTGAGCTCCGCAAAATTAATGCACGTGTACCTCAAGGCAGCATACTAGTGTATGTTCTTTATATTCTGTTTACAAGCGATTTATTGACTGAAGCAAATCAAGTTACCACAACATTCGCTGACGATACAGCACTCATAGCTACTGGTGACACAGTGGAACTTTCAGTGAAGAAACTTTAACGAGCGATGAATTCATTAATAAATTGGACAACAAAATGGCTAATCAAGCTAAATATGTAACACCATACCAGTTTATATCTAGCATCTATACTCTCCGAGCCAGACACAACGGAACGACGTCTTAAGAGGACGAAGCCCAGAGACCTAACGACTACTAGCATCTCTGCAAAGTTTATTAATCTTTTCTACTATTCTATTCTATTCTTTCTATTAATCTACTCTTAATTTTAACTAAACTTTAATTGCTCGTTAGTTAGTAAACACTTTATAACTAGTTGCAATATTATAAACGCTATATTTATACATTTGTATATAATGTTAAAACGTTTAAATAAAAAAAAATATACTAAAATAAATTTTCCTCTCTTTCATAACAGCTGCAGTTTTACACATCCGGGATTACGGAGTTACCTCTAATATGTTTGGGTGGGACAACATATTTTCCTCCTCGCTTCTGTGTTTGGAAAAGGTAGTTCTGGTAAATGGTCTGGTAAAGGCTTGGTCGCTGTAAAGGCTGAATGTATATTAATAGGCAAACAATTAAGCACCAATTATTGACCGAGCTAGTTTTAAAAATATACCTATGAAGAAATTAATAATAATATATAATGATTTCACTCCCATTTAACTTTGGACATATTAATTTTGACTGGGTTTTATACGAAGATTGAAGAAATATTTCCAAACGACTTTTCTTCTGATAAATTTGTTATTTTGCTTTTTTTTCGAAAGAGGACTTCACACAATAGTTTGCTCCCATGCGAGTTCAGCGGTCAAATATATATTCGGATTTAGCTTTTATTCTGAGAGAAATGGCCTAAATGCTGGATATAGACTTAATATGATTCATGATATACATTGGAAGGTTATTCTGCCATTTATATTACATTTATTTAGGCAAACTAACTAACGCACTTCTTAATTAAGTGAATTTATTGTAGTGATTTTCTGATCAGTTTCATTACAGAAGCAAGCTGTGGAATTGTAGTCGAATATGGTAAGTCAAACTAATTAATAATGACTGTAAATATATGTAATATAACTGCTAGCGTAATAGGCGTAAAATAAAAAACATACTACAAATTAAGTCACACCATATAGCAACAACAGCAAAAACAACCACAACAAAAACAAATTGCCAACATTAAGAAAACAGAAGGTAAGTGCCCTATGCATTAAAATGGCATTGAAATTCACGTGCGGCCAGAGGCATGCCACACCATAAATAGTTCTCATACCGTAAAGTTTCCATACTGTAATAATGATCTAGGTACATATTTTCATATACTATAGGTTTTCATGTAACTACATACAGCCTCTTATCTGTTTACACAGGCGCAAGAAAGTAATAATAAGTATAATGTGCGAGAGAAACAGATAGAAAAGTAAGGTAGCAAGAAAAAGACGCATACTTAACTTCTAACTCATTCTTACTACCTTACTTCTCAGTCTTTCATGATTGCGCCCTTGTATGTAACAAGCGTATAAGTAAAATTGCTGCAACAACTTAATTTCACATCAATCCTATACAGTATTTAAAAGTTAAGATGATGCAATTCAGCAAGTACAATACCACTAATGTTCTGGTAGTGCTGTGGCGTAGTTGGTAGTACCTTGGCTTGCTACGCAGTGTCCGGGGTTTGATTCGATGCTCGAAAAAATGAATCTACATTCCTTTCAGTGATGGTACTTTTACAAAAATGTGGTAAATCTACCACATGAAATTAAGTGTTAGTGTGTGTTGCAAACAAATGGTCGCTGCGGCGTAGTGGTAGTGCGTTGGTAGTGCAAAAAGTAAAAAAAATAATTTTTCTACACGGCACCACCTCTTGGCAGGCAATGGCAAACCTACACGAGTAAAAATTGCTATGAAAAGCTTTTCACTTCGCCGTTCGGATTCGGCATTAAACTGTAGGTCCCTTCCATTCATGTACAAATGGATGCGAAAAGCTCGGCCTAGGCCCTCCATCGGCGGTTGTGCCATTAAAAGTAAAGTAAGTAAGTGTGTTGAAAACGCATATGAATTCGCAAAGAAGATGTCTTCGACTTTAACTAAACAAAATAAAAGTGTTCTCTGCTCAAAATTAGAAAATGCATTATGTAATAGAAACTTTTAGCTATTTTGGAAGAGATCGAGTTAGTAACGACGATCGTGCTAGTTGCAATTTGGATGACGGAGATGATGAAGTGAAAGAGGCTTAAGTAGACCAAGCAAACAAATTAGAATTAGAATTGAACTAAAAACAACATTGTTTTAAATTTTATCAAATTTTATACAAACGTAAATGTTTCTATTGTTCATGAGTTTTTTATTTTTCTTATGTAGTTAAGACCTAGGTGCCCCGTCTAAGTACGGCCTAGTAAGCAAGTTCTTATTAGTTTGAAATCTATTAGAAAATCTTTATTTTTAAGGTTTTAGTTTTTGAGACATGCACTATTTTTTGTAATCGTCGTAACGTATTGGCTGATGCTCAGATTCTAGGTTTGGCACCACATATTGATTGGCAATAGAGAAGTTCCAAGAAAGGCTATTCACTTCGCCGCTCGGCATACAACTGTAAGTCCTTCATATTTGAGCAGAACTTTCTTCTATACCGCATGTTCACGGAACTAATAAACATAACATACAGTACATAATTATTAGGGCACCATAACCAAGGTAAATACTTAAAGCGATGAGCGAAACAACAGCTATAACCCCATAAATCAAAATGTTACAATCATTCCGGGAAATCATAGAACAAAGAATTATGGTTTCTTATTGCCACTGTAGGTAGCCACTGACTGCTTCCGACTGTGACTTTTTCTAACTTTTTCTTATAGCTATAGAGTAACCCAGACAATAATCTGACAGTTTCTAATTTCTACCGAATGGTTCTTGATTCTAAGGCCTATTAGTGCTTTGATTTTTCCAACTCCCTGTACCTGGCACTTATAGCTCCTGACTGCCTGTTATAGCCGCACTTATGACAACCCAGCGGCTTCTTTTTCATCTTAGATCCAAAGAATTTTCGTTTAACAAAAGCAAAGTATTCATCTTTAACGGTACTGTCTTCTCATTTGTTTGTATGTATCATGTATGTATGTATGTAATTTAACACAAATACAAAATACATACATACAAAATGCCGCAGTAGTTAGTGCTTTTTGTTGGAGCCTTTGTTCGACACCAGAGCCAAGCACAAATGACTTAGTTAGCGAATGGCTTATATTTTTGTCACTGCTGTTGTTGTTGCTGTTGTTGCTGCTGCTGCTGCTGCTGTTATTTTAAGTGGTCACGCAATTTTCTTTATTCCATGTCATTTCTTTTGAATTCTTTTTCAATTTTTATTTTTTCTCCATCTTTCTTTCTTCTACATACATACATACTCGTACATACATATGTACATATACTCGTATGTATGTATGTATGTATGTATATGTACATATGTACGTACACATTTTTGTATGTATGTATGTATTTACCTTTCTTTCTCTTCTTTCATATACAAGTAATGTGCTGTTGTTGTTGGGCATTGTTGCCTGATACGAAGAAGGAAAAAAACGTTTTCTTCTTCATCTTCTTTACTACCAAGCCCAAAATCAACAACTTGTGGTTAAAATGCTTTGCCAAAGTGGATTTTAGCTCATTTGTGACCTAAACTGCGTGAAAGTTGTACGTCGGACAACCGAAAAAAGAAAAATTTTAAGCAATAAAAATTAAAAATCGACTACTTCAAGAAATCAAGAGTTACTCCAGAAAAGCATAACAACATTTTAAGTCAAAACTAAAAATACATAATAATCTTATAAAAAAGTAAAAAGTTATCACTGTGTGTGTAATTGTGATAGTTTTCTTTTAGTTCATCTTCCTTTCAGTCGCTATCGTTGGGCCAATATTGCTGTGACCTAATTTACTCAGTGTGTTTTGGTTTCGTTGCTGCTGTTGTGTTTTTTTTTGTTTGTTTGTTGACTTGGCCCAAAGTGAAATTGTGTTCGTTTGTGTTTCTCTTTCTAAATAAGTATTGGAGCCATTCAAGTGTGGTGCTAATTTAGCTACGAATTTTGCACTTTTACTTTCAACAACGAATTCTATTAAGTAGTTACTACAAATAACAAAAACATGTTTAAATTTGGTGAACTATTTATCCTCATGGCAGTGTTGAGTTGCCGCAACATTCTAGCTCAAGAGCAACGTAAGTTTTATTTTTTTATTTCTATATTTTTATTCTGTTCAAGAGCGGTGTCATTTTCGATACCTTGGATCGCTGAATTCAACTCTTATCTTTCAAAAGACATGCATACATAACTCATGCCAATTTTGTGAGATATTTATTTAGGCCATGTTCAATGACCTATCACACAATCACACAAACTTTACAATAAGGTACTATCACCCAAGGAGTGGTTTTCTCTAGATCAGATTTTGTTTTATTACTACGTAGTCAAATGAATTTTAAGCAAGAAAATACTTACAATAAAGTTACTTACGAGTTAGTGTAAATTGAAACCACACGTGACACGAAATTTAAATTAGGCAACGTCATATTCACTGAAAATCATTGCCTTTGATAGCCGAAATATTTGTTGGATATTATTTGATTGATTTCCATACAATTCGCTTAGCTTTAATACATTTTGGAAGCGAAAAAGTAGTACAAAATGAGGAGACACCGAACTTTACAGAAAACGCCTTTTTTTTAAATGCGTAATTTAATGTTAAATATTAGATTGCCTCAGACCCAAAACTCAAAAGAGCCTTTTGCCGTGGATTTAGTAGCAGTATTATCAAATGTATTTAATACAAAAGTGTTTATTTGACTATTTGAAACCATCGCAACCAAATGAAAGCGACAATATTTTGCTACGAGATTTCACCTTCCATTCATTTTTCACATTCATAGTTTATTCCGTTTAAAAAAGTTAGTTAGTATGACTAAGTGGGAATTGTCTCTCTATGAATCTTAATAAAAGTGGCCTACTACTCTTTACCAGCAAATGCAATCAGGAAGGCCTTCAACTCCCGATACTGAAAGGAGTGACCCTGTCCCTGTCCTCGGAAGTGAAGTACCTAGGAGTAACCCTAGATTCAAAGCTTTCGTGGAAAACTCATATCGAGCAAAACGTTTCTCGCGCACTAAAGGTTTTCTGGCAGTGCCGTTGAGCTTTTGACACGACTTGGGATCTGAAGCCAACTGTTGTACTCTGGGTGTACACAGCCTTAACCAGGCCTATTGTCAGATACGCCTCAGTGGTATGTTGGCGTAGAGTCCTGATTAAGTTCACTGTCTCTACGCTGCACAAGCTGCAGAGGAGTGTGTGACTGGGCATCACTAGTGCTATAAGCACCACTCCAGGTGATGCTCCAATTGTTTAGCTTAACTTCAAGGCAGTGTTTCGACTCAGAGTGTCTGTGGTTAAAATATCGGAAGAGGCAAAATTAAAAAGTACGAAAACTATTTTTCTACACTGCACCACCTCTTGGCATGCAAGGGCAATTCTACAAGAGTAAAAATTGCCTAAGAAAAGTTTGTTACTTCGCCGTACGAATTGGGCGTAAAACTGTAGGTCCCTTCCATTCATGTACAAATATAATACGCACAACATGAGTGTATGCGAAAAGCTCATCAAAGGCCTCCATGGGCCGTTGTACCATTAAAAGAAGAAGTGTCCCAAGAATCTTTTTCTCCTGTCAGTGAGTGCAACGCAGGGTTTTATGATGTGGAGTTTCCCCATCGCTTCGGCAGAACCGACATCATGGCCTATACCTAAGCTCTTACAGTGCCCTGAAAGGAAATCCATGACTATTCTCAGTTGGGTTTTGCGCAGCTTGAGACAAAGGGCAGCTCTTTTGGGGTCGTACTGTTCATTTGGTAGCTTTGATCTAAGCTTAAATTAAATTAAGCTTAAATTTCTAAGTTATCTTTTATGGTCTGATTCCCTATACTTATCAAGGGTTCCGTATCAATATAGGTCTTGGCCACTGCGTTCCATGCTAGATAGTCGGCTATCTTATTTCCATTAATACCTATATGCCAAGGTAACCAAAATATGGTGACTTTATTTGTCTTGTATTCAGTGTCTCTAGGGATTCCAATATTAGTTTTCAGGATGTCTCAAAGGAAACTAGTGCTCTGATAGCGTCTTAACTTTCTGAGTATATTACTATATATTGACTTGCCAGGCAGAACTATGCACAGAGCTGATTGACAACTATCTCCGCTTGAAAATTACTTAAAGTGCTTGCCATAAACTCTGTGTATTTGGTTTTTGAAACATCTACGCCTGCGCCCACTCCTTTGCCTGATCTTGAGCCGTGACACACTTTTGTGCGTGGTCTCTATAAGAGTTATGGAACATCTTGGCAAATATGACCATAAAGAGTGTTTAGAAATTATACTTTTTGTTCATTTCGTCTCTAGGGAGGGGGTGGCTAGTGGTAGGTAAATGCTCTTCAGATCTCCGTTACCATACCCACAAGTATCTTTTTTGCAGCCGTCTCTATTATGATGTTAGAATATTTGTTACATTATCTGCCAATATCGTGTAACAGTCGTACCTAATGACCGATAAGAGTAAAATCTAAAGGAAGAATATTAATGGAAATATTTCGTACAAGTACTTCGGCTGATAAAGAGAATGTTCGATATATGAACGATCAAAAGAAGGAAAGGAGGAATTTGTTAGAATGTGAAAAGTAATACAGGATCGATCGGCCGCGGCCGATGTAAATTTTTAAAATTTTCTATTATTATCTTCTTGTTTCTTCATTGAAAGTATGTAAATAGCTAAAGATTGCAGTTAAATACAGTTTCTCTACTTATCTACCTAAGTATTTATTTTCTTTCAAGAACATCTTTTGTCTTGAATTGATTTATGATTAGGAAGTAGTTTTAAAAATGCATTTCCAATAAGCTAGCTACTGTTTAATTCCAATACATATACATAGGTACTTATTGTGCATATGCAAACGAAGCGTAGGAAACAAAGTTCAAGTTCACGATAATATTGGATCGTTGACATTTACGCATGCGCTTACAGCTACTATATATGAGATTACGCTTGTGTTCTTGGGTGCAATAAAATAAACTAGTTAACTGATTTTTATTTAGTATCTTATGGATATATGTACACACATGTACATATGCACATATACAAAATATATACATATATACATATAGTACATATGTAGAAATAGCGAATATATTACATTCATATCTCATATTGAATAATGAATGAAAAAGTTTTATAGGAAATATTTTATAAAAGTAGACAAATAAAGGATGATTTTTTTGCTACTTTGCTTTTGGTTTTTGACGTTATTATTTCTGGCAGTTCACGCGCGATTCTTGACATGTGTTAAAGTAAAAAATGTTCAGTTTGGTTTGCCATTTCATAGACTTACGCCCGAACAACGTTTGCAAATTATTCAAATTTATTATCAAAATTCGTGCCTTGTAAAAAATTTGTTTTATCGCAAAATTGTCTTTACCGACGAGGCTCATTTTTGGCTCAATGGGTACGTGAATAAGCAGAATTGCCGTATTTGTAGCGAAGACCAGCCAGAGGCAATTCAGCAGCTACCAATGCATCCCGAAAAATGCAAAGCACTGTTTGGTGCGGTTAATGGACAGGCGGCATCATTGGGCCGTACTTCTTCAAAGACCATGAAGGCCGCAACGTTACGATCAATGAAGAAAGTTACCGGTACCGTTCGATGATAACAGTCTTTTTTTGCCGAAAATACAGGAATTGGGCTCGGCCGACATGTGGTTCCAACAGGACGACGCCACATGCCCAATGCCACATGCCAAATTCCACACTGCACGCGAAACCATGCATCAATTGAGACGCGAATTCGGTCAGCAGTTAGTATCACCAGATCGTGTGATTTGACCCCGTTAGATTTTTATGTGGGGCTATTTTAAGTCTTTTGTCTATAGGGATAACCCAAACACGATTGCTGCTTTGGAGGCCAACATTGAACACGTCATTAGTGAGATTCCGGCCGAAATGTGTGAAAAAGTGTGCCAATATTGGACCTTCAGCATGGTCCACTTGAAGCGTAACCTCGGGCAACATTTAAGTGAAATTATCTTTAAAAAGTAAATGGCAGGAATTGGTTCATCAATCCAAATAAAAATTTATGTGTTTAATTTGAATTGTCAAAAACCAAGCTCTTAAAATCACTTGCTAAATATATGCAATATGTACAACAAGATCGTATCACAATGCCCCAATAATCCTCTATTGAGGAAGAAAGATCGCATTGGCAATATATATAAATGTGAAAAAGTTAGTAGTCGCTGTGGTGTAGTGGTAGTGCGTTGGACTGCTACGCCGAGTGTCCGGGGTTCGAATCTCGGCACAGGCAAAATCAAAATGTAGAAAAAATAATTTTTCTATACGGCACCACCTCTTGGCAGGCAATGGCAAACCTACAAGAGTAAAAATTGCTATGAAAAGCTTTTCAGTTCGCCGTTCGGATTCGGCATTAAACTGTAGGTCCCTTCCATTCATGTACAAATATAACACGCACAACATGAGTGGATGTGAAAAGTTCGGCCTAGGCCCTCCGTGGGCTGTTGTGCCATTAAAAGTAAAGTAAAGTAAGAAAAAGTTAGTAACAAAACACAACAAACACAAATGGAGCACAAATGGGTTCATGAGAGAACATTTTGGGTTCACGATAAATAGCCAAGAATATTGACAAATTGAAAAACCAAGCGCAGAAAAGTTTTCTACTCATTCCAATAAATACGAAGGAAAAGACTTTTCCAAAAAAAAAGTTAATATCTAAAGACCCTGCATGCGTCCAGAATGTTACGACCTAATCTTTGCCCAGAGGTTGTGCCCTGTAGGAAATTTTTGTATTTTCTCATTTTTTTGAGTTTTATCTGTAGCAGTCCGGCACACTGCCACTAAAAGTAAAGTAAAGTAAAGTCCGGCACACTACCAAGTTTTCACATTCAGCTGCATCCATAAGAGCGGAATAGCTCTGGGTAGTTACTCAAATTTTATCTAAGCAACTTTCAAGGAATATTTCTACATATTTCTGAAACAAAAACAAAAAAGGAGATAATTCGGTCAGTAAAATAATCACGCTGCTTTTATTTTATACTTGCTTAAAGGACTGTATTATGGAAATTTGCCCGAAAGATGCCGAGAGGTGGTCAATAACAATGGAAAATGTTTGACTCAATAAAGTTATTTTATAATAATAATTTATAATAAACAATTGGCTAAACTTAGTTCACTTTTCTTAACTTTCTTTTTAGCCTACCTTATATTTTTAATTTGTTCAGTAGGAACACTTTAGCAAAATAAATACATAGAAGGTGAAAATTTATGACCTCCAAAAAATAAGATTTCTGAAACGTGTGTTTGATTTCAGGTTAAAATATTCTTATTATTTTTCAGGTTTTTTTGTTGTTGTGATTTTTCTATTATTTATGCTTTGAAGCTTTTCGTTTAAAAGACTTGAACCGAAACCGTCAACAAACCTGAAGCGGGTTCCGTACAAGGTACAGATAAAAGTGGGTTTAGGTAAAGATTCAGCGTTCTAGTTTAGAAGGAAAACCTAGGAAATAGACTGAAACAAGCGAAAATACTGATAAAGAGGAGCTATAGCCCCGCATACAATACCATTTTTACTTGCCTCTAACTCTTAAATTTTCTTCTTTGACATAATGATACAACAACCCATGGAGAGCCTAGGCCGAGCGTTTCGCATCCACTCATGCTGTGCCACGGTTTTATGCTGAATCCGAACGGCGAAAGCTTTTCTTAGGCAGTTTTTACTCTTGTTGGTTTGCCATTTCCTGTCAAGAGGTGGTTCAGTGTAGAAAAATATTTTTTTTCTATATAAATTTTTTTATTTTGCCTGTGCCGAGATTTGAACCCCGGACATTCTGCGTAGCATACCAACGCCTAACCAACTACGCCTGGGCGACCAATCTCTCGTAAATCACCTTTACTTATTTACCAACAAATTCTTTACACTGATAATAATAAGTAAAAAGTAAAATTTTGTCGCTGATTTCGAATCTGCATTCAGTTTATCTCCACTACGATTTTTGAGGCATTCATAAAAACATAAAAAAGTAAATTTGAATTGACATAGCTTAACTTTACAGTCAGTAAAAACAAAAAATTTCCCTGAAACGCTACGATACCACAAGTAAGTAAGCATAAAAATGAGGAAGAAGAGTTATGATTGACCTAAATCGGTTTATCGGTTTTTAAATTATTTCTAGTTTTTTTTTTAACTTTAACAAGACTTGGAGAAAAATAATTTCATGGAAAAAAGTCGCCTTTTCTATATAAATTTTTAAGTATCTATGTAAATACTATTTTGATCAGACTTATTTTACCAAAGAAATCGAAAATATTCTGAAAGAGGACAAATTACAATTTGACGAAATTTCATACAAATTTCACAAGTTAATTTGAAATCTATTGCATACTTTTGGGCAAAAACGTAAAATTAAATTTGTATGAAATAACGAAAAAATTCACTTTGAACTGTTTTAGAAAACTAACGATTTCTCCAGTAATATTAATCTAATTATAACGGTATGTAACTCAAAATATAGCGAATATGCGCGCTAACCTTTTTGTTTCTAATGAAACAATTTTTCTCTATCAAAATTTGCGAAAATTATCTACTTGTATAAATGTTTGCCTATAGACTATAAGCCTACAAACTGAAGCCAGATTCGTATTTATTTTGGATTAAAAAAGATATGTCGCAACCTTTTGTGTAAACTAGTGTTATAAAATGACAAAATATGTAGCGAAAATAAATAAAATTGAAATACAACAAAACGATGAAATTATTTAACAAACCACAATTGCATGCAAATGGAATTAAAAATCAGCAAACGCACATAAAACAAGAAAAATAAACAACTTAATGACTAATTGAATTTGTTTAGTTAATAAAATGAATTCTTAGTACAATTAATATTTAATTTTTCATAATCATTTAACAAATAGCATTTACATGTATACAACATTTGCAATTGTTAAATGTCATTACGACGAAGCGTAAACTAAAAATGTTGTCAAGAAACTAACTACAAATTCTGGAACTGAATTCTCATCACTTGCACACGTTCGCGACAAGCAATGACTGTCAAAAATCTGCGTGTTTATGATTGATTTGTTTTTGCCGCAAGTTTCATAATTAAATTTTACATATACTTACAGCGTACTACCTGCAGCAATGTCCTCGAAGTGAGGAATTAGTCAATCAATGCTTACGTGACAGTGGCAATAAATTGGTGCATTATCTGCGAAATGGTGTTCCTGAACTTGATATTTATGAAGTGAGAATTCAAATTCAGACTTACCTACTGAATACGATGATTTTCTTTTATACTTTTTCAAATTTAATCAACAGATCGAACCAGTAGTTATCGATGAAATAGGCATTGTATTGGGCAGTGGTCCCGATGGCTATCGCGCTATATTCCGCAATATTCAAGCATATGGCGTTAGTAATATAACGGTGACGAATGTGCGGTAAGTAGCAATTACTTATGTAAAACAAAATAGAATTTCAAAAATTACTTATTCACTGAAATATGCTACTTCACAACCTGAAGTAGCATAACGAAAAAAAAGTATGTTAATAGGTAAATACAAATATACTTGTGGTAAGTGTACAAGTACATACATACGAGTATGTATGTAGGTATTATGTATGCAGTTCGCAATTCAACAGAAATAAGTACAATATATCTCTGATTGATTCCAGATTGATGGCGGTGAGAGTACGTTTTCCATTGAGAATGTTATTGTTGGTAGAAGTAGTTGAGCGTGATTAAAATAACGGGGAAAGCTAAGTTCAACTGCGGTCCAATTTTAAGTAACCGTACAACATCGTGAGCTAGGTTGCCAGATTGGTTTTTTTTTCATGATTTTTCAAATATATTGTTGTGAGCGTATCAATTTTATCCTTTAAAGTTTTGACTGTATGGCGTGGTTAACCGGTCAACAAAATATGTTCGGACACATATGAATCCGATATCGGCTCTATCTTCGTCGATTTAGCTAGATTTCGGGAAAAATTATCTTTCTGATATCCCTCCCAACAGCTAAATGTAACGCTCTTGAAACTTGGCAAAAATGCGGACTAACAAATTTGGAAACTAGACTAACGACTATTTGGATGCCTTTATTTCCTCCAAAATACAATTGTGTAAACGAATTAATTATTTACTTACTTTCTTTACTTTTAATGGCACAACAGCCCATAGAGGGCCTAGGCCGAGCCTTTCGCTTTTCGCATCCACTCATGTTGTGCGTGTTATATTTGTACGTGAATGGAAAGGACCTACAGTTTAATGCCTAATCCGAACGGCGAAGTGAAAAGCCGTTCATAGGCAATTTTTACTCTTGTAGGTTTACCATTGCCTGCCAAGAGGTGGTGCCGTGTAGAAAATTATTTTTCACTAACCAACGCACTAACACTACGTCACATCGACCACTAATGAATTAATTACATACATTTAATGAATTAATCCGAACGTGAAGGATTTTCGTGTTTCACGTAATTGTTCCCTTTGATAAGGGTTCCATTTTAATAACTTTTGAAGATAATGGTTTTTTCGCTTTTTTCTGACACGATTATTGTGTGATTTTTATTTCCGGGTTTTAGACCCAATATATCGTGTCTAAGGTCGGACCTATATATATTTTTGACGATATCTAAAAAATTCTTGGAACTTCTCGGCCCCGAATTGAAAGAACGGTATTTTGGCCAGCATGATTTTTGGACTGAATTCAGTCCGATATCTGTGGACCGAATTTCGGGAGTCGGAATGAAGATAAGGCGCCTTATCCTAAACTGCGCCAATTTATTTTTTTTGCGGGAATTTTCCATTTATTCTTTTTTCTGTAAGTAGGTTTGAATTCCAGATAGAACACAACCTTTCCAACTTCTATAAACAATCGGCACAATGTTTCTGGAATAGAAACTCTTTAATCTAAGGCAATTTGACTTCTGCCAATTATACATAGAGGAATCAAGGTGTCCCCTACATGCTGAAAAATATCTCCTACATAATTGCTACTGAATAAAAAAAACCAAAGTTCTCACGTCCTTCATTCTCTTTGTCACTTTGATAAAGTTTCGATCATAAAAATGTGTCTTTTCCGCTTCTCAGATTACTATTATTAAAATAGTCCTTCAAATTGTGTTTTTGGGATCTATTTAATATAAACGAAGAAATACGATACGAAAGCGGCGGCGAGGATATATTCAATTTCTTCCAAGCAGAATTAGAAAAGTTTAAATCATAAAACTGAAAACTAAACTTGAACGCACCCAACTGTTACCGCATTAGTGGCCCGTGGCAGCCTTCCAGACTATCATACCAAAGGTCCCTAATTCGATACTCGAAAAGAAAATGGCCCCCACACTATGCACAAAAAAAATCGGTGCCATCAGGAAAGAATCAAACCTCCCACATGTACTTACACAACTCTATCCGAATGGCAGGTTTGGCTTAAAGGAGGTGAAAATTAAGGGAATGTCATTACCTTCATTAAAGTTTGCGGTACGTCGGCGGTAGTCCACAATTCCTTGCAGTATTTCAAGCTCCCAAGAGTCCAAAAATAGAAGAAGGCTGTAAAATTAAAGCTAAGCTGTTATTATTCGGCATAAAACTGTAGACACCTTCCATTCATGTACAAATATGACACGCACGACATGAGTGGCCTTGGCTCTCCATGGGCTGTTGTGCCACCAAGTCTAAAACCTATGTAAATAACGAGATATCCTTTAACAAATATTGTTCAATATTTAACCTAAGTAGTATCCGACCGAGGTACGGTTTAGCCAATTATTACATGTTCGGCTTCGGTTCGGATTAAATCATAAAGTTATAGAATATTTGGACGAAATATTTTAAAACGATGTGTGGATTAAAAAAATTTGAATTTTTATACTTATGTTTTATATTTTTATGCTACCCTATGACCGAGAATTGGTCTACATAGGTTAGATATTTGATTGACAAGGTCGAACCTATAAGTATGTATAAGCTGTAGGCTGAATATAGGCGTGTTAAATAACATTTTCCAAACATTAGCCTAATGAAAGTAGAATGCGGCGTAGTAATTTTTCTTTTGGATCAACCATTTGTCTTTTTGCAGGGTTTGCTTAATATATTTTGAGTTCTCTACATATATACCATATACATTAAATTTGTATATATAGAGTGGTCCATCTTAACTATTGGCTATTTTGACTGTATCAACTTTAATGTCAGTCATATTTTGACGGATAATTAGTTTTAGGTTAACGAAATGGGCGATATACGATTAAAAAACGTTAAAAGTTACTAAAAACATGCTTACAAAATGGTAAATCTTCTATCGAATGTGTAAGAAAATTACGTTGAAAATTCGGTAGAAGAGAAGAGCCTTCCACGCAAGTTCTGGATCAATTTGTGAAACGTATGCATGAAACTGGACCTTTATTGCTGCTGTTGCTCAGAATGTGCAAGAAGACGTTTCAGTGAATGATGTGCGCTACCGCACAATGATTAGAAGATATGGACTTAGAGAATATTTGGTTCCAATATAGTAGCATGCAAGCCATGCAACAATCGACTTTTTTGCGTGGAAATTTTAAAATCGCGTCGTTTTGGTGATGGGAATTGGCCACCACGTACTTGCGATCTCAGATTTGAAACTCGATTTGAACATGAAACTGATAAACTCGGAATGCATGCACTGTGACAAAATTGCCTAAGAGTTCTGCGGAATTCGAATCCGTCAACGGATTCGGATTCCACGACAGAACTGAGTAACATGGTTTAAAAATATCAATCGCTAAGTATTAATATAATTATTTAATTATCAGTTATTATTTATTAAAATTTGTACAATAACAAATTATTTTACAAATAAGAAAACCAGCACTTTAGTAAATTTTATAAAAATTAAATATGTAATACAGAAAGGCCGCAACTCAAACCCTTTTCAAAAGCTATTCCTTTGCAAATTCTGATATTCATTTGTGGCTAGTGTATCTCCGAGCTACGAGCCCTCTTTGTTGACGGGTAAATTATTTTATATAATTATTATAGTTACCCTGAACCATCTTTTATTCAAACAAGATAGATCTGCAACTCTGAGCATCCAAATATATTCTTTAATCTCTTCCAATTAGGCTAACCAGATCCATTCTAAGTCAAAGAAACTGCAGTGTACATATAATTAAAAAAATTTTTCAAATTATCTGAAATTGTAAGAATTTAAACTCCACCAGACGCTTAAACTTGTCAGCTTCTTTCAATAAAATGCAAATGCTTTGACTTTCTTACAATAAATAATCTGCGAACCATAGATCAATCTAACGCTAGTGTAAACAATCTTTTTATACCATACACTCGAATGTTTTCTATACTTTTACTGTTGATAGACATTTACACACAACTAACATAAACTGCGACCTCTGAGACCCCTCTATAATATTACGCTATAATAACAAGATGTCAACATCTAATTTGTGCACATAAACTAATTAAATTGAAACATTAAGCAATTACACATGCTCAGAAATTGCTAAAGCAGAATTTATAGCATAATTGATATTTTAGTTTGCACAGAAAAATAAACAGAACTCTATACTTAAGCTTTTTATTGCATAATTAAGTTAGATAGAGTTGATATTATTATAAATTAATTAAAATACCTAAACTAATTACGATACCCGTAATTAGTTTTAAGTGTAGAAAAATACTAAACTGGTAATAAGTATAATACATAAATTTAAAATATATAAAAAAATACAAGTAAAAGACATAAACAGCTCTATAAAAGATTTCACAATCGCCCTTTTGGTAACCCTGGTCACAGACAGTATGCGATTACCATTTTATAGTGATGAACACTATGCCGAGTTCAATATGTGAAAAATGGTTTATTTGATTCTGCTAGGTATCAAGACTTTCCAGAAAAAGTGACAATTTCTAACAAAGTGAATATTACGACAAATTGTTTTAAAAGTATCCGAATGTACAACACATAATATGTTTAACATAATTTGTTCTTAGACCTAGATACCAGATGATGAGGATACTTTACTTACTTTACTTTCAATGGCACAACAACCCATGGAGGGCCTAGGCCGAGCTTCTCGCATCCACTCATGTTGTGCGTGTTATATTTGTATATGAATGGAAGGGACCTACAGTTTAATGCCGAATCCGAATGGCGAAGTGAAAAGCTTTTCATAGCAATTTTTACTCTTGTAGGTTTGCCATTGCCTGCCAAGAGGTGGTGCCGGGTAGAAAAATTATCTTTTCTCCTTTTTGATTTTGCATGCAACGCACTACCACTACACCACAGCGACCACCACAGATGATGAGGATACCTGGTTATAAATGGAGTCCAAACCATAATGGTGTTCTTTATGTACATCATTCAAATGGCCTAGACTAGACTATTCTGGCGATAACAAATATAATCGGGCCAACATTCCATGAACAATGAGCACCTTCATCGGCGTTGCCGTTCTTTTCAATCTCTTGTTCCCGGCAACTTAACACAGTTTAACTTGATGGGTGTTGATTTTTTCTAATAGTTCTGAGCGATAAAAATTGTCTAAAGCGGCTTTTATTAAAAATCGAGTGAACATTTTATAATATTTACGCCTTGAGGCCTTTTAGTGTCCCAATCCAAATAAAAAGAATTTGGATTTTACAAGAGTTAGTTAAATGGCATTAACATTTGCTTGCTGCAATGTGGTTTAATTCGGTTCAAACTAGGAAAAAAAATCGTTTAGTCGTAGAAAAAACCGGAGCTTTTGCCACCGCGGATCTAAGCAGCTTAATAATGCTTTGAACCTTATGATCATATTGTCAATGCCATTCCATAAAGGCTCATTGTGATAATGTCTTGCATTTCGTCATCAATAGCGAACATCTTTGCTTAAAAATCACTACAGTAATTAGGGAATTATTAACACTCTACAATTTTTAGTAAACTTCTGGGATCTACATAGTGTCCTCTTCCATATCAGGCCCGGCAGTGTAGACGTGAAAATTATGAATTACTAGTAGCAATGTGGTCGCTGTGGCGTAGTTGGTAGTGTGTTGGCCTGCTGCGCAGATTGTCCGAGGTTCAAATCTCGGCACAGGCAAAATCAAAAAGTAGAAAAAACTATTTTTCTACACGGCACCACTTCTTGTCACGCAACTACAAACCTACAAGAGTAAAAAAAATTGCCTAAGAAAAGCTTTTCCCTTCGCCGTTTGGATTCGGTATAAAACTAAACGTCCCTTCTATTCTTGTACCAATATAACACGCACAGTATTGTTGGATGTAAAATGCTCGTCCTAGGCACTCTATGTGCTTTTGGGCCATTAAAAGAAAAAAAAAAGAAGTCAAAAAGAACTTGTGGGGCAACAGATAAAAAGTATTCTTCTTAACAAGGCAAGTATTGCTATCCTCACAGATAAAACGACGAACGACATAATTTTTTTACGAAGACTTATAGCTCACGGTGGAGTGCTGATGGGAGCCATTTTTGAAAGTTTAACATCTTTAATAGTTGAAGCAAAGTTGTTCGTTATGAAAGGTTAAACTATTTTTGTACCTACACCAATCCACTACCATGCATATTATCACACTTTTGATACAAATGTCGCAAAAAATGTTCAGTTTGCTGAATGAAAGACATTATTGCCAATGAGAGCCAATAACAATCTATGATATTTTTTTTTTATTTTTTTTGCCAAAAACACTATCATCTCCTCCACAGAGTTCAGGAGACATTTACTATTAGTTCATGGAAAACCTTCTTCTTTTGAGTTTTGAAAATGTCCCACATTTTTAGCCTATGCCCGGTATTTTTATCAGCAGATTCACGAGTTTTCGAGTTGGTCAAATTTAGGTCAGTCAAATTCAGCTTTCTAATTTGTACATATTATATGTAAATCAAATAAGTTCTGTTATGTTATTCCCAAGGGCAGCATATTCTCCACTTTAGCATTATGCGATAAGAGAAGTACATGCAGCAAACAAAAAAGTACATCCAGTTTACTCAGGAAGCCACCAAATTCTGACAGAAAAATTGAGCAATGCTAAGAGGGGAAATTTAAAGAAATTGTGTACAAATGCTACTCATAAATACTGATACAAATTGCAAGCCGGCCCCTTTCACAGAAATTAAAAGCTATGCTATAAAATTGATCATTATCATTGTGGGAAAATGCGCAGCAAACAAGCGACACTCAACAATTATGTACCTAAATAGATCGACAGCTCAGAGCTTACACTTAAAAAATCAATCGAAGTCAGCGCGCAATGCCGGGTAATTTCCGACTAGTATGCACCATACACGAGTAGTAAGTATGTAAACATTTTCAAAATTATGCAACAAACTGAAAATTCTTTAGAAACTCAACTTTCCGGTATGGGGGAAAAAGGCAAACAAATACATATGAACTGAGCATGTGTACGTGTAGCATGCTACCGATAGCAAATCTAGGCTACCAACATCGATTTCTATGTCAACATAGTTGTAGGTTTTATGGCGTGGTACTTTTTGCTGGCTGCAAGACACCGGCAATTTTCGTACATACCATACATACATATTCGTACATTTAACATTGTTGTTGTGAATTTGGATGGCAGCAAACAGATACCTACATACAAATACTTGCAACACAGCGCAACATGGAGAACCACATTATTGCTCGACCGAGTAAATCGAATACTCGATGAGTTGCTTGTGTGCTGCTGTTTGTACTTACTTGCATAAATGCTTGCTGTTGTTACTGCTGCCTGCTACTGTGTATTGTTGGCAACGACACTTGACACTTGATTATTTATTTATTATATATTTTTAGGCTTTAAGTGTGACACGACAAGTTTTACGAGTTTGACTTTGCTTGGTCATGAAGATTAATACGTGCAATTTTTAAGGTAGTCGCTAGTAGTTTTCAACAACAGCAACAATAAAACTAGCGAAAATAAACGCATGCGAATAAAAACGGACACACACACACACATACGATGCGCTGCAATGCATGCACACATACATACACCCATAAGTAGCAATATTTTTTAACGCCATTGTTGTTACTGCTGCTGCTCTTAATCTTCTTAACGATATGGTCGCGTGTTGCAAATTTGAAACAACAGCAACAACAACAGCAACGAAATACCTTAAATGCTCTGTGCCTCTATACTTTTTCGGACTTTGCGTCAAAACTTTTATCAACTTTGCATGAATGTGTGTATGGGTGTGTGTGTGTGTGTAGTTGTAAAACCGATTTTTGTTCTCCTCAAGCGCACTTTCAAGGTTAAAAACTAACTTGTTTGTTGGTTTAGGATTAGATTTCTGTTGGTGCTGTTCGTTTGTCTTGAGATTTGCACAATTACAAGCTAAATTGTCATTTGTTTTGTTTTTCGCACATGTTAGCAACAATTTTACGCTGAAGAAGACGAAAAAAAAAGAAAAGAGTGCATATTAATTTTGTTTTTTATAACATTGAAGAATTAATGGAGATTTTGCAGAATTTGTATCAAGGTTATGAAAATCGCGTTGTAGCCTGAAGACATTGAAATGTCAAAATTATGCAATCATTCACTTATATGAGCTTGAAAATATTCGCACAGACTATATGCCAGCATACAAAATGGTGACTAATATTTATATGTATTATACCCTACACTGAGGACTAGAGAATTCTACCAAATTATTTCTCGAGCGATGTAAGTGACCACGACCACAAGATTAACCGTAGTAGTAAGAAAGTTGGAAAAACCAGAAATTACTTTATTGGGATACGAATCTTTTTGGAAACGGAAGGGAGCAACCATATCTGGCTAGAAAGACACGAAGCTGACCGCCAGGGAATATGATGGAACTGTTTTGTCCAATTCAAATGCTTCTAGCAACGAATGACAAAGAGATCGTCTGCATATAATGAATATGTAGTGTAAAAACCAGTAAGTCGAAGTTGCCTGTGTAGAGCATTCTTATTAATTTTTGTAGCAAAAAGCGTCATTCTCTCTTTAACCAGTCATACAATGTCAATGCGGTCAATGAAACATGAATATGTAAATATGTGTTCAAATACATTTTTAATCAAATTTTTATCATTTCGTATTTTATTCAATTCAGGAAAATTGAAATCCACACACTCTTACAACCAATTTATTTAAACTTATATTTTTCTGTTACAGCTCCGATTTGGAAACATTACAATTTCAATTGACCTGCGAAATTCCGCGTATCCGAGTTAAGGCTCAATATCGCTCTACAGGCGTTTTGATTTTGGTGAAAGCCTCCGGTGCTGGCGATTATTGGGGTGAATATGGTGAGTAATTATAATAGGTGGACACTTTATAATATGCAATATAAATGATATATTCACTAAGTATTCGCAGCGTCTCTACATTTGGTCTTTGTTCGAATATGTACTAAGGCACTTAACATAAGGTGACCAGACGTACAGTATTCTGCTGTATTATATAGCATTTACATCCCGTGTACAGCATTTCGTAATGTCAAATTCACCATTAATTTGAAAAATTTTCTGGTTTTGAGTACCTACATTTTTCATATTCCGAACGCAAAATGCAGCGTGTCTAAAAGTTAGATTGATGTTTTGTATTCAGTCCCATGTCGTCTATAGTGGACCACATTTTTCTTGGATTTTGGTATGCTATCTATTGCAAATCTTTTGAAAAATACAAATAAAATGAAAATATATATTTTTTTACATAAGTAGAAAGAAAGTTTTCTTGAGAAAGTTGGGGAAGAAAATGAGAATTCCTTAATTTTTCTTATATTTTTGGTAATCCCAAACCATATTACTTTGGTCCTCGACTTTTGACAGCCAGTATCCTTCATTCAGAATATACACTACCTTTTTGGTGGAAACAGGTTGGAAAAAGGAAATATTTAAAGCGTAAATATTTCGGCATACACATGTAAATGTAAGAATCTTACTTTAAAATTATTCGTTTTGTTCTCGGATCTGAAAGCGTACAAATATGTAGTTTCCTTAAATTAAATGTTCAATATTGCTGAATATAAGATTTAATTTCTGTCCAGCATTGAAGCTTACAGGATCTGGTCACTTTATCTTAATTATATTATAAATTTTTTAACTATAGAGAACCTTGCACTCCATTGACTTTAACGACTGCAGGACTATTTCGAGAGTTTTACTTAGTTTATATTCAGGTTTTGTTTGAAGCTTGCTAAGAACAATCTCTGTACTGAATTACATAGTAATATGTTTAAAAGTCAGTAAGCTGTGACGATACTTTTATTCAGTTTATATGGTAGATGCCCCAAATTTGAAGTGAATTGGCTCAGCATTTTATATATTATTAGTTGAAATATTTATTTTAATACAAAGATATACACAGGGTGTTTTTTTAGAAGTGTGGTTTTCAAGAAGAAATAAAACGCATATAATTTAATGTTATGGCGAAGAATTTAGCTTTATTATAAAGATAAGGATTTGCCATTATGTTTCAAAAACGATTTCGGGCAAGTGACCACCGCGGCTGGTTCGAATAAATTCCAGCCGAGAGGCCCAATTTTCGACCACTTTTTGCAGCAATTGGGGCCATATGTCAGTAATAACGTGCCGAATATTATCTTCCAAGCCGTCTCAGGCTTATCTGCGTAGACAAGCGACTTCACATAACCCCACAAAAAATAGTCCAGCGGTGTTAAAGCGCATGATCTTGAAGGCCACGCCACAGGCCCATGACGCGAGATAATGCGCTCACCAAAAGTTTCCTTCAATAAATTGATTGTTTCGTTGGCTGTATGGCATGTAGCGCCGTCTTGTTGGAACCAAAGGTCGTCCACATCAACATCCTCGAATTCAGGCACGAAAAAGTCATTAATCATGGCTCTATAGCGTTCCCCATTGACTGTAACATTATGACCGGCTTCATCTTTGAAGAAATATGGACCAATGATTCCTCTGCCCATAGAGCACACCATACCGTGGTTTTTTTGAGGATGTAACGGCGTCTCAACAGTGGCTTGTGGATTATGATCACTCCAAATGCGACAATTTTGCTTATTAACGTACCCATTCAACCAAAAGTGAGCTTCATCGCTGAACAAAATTTTCTTGTGAAAATCGGGATCGGTGACCATCTCGTTTTGGGCCCATTCACCGAACTTGCGACGCGCTTGATGGTCGTTCCGCTTCAATTCTTGAAATGGCAAACCAGACTGAGCATAAATCAAGTGACAGCTGTCGAAAAGACCAACTCCGAAAAAAGTTTTGACAGATTGAAAACCACAATTCTAAAAAAAACACCCTTTACATGCATATGTAGAGTTGGAGATTGTAATATCGGCATTAGAATGAATACGAAATTTTTTTTAAGAATTATGGTAAGAGACTTTTAGTTCTCCTAAGGCCACTAACTAATTTAGATACAAAGCTCCCAAAATAAGAATCGCGGCACTAAGTTAACCAACATGTACGTCTTGATTGTCCCTGTACCCTCTATAAAATGGAAACGGCTAAAAATCTTTTGTATGAGACATCATTGCAACCACTCTAACCCTAATTTAAACTATATTTTCACAGAGGGTGTCAAAGCTAAAATCTACTTCAAGGCCCTTGCGAATGAGGGTGAAGATGGTCGCACTTACTTAACCACTGAACAAGTTAAAATGGACTTTAATGTTAAGGAAATACAAATGGGTGTGGATAATATTGCAAATGGCAATACTGTGATACGTAAGTAAACAATCAAAAAGAAAAAATAATAATGTGTGTGTGGAAAAATAGAAAACAGCCATAAAATCATTTACAGAAGCTGCATTGAATCTCTTCATTAACTCGAATGCCCAGGAGTTGCTCAAGGAAATGAAACCGGCGCTACGAAGCAAACTGACATTAGTCATTAGAAACTTCATGGATAGACTTTTCGCTAAAATACCATTAGGCGAATGGATAAATTTGAATTGAAATTTTAAATTACCAATTCTGTTTAAAAATTCTATTTTTATAACTATAATTTTCTTTAGATTTTACTTTAGTTAGAATATAGCAATAATTTACATAATTATTATTATTAACACTATTGTTAGTATGTAGCCAGTGTACGAGTGTAGCAACAACAAATCAACCTACAAATATTTATTTCTTGAATTTTTAATTAATTGCAATTTATTCATAAGAAAAATCTGTTAAAGCACACTTGTTTTAATAAACTTTTTTTCAAGTTAATAAAAATCCATTAATTTATAAAAAGTAACAAAAAACAAAGAGTTGTGGGTTGGTATTTACAGGTAAAAATTTTCATGAAATTTCCAGGTTAAGTAAGTAAATATTCTCAATAATCATAGGAATTACCTTCACCCTTGCTTTACTGATTAAAATTACATACATACATAGGTAGGATTTTATTTATGGTATGTTAAAGATCACAAATATTGATATTGATTTTCACAACTACTCGGAAGAAATTAAAGTTTCTTGGAACAAAGTGAATATACCTCAAGGCAGTTCTGAGAAACCTTTGAGTTTACAAATAACTTGACACGAAAAGCATTTTACATTTCAAGCTTAAGTAAGATTCGGCATAATAATTAAAGTAAATCTTAAATTTCAAATTGCAACTTTATCAAAATATCGCACGCTCAGTGAGCAACAAGCAAGTATTTGCATATTAATATATGTAATTTTCAAAACTAACGTAAATAGATCAGAATTTGTAGTTGCATCCAAAAATATTATGCAACTGGGTAGATTAGTTTCGTTTGTACATTTAATCATAAAAATATACCTATAATTTAAAAGTAACAAATGAAAGCAAAAAATCTGAGAGACATTCAACGAACGACAACTGTGGGGAAGTTGCAATACGTTCATCAAATACACGGACAATTGGCACGTAAATGAAAACAATGCAATTTTACTTCACAACTTTGAAATAAACTTAACGAAGAGGCTGCGCATTTCGTTGGACTGAAAAGTCAGCCTATGAAGAAAGAGATATCGAAATAAGTTTGAAATCGATTAATTAACCGTGGTATATGTAATGTGCCCAACAATTTGCTGAAGAAAACTATAGTAGAGCACGTCATGGTTTTTGTTAAACTGCATATTAAGGTTATCCAAATTTTATATTAACAGAAAATTATTGCTAAAAAATGCGCCGAAAGGATTTGGCATAATATTATTGGTGGATTAAAATTAAGGACGAGTGGGTGAAGTTCGACCCAGGTTATCTCTATTCTGCCATAGAACTGAAAGTATGCTGTATGCTGTGAAAATATGCATACAAAGAACTGAAAAAGGAAGCAGACAAATGATTAATTTTAATTCTAGACAAAAGTGGTAAGGTCGGTACCCACCTCTCGAGGAAAACGTAAACTTCATATCAAAAACCGTGTAAGATTTTTTTGAAAGAGTATTCAGCTCTCAAGAAATTTAATATGCTTTTAAACTACAATTTTTTAATCCAATGTGATGATGTAAATAATCTTTAAAACCTTATTGAAGAAAGGTTACACCTAACCTGCCGAAAGTAAGTATACGTAAACCCCGGTTAAGTACCTCTCCTCTTAAGTGCCATTCCCCGCTTATGTACCTTAAAAGCCTGATATCTTTTAGTTTTGATTGAAACAGCTTTGAATATTCAAATGACAAATTTTAATGGATACTATGTATGTAGTTTTTCATATTCTGGAAATGAATGAATATTTTTTCTAGAGAGATTTCTCCAGAGCTGCATACTGAGTTAAGCTCGGCATTTTTTTTAAACTATTAATGCACTGCTAATTAATAGACAGATTTTTCTAACATTTTCACTTAATTCATTTTGGAGAACTTACCCAAGCTGTAATCGACAGATCTTTGCAACTAATACTTGCACTAATTTTTGCACTGTTAAAATATTCTTTCCGAAAACACATTAATATTTATATATTCATTCGACAGTTGTACCCCAATATTTATATTCGAGTCCTCATCCGTTCCGTCGTTCCGTTCAGTTTATTCTGATTTAACATTTCTTTTAACCTTACTATACCCAAAATCCGAGCGAAGTACGTACGAGTATATTAGTTTATTTCGTAATATTAGGGCTTTCCCACAAATATCTAAGTTTCTTTTATATTTGAAAAATAATCAAACGAAAAATTGTAGCAATGTTAGACTGTCAAGAGAAGTACGAGATCACGACCTCTGTTTTTGCTATCTTGTTTACTTTACTTGTTTTTTTACTATGCTGAACTTTTGTTCTGTTATTATGAAATAATCCTCAATTATGTATATTAAGTATG
The DNA here is from genome assembly GCA_958295655.1 of Palloptera scutellata. Classification (NCBI taxonomy): domain Eukaryota; kingdom Metazoa; phylum Arthropoda; class Insecta; order Diptera; family Pallopteridae; genus Palloptera; species Palloptera scutellata. The sequence continues at coordinate 65,543,532 of OY282450.1, forward strand.
TATACGTAATGTATCGTATCATAGAATTGCCAACTGGCGCATACCGGTCAGTGATAATAAATTACAGATTGCCAAAATCATAAGACATAATTGAGTCTTGAGTCTTAAGCTAACTTTATGGTGGTATCGTAGGGCCTTTCCATTAATACCTAAGTTTCTTTTATATTTGAAAACTAATCTAAAATTCACAGTTTATGTAACACCAATATTAATCTAAGCATTTTGCATATGAAAAACAAACACAAGCTAATGTCGCAAATATGTTTAAGGTCCTACAATCTAGAGAGCTATTTTTACGACAGTTTCTTTTAATTGAAGCACTTCTCGGAACTTTTAAAAAGGTTGAACTTCATTGTTAGATAGATCAGGCGACCTTGATAATCTACTAGGTATCGCACTAGCCTCTCACCCATAAGTTGTTCGATTACCGTCTTGGTCTAGTAGTTAATTTTCATTCATAACCTTCTTAAATTCTTACCGATATGGAGTGTAATAAAAATTATTAGAAAGTGTACAAGTACACTTTTTGACGGGCAATGACAAAACTACCAACAGATAACAAATTACCGCGTCGCAACATGTGGTATCATGAGCGGTTCTGGCCTAAGTGTGCCGTACTATGTATAGGGCAGCCACTCTAGTCTAATCTAATTTAGCTTAGATTAGATTATTTCGCCATTACAAAGATGTGCCATCAATTTTCTAGTACCCAGGTAAGTATGTTTTGACATGGTGTCGGCGATCTCTTTGTTCGATCTAAATTATGTTAATTAAATTTCGAATTACATGTTTCGTAATGCTATGGCTCATATTGGCATTATATATTATATTCATATTAGAGAATAATTAACCGTATTCGACGATATATTTCGGACCAAAATAACTGTCATCAGAAAAGTTGCACTTCATTCACTTACCCACAAATTAAGTATCAAAGATAAACAATTCACAATAGCCGCATACATACATACATACATATAGTTATATGTACATCTTTATGTATATAAGTAAGTAAGTATATTCCAACGCACATTAATAATAAAAATAATTTATTTTACAACAAAAATGAAGTTGAACAACGATTGCGTGCAAAATAATAAGAAAAATATTATTTAATGAATTATTAGGTATATCATCTATGAGATATGGTATACTTTATGCATTCACGTTAGTATGTGACAGTAATGAGGCATACCTACAATTAAATTAAGTAAGTAGTATCAACCTATGAATCTAGATTCATGCGTATGTATGTATGTATGTGCTGCTTCTGTTGACAGCCAACGACCACTGACAATGTAACTTTGAATTTTGCACGCCATCAAATTATATCCCAAAAACAAAGCAAAAGTTTTTATGATGACAGATTAACAAAAATCAAAAACGAAAAACACGAACTCATAGCTGGTGAAGTATGTATACCTATATATGTATGTATTAATAATAAATACTCAGCTTCCGTAGAGTATTAATGTTCCTTAGAGACAGAAATTAACATGTGTGTGTTAGTGTGTGTGTGTCTGTGTGTGTGTTTGTGTGTGTGTGTGTGTGTGTGTGTGTGTGTGTGTGTGTGTTAGTGTGTGTGTGTGTGTTAGTGTGTGTGTGCGTGTTTGTGTGTGTGTGTTTGTGTGTGTGTGTTAGTGTGTGTGTGTTAGTGTGTGTGTGTTAATTGTGTGTGTGTGTTTGTGTGTGTGTGTTTGTGTGTGTGTGTTTGTGTGTGTGTGTTTGTGTGTGTGTGTTTGTGTGTGTGTGTTTGTGTGTGTGTGCCTGTATGCAAATGTATCAATGTATGTAGGATTCTACGGAATAGCAATTTGCAACATCTTCCAGTCATCAAAATTATGTAAGTGTATGTGTACATACAATTGCTTAAGAGAACGCACACACACACACACACAATGTGTGAACTAAAGCTACTTTAGAAGCGCTACCGCTGCAATTACTTCTAACTACTGAAAATACTAAATACATATGTACTATGTATGTATGTATGTTTTTGTTTCTAGTTTCTAAACGATTCTGTCTTCTGTTCGCTGCTGCTGCTTGTGCAAATTAACTGAGATTTCTATAAAATGCAAACGCTTTTCAATATTTTAATTCAGTTTGTTGTAGTGTTTACAGAGGCGCGTTCGTTCATTCGGTTTTAAAAATAAGGTGCAAGAATTTGTTGCATTTTTCTAAATTTATGAAGTTGTAGTCTTTACATAAACACTAAAGACAATTATATAAGTAAATATAAAAGTTACATCTTTCTCAAAGGATATAATATTTATTCTTCGCAAAAAATATACAAAGTGAGTTTTTCTAAATGAATTTTAGTGTGTTTTGTGATTGATATCGCTCTACATAAATTATTATAAAGCCACTGGTTCGATACCAAAAAACAGTAGTGATTCAGTAGTGAAAAATTGCGATTTTCCTCAACAAACACAAAGTGATTAATGATTATAAGTATATGATTTATAAAATAAAAAAAAAGATTATTGAAATCTAAAGCGAAAGATAAGTTGATTTGTATTTTAAGAATACAAAGTGAGGTTTTCACATCAGTTTGCAATGTAAAAGGACCTTAATAGGAACTGGCTTAGTTATTAATATTGTTTATACATATATTGAAAATAGATGATTTGATGTTAAATGCAGAAGGAGCTCAGCAATACTGTGTGCTCGCCATTTTCGAACGTAGAAAATAAGGTGAATTTTATGCCCTCAAGTGGCAAGAGCTGAAATTTCTTTTCACTTCATCCTTCAGAATCGGCTTTAAAGTATGCCCTCCATGTACAAATATAACTCGCACAACATGAAAGGATGCGAAAAGATTTTCCTTGGCTCTGCATAGACCGATTGACCATTTAAGAAGTAGGATCTCAAGTAACATTAGGGAAGAGTAAATATGCATCTGTTTTAATACTAGCGATGTTAATCATACCGGAAAATACTGGAGTTTTCCACATTTCTGTGACTATCGGATACTTAATTTCAACTTCAGATTACCTCTTAATCTTAATCATAGTTGGGCATTTACATTATGAATAGATGAAGTTAAAAGTATTCATAAGGCATTAGTAATTAGTTTTACGTAGATCATTTACCATATTAGCCAGGTCTCGCTGCCATAGAGTAGAGTTGATTTTATGCAGGCACTGAAGATGCGCATTTTCGTCTTTTTCACATCATCATATATTCTTCCGCTCGCTGACAGCATACCGCCCATATTGCATTTTCACGTATTTTATGGGATAGTCTTCAATTATAATATGGCCTTGATTTGTTTTATATACCCACATTGCTCGGGGTTTCTTTATATTGTTTTACTTACTTACTTATCGCTGAGCTTATGCGACATAATATCATCAGCATAATCCTTATATAAGAATTCCTCTCATTTTCTTACATAATTCCAGAATTATTTCATCCAAGGCGATGGTAAAAAGTAATAATGATAGTGAGCATCCTTGTCTTACTCCAGCATTAGTTGTAAATAGTCGTTAACCTTGCCATTATATAGTACTCGGGCTTGTCATCCTTGATGAGATGTTGTATTTTTACTGGCATCCCTCTGTTCTTCAGCGCTGTCCATGTTGTAGAACGTTGTATGCAATCAAAAGCTTTTTGAAATCTATTAGGTAACAGTAAATAGAGTGGAGATCGTCATTCCTTAGTATTGTTCTATTATGATGCGTAGGATGTTAAATTAATTCATAAAGCTTCGATAAGGTCGTCGAAAACCAGCTTGTTGGTCGTGGAGCGAACATTTCCTGGACAAGCTGCAAAAAATATTATTATTATTATTGGGGGGAATACACTGAGACATATAATATATATTCTGCTCCTTCAAGGACTTAGAGTAATGCCATAAGTTTTAGTATTGATGCTATTTCTATGGAGTTTACGGTGACCCAAATTTCTTTTACGAATATGCTTAAGTGCAGGACACCGTCCCAGGATGTGCTTCACAGACTCCTTATTTTCCCTGAAAAACCTACACGAGTCATTGGATGTAATTCCCAGTTTTGTTAGGTGACAGTTTAAAAGTAGAACCAGGTCTTTTTCACAGAAGAACCTACGTATTTATAGATGCAAGAAGTATTAACGAAAATATTAATAGAATGAAACATGCATACAAGGTGTTAGAGGAGAGGCTTGTGCTCGGGCCTCACTATTATCGAAGCTTGGATTTTTCATATCGATCTATGTATTACGAATTTTAAAACATATAGAATCTGAAAATTAAACAAATCACATTATTTTGAAGGGCTTTAAATATACATATACTCAACTCGAAGGACATTTTTGGAACATGGTAAATGGTCACGGATGCTGTTGATAAATCGTAAAGTAACAGCACAGAAAAGTTGCTACTCACTCCAATGAATAGAAGCAGGAACAACTTTTTGAAATCATATGATATGTTCAGGTACCCAGGGTTATTTAAAAAAAAAATCACTTTTTCAACTTTTCAGCCAAAAGGTTTTTTATTCTCCTGTCTTTTATATTGCCCTGTACAAATGCTAACATAAGGCAAAAAGGATTTTTCCAGTCGGATAATTTTTATTGGTGGCGCAAGTGGGAACAGATTTTAGAAGTTTCACACATTTTAAATTCTAGCAAAAACTGTATGATCATATAAATTTTAATCTTAAACTTTGACATTTTTTTTGCATTATATTGGTTAAAATATTAAAAATTTGTTTTTATAGTAAAAATTTCGCTACCTGAACATATCATTTGATTTAAGAAAGTGGTTTCTACTTGTATTCGTCGGAGTGAGTAGCAAATTATCTGCGCTGTTATTTTATGATTTGTGTCCCAAAACTGTCCTTTTACTGTCTCTAAAGTGCTCTACTTAGACAAACATAGTTTTATACCTATACACCATACATATTAATATCTACTACCTATAAATATATCATACTTAAATTAATATTAAAATTCCATCCAATTTTTTAGAGAACTTTAAAAGATATTATGGAATCCAGAGTACTCATTGTGACATTAGTGCTACTCATAGCCGTACAAAGCACAACCTATGCAGTTGTTATGCGTAAGTTTCAATGCTCTATTCTAAAATACAGACTTTTATAAACAAATCCCTATATAAGTTATTTTAACAATTTCTTGCCTCCATTTACTACAATTTAGCCGATTATATACAAGTCTGCTCGCGGAATGATCCAAAAATTAGCGAATGTGTCAAGAATACCGTACATAATATCCGCCCATATCTAAAGAGTGGCATTAAAGAGCTTAATGTACCGGCCATGGAACCATTATATATTGGTGATTTAAATATACTCGAAGGTGGTCCGGCCGGAATAAATGTCAAAGCTAAAAAATTAAACATTTATGGAGCATCTAATTTTGAAATCAAAAAAATTAAGTAAGTCAAGAAGAAATTTAACCATCTTCGATTAGGATAATCTAATAGTACTATATCTAATGATTCTTGCATGCTTTCAGGGCATCGGATAATGGAAAGCGTTTTGATTTCGAATTGGCTTTACCAAGTTTGCAAGGCGAAGGTAACTATAATATAAATGGACAAATATTAACTTTACCATTGAAGGGTAATGGTCCATTTACTGGGAATTTCAGTAAGTCCAAATAGTTACCTTTTCTCCACAGAATTTTAATTTTAAACACAAGTTTTTTTTTATTTTTTATTTATTATAGCAAATTTTTATGCTTTCGTCAAAGTTATGTTCGAAGTGAAAAATATCAATGATATTGATTATATTTCAATCAAAGATCTCACCGTTCGCATTCGTACCGGTAGCGGAAGCTTAAAACTGAATAATCTATTTAATGGTGATAAAGCTTTGGGAGATGTTATTAACGATACAATCAATCAGAACTTTGAGATTTTCACAAATGAAATGATTGGACCAATTGAAAAAGCTCTGGAAAGGAAATTCTCAAGTATAGCCAGCAAAATTCTGGAGAACTTCACATACAATGAACTATTTCCAGTTTAATTCATTACTAGTGAAATTGTATAAATTTATTGTTGTTTCTTTTTCATCTTAATTTTTATACTTGTTTAAATGTGAATTAGAATGTGTAAATTAAGTAAATAAATTTTTTTCTACAATTATTATAAACTATAAAAAGTAAGTGTAAGTGATTATCATATAAGTGAAATGTGTGATAACTTTATTTGAAATACTAGATTTGGTATAATTAAATAATTAAATGTTTATGTACATATATTGGAAAAATAAAACTGATAGTTTCCATATAATATTGCGATTTTACTAATACTAATAGGATAGTTTTATGTAACCAGTTTTTTGCAGAACTGCATACACAATTGGCCAAAAGCGAAGCGCTTTAAATCAATATTCCTTCTTTTATTCCAACAGATTTAAATTGTTTTGACAAATTTGAGAAATACGATTTAAGTTTTTGGTCTTTTTTTATTAAAATATATTTTTTCCAACATTTCCCATTAAAAGAAAAAATACATATTTAGCATATTTTGAATTAGGGATTTCTTTCGGTTTTTGAACCAAATCCTTTTTGAGCAGAACCAGTTTGAGTTACTTGAAATATAGGTAAAAAATTTAAAAAAAAATTTAATATTTTAAAAATAGATGACGGAATAAAACATATGTAATTGGAGAAACTTACGATTCAATAAGCCATGCCAGCCCCTCACATTGGGGCCACTTATACGAGAATGTTTCTTCAGGCCCTAGATAACTGGATCAATAGCAAATTGAATGAATACATTAAATTTTTCCTATACATGTTGCCATCTTTCAGGTAATTTAATAAAATTTTTAATACTTTCAACCGAAATAAAGCGTATTCCAGCAATAACGTCGGTGAGCCAAAACTTCACATATACTTTTTTCCAAATAATTTTTAACCAGCCTAGAAACATAAGGCCACACGTTGCCATGTTGGAAAGGTACGTTCTCGTGCCTGGTCGCATTTTATCGTCGTTTCACCTGGTTTTAGCAATACAGAGGATTACCTTGGCGCCAAAATCTCCATCGAATCTTTTAAAGCGTCAAAACTATAATTTGCATGTTTCACCGTAAGATCCCAACAGCAATCAATGACTTCGAATGATTTATAAAAGCAAAAATTCCCACAAATGCTGTTTATTTGGCACGTATGCTGGACACGTTTGTAAGGTCATGGTTAGGCTGTGGTTATATTCAAATTTTACTCGGCCATGCAATTGTTCTTGCCCGAACACGAAAAAAATAGCTTTTACTCACTCTCACAGTGAACACGATATGCTGGATGAAATGTACACCGAGCACGCCGAGTATCCAGGATGTCAAAGAGTTATTCTGCAAAGAAAAGAACATAAATGTATGTAAAATAGAAGGAAAACATGCAAACCTGAACATCACTATTTTCATATGCAGAAAAGCGAAGTTGTGAATTTGTTTAGTTTTTTATATTATTCATAAAATATTGAAGAAAAATCATATTATTTTCATAGTTTTTCAATTATATTATTAATTGCACTCTCCATATTGATAAAATCGTTTAAAGTTTTTGGTATACCATACTATTATTATTTTAGTTACCACTAATGAGATATTTTTTAAATTATGAAAATAGATTGTCCATGAAGTGAATCACAATAAAAAGGCAAATTCCCTCAAATTTAAAAAGTTACTAGTACTGGCGAAATGATATTGAAATTTTGAATATTTAAGAATCTAAAGCATCTTCAAATTTAGTAAAAACATGTACATAATTTATACACAATTGTATCTAATTTAAATCCATTCCTATACGATTTGCTAACCTTTTCATCTAAATTTGTACAACAACATTAAAAATATTGCATGCAAAGAGAAGAAAAGAAAATCTTTTATAATAGGGTTACTTTAGACTGTTGTCTAAAGTAATTGACCCAAAATGACCCAGTGTTCAAAAGTATAGTAGCTTTTCTCGCTACAGCATTGGTTGTTAATACGATTTGTGAGAAAGAGATGAATATATAGATAAGTATGACTATGTAGATATATGGCAGATTGTAAGAAAACATATGTTTTTGCTTCAGTGCACACGGCGTAACTGAATACTTAAAGATACGCTCTTCTTTTCTGCCATTGCTTGAGCGATCTGGAGGCAGTTGAATAACTGAACCGACTGTAAAATACTACTAAATAAGTTTCACTTCTGTGAGTTTTAGTTTAAGAGTTTTTTTTTAATAACTTAGATTTGAATTTTTTGTAAATTGTGGAGAAGTTTCACAATTATTTGCAAATAAATAGTTAAAAATCAAAGCAATAATAAGTCATAAGAAACATCGAAGAAGTGCAAGAGATAACTAGTCAGTTATAAGCAGATATTTTAACAAGAACTACAAGGGTTTACTCAAATTAGTATGTATGGTCGCTGTGGAGTAGTGGTAGTGCGTTGGACTTCTACGCAGAGTGTCCGGTGTTCGAATCTTGGCACTGGCAAAATCAAAAAGTAGAAAAAATTATTTTTCTACAAGGCACCATCTTTTGGCAGGCAATGGCAAACCTACAAGAGTAAAAATTGCCTATGAAAAGCTTTTCACTTCGGGGAACTACAGTTTTATGTCGAATCCGAACGCCACAGTGAAAAGTTTTTCCTGGGACACTCTGCCTAGCAGGTCAAAGCCTTCCCAACTATGCCATGTCGACCACTGTCGAATAATACTAGTTTTTAGAAATGAAAATCCTTATTATCCTGTTGGATAATTTGCAAGTCCAGATTATTTTTCAGCGAAAATAAATCTAAAAGAATCTTACTTAAATTTTTCATAATGTTAATGAATGAGAGTAACCGAAAAATACGTTGATGGTGGGTAATGGTTAACGTTTTAAATGCGGTTATTTGGTTATCTTTTTCTTTTCATGGCACAACAACCCATGAAGGGTATAGGCCGAGCTTTTCGCATCCTCTCATGTTCTGCGAGTTATATTTGTACATGAATGGAAGGAACCTATAGTTTTATGCCAACCACACGTTAGAAGCCATTTTGTTCAAATATCGCTGTCAGTATTGAATTGCAATATACGCCAACCTCGTTTTTACTTCTTTTCCAGTTCTTTTTTCCTTTTTACTTCGTTTTCACAATTACACAACAACAGCAAAACTGAATTCGCCAAATCGCCACATCGAATTCAGTTCGATCATCCCGAACGAAGATTTTTTCATTCGTTCGGAGTAAGTAATCATTTACACCGCCTGATCATTGTTTCTGAACATTTTCTAGCGAACACATTGGTCAACGCTAAGCCATTTACACATGCCGAACGTATGAAGATTCTTTCGTTTGTTCGGGCGGTCAAAATGCATAGTCAGCTAAATTTTACTCTTGTATGTCTGCCAAGACCTTTTTGATTTTGCTTGTGCCGGTATTTGAACCTTGGATACTCTGCTTAGCAAGCCGACACAATACCAACTACGCTACGACGACCAGATTTGTTATAGATTACCAAAGTAAAACTTTGGTTACAGTTTTGTCCGTGGTAAAATAGCTTTTACATAAAATATTCTACACATAATTAACAAAGGTGATAGAAGTGGCACACTATATATTCCTTCCGAATACAATATCTATTAAACAATATCAGAATGAATATTGTCTGTTGTGAAACATTAAAATTTGACAGCCGAATGGCGTAATCTCTCCTGCATATATTCAACATCTGGCAGCACCAATTCAGTTTCTTTCAGATTGACGTTTTCTCTTCTTCGCATTCGACATTTCTTTGATTGTCTCTGACTTACTCAATCAGTGTTTAAATAACAAAAGAGGGCGTGAGGTGGTTGGTCGTGTTGTTTTCGTGTTTAAATTTAACAATAATATAATTAAAGAAATAATAAAGAAAATGTCGGTGTTACATTCCTTTGGAGAATGGGAGCTCATGGGACAGCTGGGAGTTGGTGGGTTTGGCGACGTGGCCTTATGGAAACACCGTTCGACGAATCGAAAAATTGGCAAGTTTTAATCAAAATATGTGTGTATAATTAGTCTAAGAAGTATTGAAATTTATTTCAATTCAATAAATCTATCAAGTTCAAGCGTGTTGTGTATTTACGTACATACGTGCAAACGAAATGTGTGACTCAACACTCAGCGCTATTCCGGGAATTATATGGCGTTGTTATCAAAAAGCGTTTGCTGTATTTTGTTTATTGTTGGTATTTAGCAGTGGCAGCAACTTCGCGACGTGTTTAGCTCTATTACAAGGAAAGCTTTGGTACATCCATAAATAAATATGTACTCGATAAATAGCCGCAATGGGACTGCATCGATCTTGCCGCTGCCGTTGTGTGGGCTAACGTTATCGCCAGCACATTGTGCGTATGTGTTTGTTGAGTGGCTAAAATGTTTATGTTAAGTTTCAGTGTTCAAGTTGGAACAATGCCAACATGTTTAAATTAGTAGCCGGAGTTCTTTGTATTTTGTGTGTATTTTTTTGTGTATTTTTTGTGATAATTGCTGCTTTTTATATCCTGCATCACTCTGTGCACCGTGTTGGTATATTAGTTTTTTAACGGTAATTTGTAACTCTTGAATGAAATTCTTTCATTATGCGATCGATTTTGTTACAACGCACCTGTTAACTCGTGCAAACCTTGAGCAGTTATTCCTTATCGACAGGAAAACGTACTGGAATGGGTAAAATTGGTCAAGTGGGCGTGGTACCTACAAATTCGATATACTTCAATTGGGTGGTTTACACGGTCGAGCATGTCTCACAACCGCGTTTGACAACCAATATTATGAAAACATAATTTTGCGATGGTACTGTGAAACTAGGGAAAATATTTACAGTGTCGGACAATAAAATGAGAACACCTTGCACTATAAAACTTCCATTGATTTTTTTTTATCGGACTGCTTATAGCAAACAATTTTTATAGAGAAGCAAATGGTATGGTATATACTTTATAAATTTCTAGGTGCCAACACTACATTTAAATATTTTTTGGGGATTCCCAAACAAAAAAGTTGAAGCGAAGCATTCGAAGGCGGACAATACAATAAGAGCAGACGAAAAAATTTATATTTTAAAAAGAAAACTTAAATCTGTTTTATAATTTGTACTGGTAAGCATTTAAATGGTAGCATTGAGGGTAATTCAACAAATTAAATGCAAACTATTCCGTAATGACACAGCAAAATGGGTCGAGCAAAGCACTGTAGCAAGGAGGAGCGTGATTTGGGGGAAAAACTGCAAAATGAGGGACAAAGCATCCACCAAATAGCTAAAACTATTAGCAGATCCTCGACATTTGGCTACCAATCTTTATTACCTCAAAAATTTCATTGCAAGAGAGGTAGGCCACGCAAAACTACAAGAAGAAGCATCATGGTATGGGAATGCTTCTCTTGGTATGGTGTGGACCCTCTGTATTGAATAAATGAAACGATGGACAGATTCCTTTACGTAAACATCCTTCAGGGGATGATGCTTCCTTATTCTGAATGGGAAATGCCCCTGAAATGACAAAAACAACAGGATAACGACCCAAAGCACACCTCAATCCTTGCGCGAGATAGATTTTCCCATAATGGAATTCCCGTTATGACCTGACCTTCAAAATCTCCTGACCTTAATCCAATCGAGAACTTGTGGAATATTGTCAAAGAGAAGATTGGCAGTACCAGAGCTAAAAACAAAGACGAATTGTGGCAAAGCATTCAAAGAGCGTGGTATTCTATACCCCAGGCTACTTGCGCGTCTCTGGTGGAATCAGTGCTTAGCAGGTGTAAAACGGTTTTAATTAACAAAGGCTATTCCACAAAATATTAGCATTAGTGAACAATTTGAGTGGCCGCTGTGGCGTAGTGGCAGTGCGTTGGTCTGCTACGCAGAATGTCCGGGGTTTGAATCTCGGCACAGGCAAAATCAAAAAAAAAAAAAAAGAATGAATAATTTTTCTACACGGCACCACCTCTTGGCAGGCAATGGCAAACCTACTAGAGTAAAAATTGCTATGAAAATCTTTTCACTTCGCCGTTCGGATTCGGCATTAAACTGTAGGTCTCTTCCATTCATGTACAAATATAACACGCACTACATGAGTGGATGCGAACAGCTTGGCCTAGGCCCACCATGGGCTGTTGTGCCATTAAAAGTAAGTGAAGAACAATTTGAGTCAATATTATATAATTTTTTTTTTTAATTGTAGCATTCTTATTGATTTGTCCTTTTGAAATGTGATTTTATGTATAACTTTTAAAATTCTTTTTTTACACTGAATTGATTTTGTTTTTGTTTTAAGAAAAAATTAAACTTATGGAATAAATGAAAAAAAGTAAATACCTTTTAAATTTATCATAAGCCTAGAGAAATATTTTTTTAATTCAGAACAAGGTGTTCTTATTTGATTGTCCGACACTGTATATTGAGCAGCAAACGTGGAAATGCAGCACTTGTAAGAGTTTTTAGCTATAGAAATGAACAATTTTAATGCATTCTTTGTTTATTTATCTGTGAGCACAGATTTTTCCTATTAAGGTTTTTTTTTTTTGCAAATGAAAATTGTATGCTCGTCACCCAGACAGAAAAATTAAAAATATTTGAAAACCGATTACCATAACATGATGGTAAAATAAATATCTTCTAATAATCTCGTGGCAGACAATGTCCAACCTACAAGAGCAATTAAAAGATTTTCACTTCGCCGTTCTGAGTCGGCACAAAAATGTTGGCAGCTTCTGTTCATGTACAAATACCATATAACACGCACAACATGAGTGGATGCTTAGAGCTCAGCCTAGGTCCTACATGAGTTGTGCCATTAAAAGAAAAGAATAAAGAAGCATTTGGTGCACCGAGTTAGATTGTAAAAGAAATATTGCATGTGAATATTATTAAAATCAGATTATGAACAGATTCACATACCGTTAAATGTAAACAGGTATTTTATTTTGAAAGTGTGTAGGGAATATAAAGTTCGGTCGCTCTCGAACTAAGTTTTCTATCTAGTAACAATTGTTGTGCGAAAAGTTTGTTTGCTTACAGTTGAAAGAAGACAAAAAAAAAACCGACAGAAACAAAGATTGAAAAGAGTTATTTTGGGAACGGATTTTGATTTTCAGTGAGTATTTTTTGTGACTAAAAATATATCGCGTGCCATAAAAAGTTTTAAATAACACACTCTCCTGGACATTGTACAATATGTGCTCGTTAACATGAATACTTTATTGTATACCTAAATTCGGAAAAGCCGAAAGGGCGACGGCCTTACACTAACTGTTGAGTTACCGTTGGCGTATTTTTTTTTGTCGCCCATAGTTATTCTATTCGAGCATTAAAATAAATGAATAAAATTTATTACCTGTTCCAAAGCTAATAAAATTTTCATAAAGTTTCTAACGATGTACATACATTCAAATTTCCAGTTCGCGAATCAAACTGTATTTTGTGACGAATATATTACCTACACGTGAAGGTACAGTAGATAATGCGAAGATCGGAAACTATAACAAGAGGGTTGTTTGTGTTTTAAGGGAATCGCTTGAGTGGCAATTTTGATTTTACGCAAGGTGGGGCGTGGTAGTATATTTTATTATATATAGTATTATATATAATTAATTAATTATATATTTATAAATAACTTAATTGTATCAATTATTCACACGAATTTTCTTAATCTAAAATTATAATTAAATTTTAATTAGGGGTTAAGTATTTAGCTATTTAATTTGCTATTTGATTATGTCACGCTCAGTGCACAGTGATTAACAAAAGTCGAGAATTTTGTGGAATCATAAATAATTTAATACCAATTTACATCAAATACTTAAACTAACAAGAAGCTTATGGAGTATCCACTAAGAGTACTAGAGCTATTGTAATTTTGTCATTCGAGTAACTTTATTTAACAATTTACTTAATACTGGAACTCATCAAGGCCCAACCAAGGCTTTGAGGACATAAAAAATCTAAAATTTTGTTAAAGATAGATAAGGTTCCAGTATAAATTTTGTATTTAAACTAATGAACGCGAGGTAAACGAGGAGAGTTAAACCAAAAACCGTCAAAAACTTAATTTGAAAAAAAAAAACAATGGCTTTGATATAATTATTTATTTACATATATTGATTACACTAGTTTACAGACGATATTCGTCATAAATACTCCTATTCAATTCTTACTTTGATCCCTAATCGTACGTCCGAAAAGATTAATAATGTCGAATTGGTTCCGAATTGGTTCAATCGGAAAGTGATGTATAAGTGTAGACAATTTTAATAGTGTTTTGTTTGTTCAAATCGAACCACTGGAACTATCTCAAACACCAAACCATAGAATTTAAAGTGTTCCTAATTGTCGAATTCAGCAGCAGTAAAACTGAATTTTATTAACTAGTGTTAATTCTTTATCTTTTTATTTTAATAATGAGTAACAATACCGGGAAATTCATTATCGGAAAGTGTTCAAAAAAATATTTTATGTGCAAATACTATAATTTAAGTAATATAATATAATTTAATTTATATTTTTTGATATCTCTAATCTTATTTTCCACATTTTAATATTAAACATGTTTAATTCAGAAGTGAATTAATGGGATATTAAAACACAAGGAAATTTGTATTTAAATTTAACAGTATTAGGCAATTTATTGGAAGAAAAAATTATACAATAAATATATTGAAGAGCCCAAACGACCGGTGTGAAGAACTCAGAGAAAGCAATGTATCGAAAAGAAAGGATAGAGAAAATGAATAGGAAAGAAAAGGTGCATTAGGGTTGCTTAAACAAAACACAATCGATTTATTTTCCAGTAAATATTGCTCTTGAAAATGTTTAAATCGTTATCATAGCTGATATTAAGCCTAATATTATTTTTCTGAGTCAAACATCTTCGAGTTTTTTAGGTTGTTACGTTGTAATTTCAATCAATACTAAAAGTAATCACAAGTTTTACGTTGTATAAACAGAGATTAAAGATATATCGTTTGCAAAATGAATTGTTTATTTTTTTTTTTTTTTGTTTTTACCTGTTGTTAGTTTATTTTCTTTTATACAGCAATCAAACCCTATGAATGCAAAGCGTTATAGAGCGTTATTTTCGTCGGTCGAGAGAGGGCTCTGCCTCTCAATTCCCTACTGAGGCCGTTGAAACACCTATTGGCAAGAATTAATCTCCGCTTGATCTCAAGGCTGACATTATTGTTGGCGTTAATGCTGGATCCTAGGTAAACGAAATCCTTGACGACTTCAAAAGTATAATTGTCAACAGTGACATTTTGTGAATATTGGTTTGTTGACACAAGGTATTTCGTTTTGCCATCGTTCACCACTCGACGAGACACCCTTTCCAGATTGGAGAATGCTGCAATGACCGCTCCCGCGTTGGAGCCAATGATGTCAATATCATCAGCGTATAGTAGGAGCATGACACTCTGTTAGAAGACAATGCCAGAGATATCGATGTTCGCAGCTCGAATTATTTTCTCGAGCATAAGGTTGAGAATCCTCTTTGGAGAGGTCTGCCCCAATTATCAATGCGCTGGTGGCATCGGTTAGTGTCATTTTGCAAAGACGACGGAGATTTGCAGGGATACCAAAATCAGACATTGCGGCGTACAAGTGATCCCTAATCGTGCTGTCGAAAGCGGCTTTATAATCAACGAATAGATGGTGCGTGTCGATATGTTTTTTTCAGGTCTCTTCCAGGATTTGGCACAGTAGAAAAATCTGGTCGATTGTGGATTTATCAGGCCTGAAGCCACACAGATCAAATAAGTTCCATATATTAGATTTTGCTGTATGGAGTAGTTACTATATTTACAAGAAAATAAAGGATTCAGATGGTGGCTTCCTCGATTTGAAATATAATCTAAAAAGTTAGATTTTGAGCCTACCGAAGCTATCAACTGAGCATGATTTGGTGTCTATAATAGTTATTCACAAACTCATATTAAATAGATAGGTACATACATTGCGACAACAAGAATTCTTCAACAGGCAAGAGGCAAGAGGCACACTATCAGGAAAGAATTCCGGCACCACCTAATTATAAACATAAAACATATATCCTCAAATGTAAGAAAAAGGCAGAAAGCTATTAAAATGCTTTCAACGGTGGAAAATAAGTACCAGCTGAACTAAAAAATTAATGTGATTTTTTTAATGTATTTTATATATTGTGCCTATCAATTTAATTGGTTTATAAAGGTTTAATGACGACAAAATAATATACGTCCGTAGTTATTCATAAGTATTTGAGTATACGAGTATATTATTTAGTTGTCCTGCAGAAAGATATACATAACTTTATTTATTTTTATTTTTTATATTATAGTCAACACTCAGGGTGGGTGTACCCCTATGACTGCAGAGAATTGTGTTGATTGGAAGGAAGATTGATAGGTGGGAGGAAGAAGGAGGGAGAATGAGAGAGGAAATTCAATCACAGGACACCGTTAAAGAGATAGACATCCATTGTGGCAAGTGTTATGCCTTTACCACAATGAACTTCAGTTTATCAATGTCGACTATGACCGCAGGATGTAGCGCCAGCGAAAGGCATAGGAAGGACACGGAAAGTGTACCGTTACCTGACAAGAGTGGTGCTGTGTAGGAAAATTGTTTTTTTCCATAATTCATCATATCGTCATCACTTACTAAGGACCTATTTGACATTTTTATTTTTGTTTTTACAAGAAGAAAAAAACTCCAAAATTTCCAAAAACATATTGCTTTAAATAATTTTTAGTTGCAGTTTAGATTCCAACGCACTAACTCAATTCCAAATCATAAAATAATTCTTTTAACAAAATTATACAACTTTTTTTCTTCTCTGTGTAAAAACCAAAATGTTATTTAGGGCCTTTCTAAATGTTTGGTACATACGTACACATGATTATTGGCGACATTTACTTTATCCTCTAATTTAATAAGCAACAATTTGATTTCAGTCATTTTGTTCATTTATTATTTACATACATAAGTACAATCTCAGTTCGAATTCGTTTCATTTAAGTTATTTATTTTGTTTATTTTGCACAAAACAGCAACGAAGCGTTTGAAAGACAATAAAAATTTCCGCGAAGACGAAGTTTCAAAATTGAAACAGCGGTGGCAGCAAGAGTATAAATGGATGTTGAGTACGAATACCCCATTTATTGTGCGTGGAATTTCGTTGAACGATGCAGTGTTTATGGCATATCTCAATGATAATCACGCCTGGTGGCCATTGCCCGTTCTCGTGATGGAATACTGTAATGGCGGTGATTTACGTGCTCAATTGCAGAAAATTGAAAATCTGAATGGCTTACATGAGTATGAAGTGCGAGAAGTTTTATTCTCATTATGCCGTGCTATCGATCATTTGCACAATAAAGTTGGCATTGAACATCGTGACTTAAAGCCGGATAATATTGTGATACATCGAGAAGGCAAACAAAGATTTTACAAGGTAAATGTTGTTCATTTATCTATTTTAGCTTACAATTCATGCAATCATTCCAAAATTCACATACTATATTGATATACATATGTACTTTAATGATATTGGACTCGACTCGACTCTAAAGCTTTCGAAGTGGCCTGTACAATGTGCGCGCAGATATTAGTTGGTAAAATAGAAACAGTCAATTTTCCCCAGCAGCTCCGCGTTTCACCGCCGAGGCTAAAATATGTAGAACATCTTTCTAGTCGGAGCGGTTTCTTCCATTCCTCCAAAGTAACTTCTAGATATTTATACATTTGATTAAATCAGTATCGGCGCATAGCTCACACAGTTCCTGGTTCCATCTTCTTCGATGCACGTGTCGTTCGCAAGAGCGGACTCTGCTTTGAAATTAATTACCTGAGTTCATTTTCGATACTGAGTCCAAGTCAATGACATTTGAAGTGAGATTTTCTGATTTACAGTTGCCGGGGATACAAAAATCTATTAGCACATAAATATTATTGAAATCATTGCACATACAACGCACAGTGCATGATTTGTTTTACAGAGACTTAACTTGATGGGTATGAGGTTTCTAGAAACGCGACTAGGGACAGCAATGCATAGTTCATTCAACAATTTGAACACAAAACAGATCTTCAACATAACTCTTCGGCTCTCAAGTGAAGGAAAATTGAGTAATTTTACTTAAACTTTATAAGAATCAAGGGGTTCCAGTTCAAACTTCGTAAAGCAAATAAAAGAAACTGTTTTTGAACAGACCCCACGTTATTAATGTAACAACTGCATTGAGGACACCAAACATTCGAAGCATATTCCAAAATCGGTCGTACAAGTGAAATATACAACATTTTAGTGATATAAGGGTCATTAAATTCCTTTGACCGTCTCTTAATAAAACCTAAGACGCCTGTGGCTTTATTTATACATCTGTTTATATGTAAATTGTAGCGAAGTTTAGGGTCCATTTGAAGACTAGCCAGAGGCTTAGTGCCAATAATTTAATAATAAAACACATAATTTGCAACCAATGGCACCCTCCATGAAAAAATCATAAATTTACATTTATACAAGTTCAAAGTCATCAAATTTAAAGAACACCAGTCAGAAAATGAAGATCGCTCTGTCACGGATAAATAATGTGGCTAAGAAAGCGTTGGATCATTTGCAAACATCAATACTCTAGAGTATCGAATAATAAACACTCCGCTCCACCTCCGCTACTTACTCCTATATTTAGGGAGTTTTCGTAAATTTTTCATTTTCAGTATTTTCTGCATTATGGTAAACTCGAAAAATATATAAAAACCTTTAAAGAGGTAGAGGGTTGATGTAAAAGCAAAAAAAAAAAATATTTATCTTAACATCAGGAGCATCTTTGCCTCAGACAGCAAATCTCTAGCTGTTCATGTTAATTTTGATTGCCATTGATTACAATGACATGAAAAGTCTCACCTTATGCAGGTAAAATAAAACCAGGACTCTGTTGCACACAAAAAGTTGTAATTTGTTGGACCGTGTTGTCAATTATTTTACTCTTGTACAAGAGTACACGCTCTAAGAGAAATTACTATGTATAATAAAAAAAAAAAAAAAACTACTACTTCTACTGTTTCAAGTAGATATGTGAAATTCTGCGAATTGGATAAGCGAAATCGAAGGAAGACTTTCTACATGGCACCACCTCTTGGCAGGCAATGGCAAACCTACAAGAGTAAAAATTGCCTATGAAAAGCTTTTCACTTCGCCGTTCGGATTCGGCATTAAACTGTAGGTCCCTTCCATTCATGTACAAATATAACACGCACAACAAGAGGGGATGCGAAAAGTTCGGCCTAGGCCCTCCATGGGCCGTTGTGCCATTAAAAGTAAGTAAGTAAGAAGGAAGACTTATGTTGGTAGGTACCAGAGATCTGCAACGAGTTGTTTTTTCTGACTTGTAGTCAAAGTGCCACTTGTATAAAGTTTGCCACTTTTAACGTTTTACACGCAAAGATAAATTTGTGTTATTTCGTGCAAGAACAAGACAATTTCTCTCTCATCGTCAGTCTCTTCATTTGCAAGTTCGTCGAGTACGGGAACACTTTTTGGGTTGTTTGGGTGAACGCGTTCACCCGTGTTGTACGGGAACAGACATTATGTGTGTGCTCTTACGCCCAGCATCTTACCCGCTGGACCACGTTTGGAAATAACTGCTATAGAGTGTGAGAAGGATGATATTTTTGTTTGGCTTGTGTTTTTCAAGAATATGCTGTCATTGTGGTTTTTATTACCGTAATAATATTTGCAGTGTCCATACATTTTTTTTTATATACAATTTTTTATATATTATTGTATTATTTTATTTTTTTGATTGTTGGTGGCTTTGAGATCTAGAAACATGCATTTCTTTTCTTTACAAAATGCACCAAATTTGGCGTGACTTACCGTCTTTCTTTCGCATTCTGACGCTTTTTATTTTGTCATACTTAGTTGCATACACACTCATCTCATACTTATACTTGCACTTATATGTACATACATACATATGCTGAGAAAGAATCAATATCATCGTTACTACTGGCGGCTTGAAGTCAGAGTATGAATCATACTGAGAAAATTGAATTCAAATTGCGTGTTGTAAACACCACACAAATTTTCTCGAGTCATAGTGAGAAGTAGTTTATGAAATTACGGGTATACTAATATACTCGAGTGTATTCTAATGCTGACTACTCGTTGCAAATCTCAGGTAGGTATTTTACTTTCGGAGTCAACGGTAGAGTCTCTCCCTTCAGTACTGGAAATTGAAACTAGGGAAGTCAACTGGTGCGGTTATTCGACGGTTCGGTTGTTTCCGAAACCTGATATTTCTCAAATTATTTCTCTATACGAAATGCTGATTGTTTATGACAAAATCTAGAGTTTATTCGTATTTTGTGGCGCATTTATATTTCGAACATTTCAAACAAAAAGCCCCTTTCGCTGTGTTAAGTAAACAATAAACAATAATAGCAGTTAAATGAAACGATTAATTCTATTGAAAATCATAAAACAACAAAACAGAAAGTGACGAAAGTGACGATAGCATTAAAAACAATTTTGTGTATTTAGCAAAATCTGAAACAGATCTGAAAAGTTGGAAGCGTTGTACTAAGCGTTGCTGTCGATTCCTCCAACGACAACAATAAGTGAGCGTTGTTTTTTCTTTCTGTGTGGAATATGATCAAAAACAAAATCGATACATTTAAACTGTATTAAACTTATTTTGAAAATGGTATTTAAACATTTGTGGTTTAATTGGGCTTTGTTGATTTTTATGTTATGTGGATTTTTTGCTTCTATACAAATTCTTGTACTTTTTACAGTATATGTTTATGTTTTGTATTGTTTCAATGAATGCTTCGTGTTAAAAATAAGATCAACAATAACAGTAATTTGAAATTTACTTAAAACAATTTTCGGTTGAGTAATCGGAACTTTCAAAAGCCATGCCCAATTATCATATATATTAATTATTATATTATATTATTATTATGTAATTTTTAATTATTATATAATTAACATATATATGTTAGATAAGTAATCTGCGCTTATATACTCGTATACT
Source organism: Palloptera scutellata (assembly GCA_958295655.1). Taxonomy (NCBI): domain Eukaryota; kingdom Metazoa; phylum Arthropoda; class Insecta; order Diptera; family Pallopteridae; genus Palloptera; species Palloptera scutellata. The sequence goes on from OY282450.1 coordinate 65,564,509, forward strand.
TTTACCATATATTGGCATTCTTGGCTATTTATCGTACACTAAAGCAATTTGTGTCATGCAATGTACATAAAAATGAAAATTACATTTAGTGTTTATAAAATTATGAAAATGACTTTAAAAAAATTCTACTCGAAGACAAATACTTTTAATGGAGAGTGTACTCGTTACACCAGTAAAACTGATTGATTAAATCAATACTATTATTGATATACTTATAACTTGTATCATTTTTGTACCCTATCACTTGTAATACTCACAATTAGGCCTCGTAGGAATGATCAGCATGCATAGCCGAGTCGATTTAGCCATGTCCGTCTGACTGTCTGTCTGTCAGCCTACATGATATCTCGAGTAAAACTTGAGCAATCTCAAACAGATATCCCGTATAATAAGGAAGACGTTAAAGTTCAGAAATGGGCAAAATCGGTCAAGTGGATGTGCTACATCCCATACCATATTTAAAGGAAAATCTAAAGCGAATTGAAAAAAATTCGACACATATAATTATTTTTTTTTTGATAATGCAACACTCAGGTTGTACCCCTATGAATGCAGAGCATTGTGGTGATTGGAAAGAATATTGAAAGGTGGGAGAATGAGAGGGAATGCAATCACAGGACACCGAACAGATTGTCAGGATTGAACAATTGCTACAGAAATGGTCAACATTGGTCAACAGCCACGACTACTTCACATACAAGGGAAATTCTTTCTTTCTTTTAATGACACAACAGCCCAAGGAGGGCCTAGGCTGAGCTTTTCGCATCTACTCATGTCGTGCGAGCTATTTTTGTACATGAATGGAAGCTTTTCATAGGCAATTTTTACTTTTGTAGGTTTGCCATTGCCTGCATAGAGGTGGTGCCGTGTAGAAAAAATTTTTTGTTTTTACTTTTTGATTTTGCCTCCTATGCTGAGATTCGAACCCGGACACTCTGCGTAATAGTCCAACAGGGAAATATTCGAAAGGTAATCAATGGAAATAGTGCAGCAAATGGAACCGGAGTACTCATATTAAATAGCTTCAAAAACAACTGGGGAACAGCCACGCTTAAACATGCAAAAAAGTATGTAGCTACAAAAAATATTTCTGTTTGCCGCAGGGTATACAGTATACAGTAACTTTTTTAAAGTAATTTAGGCACACTGTTTGTGCAAAATGAACATCATCAGATCTGTTGATTAAATGATTAATCGCACTGCCTTACATATTGTAACATATAAAAGCACAAAGAATATTTTGCAAAATTTCTTTAAAAATTTATAATATCCTTGTTTTTTTATAATTGCTTTGTTGTTTGCCCGATTTTTGAGGGGAAAGCTGCTTTGAAAGATTCCGATTGTCGATTTGGATTCAGTGTTGTACTCAATGTAGCTGAATTTGAGTACTATTTGAGTGCAATTATTAATGCACTCAACATAAAAGTGGAATGTAGAACTACAAGTATGTACAGTGTCGGACAATCAAATAAGAACCAAAAACCCTAAAAAAATAAAATTTAAAAGGTATTTACTTTTATTCATTTATTCCATAAGTTTATTTTTTCTTAAAACAAAAAACAAAATCAATTCGGTGTAAAAACAGAATTTTAAAAGTTATACATAAAATCATAATTTCAAAAGGACAAATCAATAATAAAAAAAATTTATAAAATATTGACTCAAATTGTTCACTAATGCTAATATTTTGTGGAATAGACTTTGTTAATTAAAACCGCCTTACACCTTCTAGGCATTGATTCCACCAGAGACGCGCAAGTAGCCCGGGGTATGGAATACCACGCTCTTTGAATGCTTTGCCACAATTGGTCTTTGTTTTTAGCTCTGGTACTGCCAATCTTCTCTTTTACAATATTCCACAAGTTCTCGATTGGATAAAGGTCAGGAGATTGTGAAGGCCAGGTCATAACGGGAATTCCATTATGGGAAAACCGATCTAGCACAAGGTGAGGTGTGCTTCGTCGTTATCCTGTTGCATTTGGCATTTCAGAGGCATTTCCCATTCAGCATAAGGATGTTTGCGTAAAGAAATCTGTCCATCGTTTCTGTTATCCAATACAGAGGGTCCACACCATACCATGAAAAGCATCCCCATACCATGATGCTTCCACCTCCGTGCTTAAACGTCTTCCTAGTATATTTTGGGCTCAATTCTGCATATTGCGGGCGTCTAACCCAACGTGTGCCGTCACATCCAACAAGATTCACCTTGCTTTCGTCTGTCCATAGTACGTTATGCCATTTTTTTGCATTAATTGAACCATTCCACTCAATATGCACTTTAGCGAACTCTATGAGACACTTTCGATGCTTTGTGTCAAAATTTTCGTGCTGTTCTCCCATACATTTTTTTTCCACCAAACGTCTCCTTACTGATCGAGCACAAATTTGAACCCCTGTCGCCTCTCTAATTGCGGCAGCTGCCTTAAATGGATCGCGTGCCGCCAAAATTTTTATGCTATTGTCATCTGCACTTGTAGTTTTGCGGGGCCTACCTCTCTTGCAATGAAATTTTTGAGGTAATAAAGATTGGTAGATAAATGTCGAGGATCTGCTAATAGTTCTAGCTATTTGGCGGATGCTTTGTCCCTCATTTCGCAGTTTTTTTCACCAAATCACGCTCTTCTTAGTTATAGTGCTTTGCTCGACCCATTTTGCTGTGACATTACGAAATAGTTTACATTTAATTTGTTGAATTACCCTCAATGATACCATTTAAATAAATAAAATTATAAACAAATTTAAGTTTTCTTTTTAAATATAAATTTTTTCGTCTGCTGTTCTTATTGCATTGCCCGCCTTCGAATGCTTCGCTTCAACTTTTTTGTTTGGGAATCCCCAAAAAATATTTAAATGTAGTGTTGCCACCTAGAAATTTATAAGGTATATACCATACCATTTTCTTCTCTATAAAAATTGTTTGCCATAAGCAGTCCGATTAAAAAAAAAAATCAATGGAATTTTTATAGTGCAAGGTGTTCTTATTTGATTATCCGACACTGTATATGGAACTAAAAACTTGTTTACCAGATGTGACGAAGTACATATATAAAGTATGTAATAGGAAATGTAAGCGGATGCCAGACTGACTAAAATTATATTTATTTCAACGTTTGAGGGTGTTAACGGCCGAAATTCAGTCAAACTAAACATGCTTGACAGTGTTAAATAAATGAATATTCTACAAAATATGTCGGTACATATAATGCCTTAATTTGCACAGTTCCTGACATAAAATTTGTAAAAATTGTGTTTTTGATCGATTATGATTAAGCATACCCATCTGCATCCCTGCCTAAAAGCCATACATCAAAAATTTACGTCGTTTTTCTTTCTATTAAAGATTCATAATGTTTATTGCTTCTACTGAAAAATTTTAAAAAAATGTGTGTTAGTGGTTTTGCATATTAAGGCAGCGATATATGCATATGTACATTGTGGAAGTACTAAGGTTTAAGGGCACCAATCACAGCGCATACATTGTATGTTATCTCTATAAAACAAAAAAGTTTGAAATATGTGATAAGAACGCAAATGATCTAGGAAGGGTAAATATACCATATATGTATATACGAATACTTATACATACCATATATACATATCAAATACATTGTATTCAAGTGAAACTCTAACCATAAAGTAAATAGTTTAATAATTAGTTGTTTTCTTTTTTGTTGCAAATGCTCCGCCTTTATAACGATAAATGAAAACATACAGCGTTACCAGACTGGAACAATATATGTGTGTGTCTAAACCTCTGTTGTTTCATCATATCTATTTTTAGATCGTTCGTATTGTAAATAAGAGTATATTTTTTTTTAAGTGCATCCATGAACACATTCGGTTCACGAAAAACAAAAGAAAATTTATTTGTTGAATCCCAATTCAAGACGTATATAAATAATCTAAAAATATTATATTATTATTATTATTGCGTTTTTTAGCTAAAATAATTTGTCGATATTTTTCTGTTTATATAAATTCTAAATGTCTTCTGTTTTTTTTTTTCTTTCCATGCATTAATATATAAGAGAACTAATATTACTTACTTACTTTTAATGACACAACAGCCCATGGAGGGCCTAGGTCGAGCTTTTCGCATCCACTCATGTTGTGCGTGTTATATTTGTACATGAATGGAAGGGACCTACAGCTTAATGCTGAATCCGAACGGCGAAGTTAAAAACTTTTCATAGCAATTTTTACTCTTGTAGGTTTGCCATTGCCTGCCAAGAGGTGGTGCCGTGTAGAAAATATATTTTTTCTACTTTTTGATTTTGCCTGTGCCGAGATTCGAACCCAGGACACTGCGTAGCAGTCAAACTACTACTACTCAACAAAAAAAATTTTTTTTTATCAATAATTAGCAAAAATCATCCTTATCATAATTTTAAGTAAAAATTATATTATTGATTTTATTTTAGAAAATAAAAAATTGGCAAATTGATAGAATTAGATTCTGGATGAAATTGTTGCAATGTAGCATCATTTGCTAAACATATACGATGAATTGCCATTGCTTCGAAATTCGATGGTAGTTTAGCAAAATTTGTTGAACTTTGGTCAATACATACATCCACGTAAAGAAAGCGTCTCCAATAAAAGATTATTCTACTTGTGCATAAAAACTTCTAAATATGAACCAAATGGTTGGGCAAATATTTTGGTACTTTCTTGAGTGATTTGGTACATTTAGCATAAAATAGCGCTATTTATCAACCCTGGTTCATGTACTCCGAAAAACTTGCAACAAAAAAGCAAAGGTGACAGAAAAAATTACCTGCTAGGAAAATTTTTAGCTGCCGAAGGAAAAATATAACTGTCAGAGATCAAACAGCAACAAGAATTTTGTGTTACTAAATTATTCACTTTTGTGTGTTATTGAATAAAAATGGAAAGTGGAAATAAATTTGCACTCGCACTCGGAGGGTTGGTTAATAATAATTTGGTTATAATCACAATATTTTTCAATTTTCTACTGGTTTTCTGTTTAATCACTTTTTTTGCTATTTTTATTTTTTGAAAAATATGAAGTGACACAGACACATTCACTTGACGGTTCTCTTATTTTACTTAAACCACAAAAGTAGTGTTCCATTTTTGAGGAGTGTCTTATTATTTTTGAACAAAAGTGTAGTATTTTGTTCAAAAAATATTTAATAATTATGAAAATGTATTTGTGAAACATTACTTTGGTATACATCTACAGAAAACTTTTGGAAAATAATGTAAAAATAATAATTAAAAAGAAAAACGAAAAGTAATTTCAACTTAAAAACAATTTTTGGAAATTTAGGTTGTGATGAATAGATAAAAAAAAAAATTTAATTAAATTGTGTGAAGGTGTGGTAATAAAACCATGGTAATCGTTGTAAAATCATGCATGGTATTTCGTGCATAGTTTACAAAACATCTTGCAATGATATGCAAGCTACGAAGGATAAAGACAAAAGGAGACAATAGGAGACGATGGAATGAGGCATGTGGGGTGATATTCCAAAATCATTAGGGAATTTGCGAAAAACATTTTCATTTGTTTTCTTTTGACGCAATTATTAAAATAAAATTAAAATATAATTTATTCTATGTATATAAATACGATCCAGGGAAAAACATCCCTAAAATAGTATGGTAATATATACATACCTCTACTCACTAACGGGACTATTATATTTTCTTTTTGTAATAGTTGTCTCACATTTCCCCATGCCTTCAACTTTTTACTGGAAAAGAAAGTGAACAGTAAAAATGAGCATTTAACGAAATTTCTTTATTTTTTTTTATTAGTTTTATGTGGAAGCCAGCCTTGCCAGATTGACGATTTTTTAACCCCAATGACGATAATCGGTTTTTTGTTTTTAGTTACGATTTTTTATTATTTCTTATTACTCTTCATGGCATTTTCCACTGACTGCACAAAATATCATCTATGGTCGCAGTGCACTACAGCCTTTGAACAACCTTATTTTATAGGTAAACGAATACTTTTTATGTACACACAGTGTTCATTGCATATGTTATAAAAATTATAAGATATACTACATACAAATTAAAATATACATATGTATGTACATATGTTATTAATTATGTGACGATTTTTTTAATGAAAATTATGATTTTTTTTTCTCTGAAATTACGAATTTTGTTTAAAAGTCTACTAGCAAAAATCTTAACGACTACAAAGGAAAACACTTGCTCTGTGACTTTCTTGCTATTTTAAGATACATTTGTATGTCTTTCTCCAAAATAAATGAGCTAGATTTTATTTATTTTTGAATTTCTATATTGTATTTATTGCTATAAATATTTCAATTTCATTTTTTTTATATAACTTCGTATCCTTTTCCAACACTATTTTCTGTATACTTTTTATTTATTTTCATTTTTTTTTTGAATATTTTTCAACCGTTCTCTATTTTTTTTACTTTATATTTAATTGTTATTTCTATGCACGGAAGAAAGATAAGACTCGATAAAATACAAGATACACATTTGTGGATTTTTGGAAAAGTAACTTGTCTTTATTTGCTGCTGAAAACAGGAAACATCTATTGAAGCAATAAGTTGTTTTACAGATATGTGGTATTTTTTTATAAGGTACATTTATCTTGTTTCAGCCTGCTTTTTCGGATTTATTATATTTAATATTTTAACTTTAAAAGCTTAAAAGTAAATTCGTTCAGGCTTGAATTTAGTTTCTCTAGTGATTAGCGAAAAATATTTATTTATTACCTAAACAAATTCCAGTATAAGATAATAATTTTGTTTATGATTATATATTTTTGCAGCTCACCGATTTTGGGTTTGCACGAACTATCACACATGATACAGTACTGAAGAGTGTAGTCGGTACGCGTAATTATTTTGCACCTGAAGTCGTTGACACGGCTAAGTATAAAAATACCGTCGATTATTGGTCGATAGGAATAATAGCATTTGAGCTTATGTGCGGTATATTGCCATTTATACCACATCAGGATTTATTTCAAATCATAAGCAACATTCGGAGTAAGCCATTTGAGTGTATTGCGATAACGGAAAGTCCACATAGCCGAAGTCCACATAACCCACAACAGAAAAAGTTCATTCAACACCGTCACATATTCCCACAGAATCGCATGACCAGCGTTTTTGCTAACAAAATAGTAACTTGGCTACGTTCAGCATTGGATGTAAACTATAAAACTCGTGGTACGAGCGTAATAGAAGCAGCAGTCGTAACTGATGAATTACAAAGAGCATCCACACAGAAAATAAATCGTGTTTTAACGTTCTACTCGGAAATGGATGCGATTTTGCGGAGTAAAATTCTCACAATATTCTCATTGAATACATATCAGTTTTTTTCTTGTGAAGTAACAACCGAATTGACAATATTGGATTGGTTAAATGATGTAGCGAAACTGGTGGGAATCGCACCAAAACAATTGTATGTTATCCTTCCCGCTGGACATCCACATGGACGAATATCAGCCTCCACGAAGCCAATTGACTTTTTTGTCGAGGAATGGCAAGACACTAGTAACGTAAAAAATCCGCTCGCGATGTTATACATTACTGGCGTACCATGCGACTATTGTGCCTTGCCCCCTTACATTTCAGATTTAGTCAAACACTGCCTTAGTAGGCAAGAAATTGAAGAAGGCAACGGGACAGCTGAAGCCACCGACTGGATGTTACGCGAATTTGAACTGCACACGCATTATTTGCTTAGCAATGAAGAGCGTCTTATGAAAACATATCTGGAGGGAATGAAACAATATTCTTTGAATGTAGAACATGAATTGTTTGAGTTCGACAGAGGCGCTAAAAATCTGCAGAAATTTTTAAAGGAGATCTGCTATTTGCGTGGGATATCGGATACATTTTGTTTACAAGTTCGTCAGTTGCAGCAAATTAATGGCTCAAGGGTAAGATAGCAGAATTATTTAGCATTCAATTTCCCAACATCAAGTTTTTGTAGGACAATGATTAAGCATGTGCAAAAAGTTTCGAATGATACTCCATAAACCCAGGTTATTGATTTTTTAAGTTTAAATTTCAAACTAAAAATTTTTCATTTACTTATAAACAAACAAATGAGTTTTTTAGTTATGAAACGTGGTTTGCTTCTCCTTCATTACTGGAAAAATGTATGTTAGTGCATTAGGGGGAAATAAGGTGGTGATATGTGTAATACGTAAAGTCCCTTGTTGATGAACAATTGTTAAATATTTGATTTAATATTATTTAGGAAATCTTTTTGAATCATTGACAGACGAAATTGTTCTCTTTTTAAAGTTGTCATCAGATTTCTTTACGAAATGGCATGGAATAGCAGGGAAATTTTTGTCAACCTTACAGAAAATTGATGTTGAAGTTGGGCAGAGAACTGAAAAACGGTATAATTCAGCGCTGCGACGTGCGGAAGAAGCGGCAAGAAGTACAACTTACGATGATGAACTGAAAAAACGCTATCTACTGCTGTAAGTCAAGAGCTTGTATAAAATTTACCATGTTTATTCGTGATGCTGAAACCGTTTTCTATCCAAAACTAGTTTTTATTCACTCATGAGTGTTTATAAGCAAACATTTTACTCTTTCTCTCAGAAAGTTGAGTTTACAGTCGTTTTGAGTTGTCAATTCAATTTAATCGGTTTTATCAAAACGAATTAATTAATTATGCTATTGTTTTACGAAAGTTTAAACCGTTTCTAGCATCGGATAAACATGGCAATTGTCAGTTAAAATGATAAAATCGTTCTTATCTTTGATTATCTTATTTTCTTAATTTAGTGGACAATTTCAAAGTGGTTTAGATTTAAGGATTAGCGACAAGAAAACTCGCCTTGAATTTTCCCAAAAAGCTATTTACGATTACTTACAAGCACGTAAAGATTTCTTTATGAATCAATGTCAACCACGAAAAAACATTACCCAAGTACATGACGAATATCAACTTATCTGTGTGATTGTTGCTAACGGCTATAAGGAATTGCAACATATTCGAGCGAATTTAGAGGCAGGTTCTCTGGAACTTTTAAAAGAATATACATCGTTGATGAATATTAGCGACCAGATGAGTAACTTATCTTTAGACAGTAGTCCAAATGATGTCGTACTGTTAAATGAAGATTTCCTGGATGATGGAAATCTACTGCTTGTAGATGCCCAGAAAACTATAAATAAAGTGTGAGTTTATTTTCATTGAAGTGTTGAAAATTTTGTTCAATTGTAAATATTAATTACTAATTTTATTTTCATATTTCTATAGCATGGGAATGCAAATTGATGATGCCAACACTGCCAACACTGTTCAGATTCCAACAACAACTATGGAATTTGATGACGTAAACACAAAAACATAAAAGCAATGATGAGTTTGAAGTACAAGATCTGTGGAAATGAATAGACGTTAATACTATTACCAATACGGTCATATGAACACATGCGGCAATAGATTGTGGAACTACATATTTTGTATACCGCACATTGATAACTAGACTGGCGCTATGCAAACATTATTTGGAGATATTAGGCTTCAAAACTAAACTTCATACTCTATTCTGGACACAAATCGTTGCAGTAAAAATAGTCAAGTGTTTTTTTTTTTTTTCATTTTAGTTAGCATTAAATGAGAAAAACTTATCGTTTTTGTATTTAATGCGCCTTTATACACTCAACTCCTGATATACACGGTTTTTTTTCAATTTAAATATATTATCGTATTTCCGAGAATGGTACCCTTCATACGTACCAATATTCCCGATATGTTTATGTCTCTTTAAAGTTTAATTTTGATTTTGACAAAAGATAAATTTTAAAGTAAAAATGAATTATTTTTAATATCCTTGCATCATTCTATTTGATTATCATTTACGTTTCTATAATTCTTTTAATTAAATTTAATTTGTTTGTATATGCAACCGGGGTTTCGTTTTACACGGTTTGGCGTGTAACGTTTGCATCAACCGTGTATATCGAGGATTGTATGTTCATGGCGTTATACAGTGACTTATAGTTTTAAGCAAAAGTAATTATGGTCTATTCGCCGTGTTCAGTACGAAAGAAGATTTCACTTTCTAATTCATAATTTTTGGAAAATTAACGATGACATTCATTTGAACTTTTACGAAATGTATGACTTAAAGTGATAGGTGCATTACGCTGTGGCGTAATGGTAGTGCGTTTGACTGCTACGCAGAGTGTCCGGGGTTCGAATTTCGGCACAAGCTAAATCAAAAAATATAAAATAATTTTTTACACGGCATCACCTCTTGGCAGGCAATGGCAAACCTACAAGAGTAAAAATTGCTATGAAAAGCTTTTCAATTCGCCGTTCGGATTCGGCATTAAACTGTAGGTCCCTTCTATTCATGTACAAATAAAACAAGCACAACATGAGTCGATGCGAAAAGCTCGGCCATTGTGCCATTAAAAGTAAGCATATATATATATAAATGAAAATAGTAATAGTTGCTTTTCTTTAAAATCAAATACTTTGGCTAATATGACAAAGAAACGTTGTACCCACCTGCAGTCAAACTGTTCCCACTCTTCAAACTATTGTTTCCATTTAAAATTAATCTATATATATTTGACTTAACACTTTGTTATAAGTTTAACTGGACTCAAGTATTCAAAAATGATTTTCATGATTGCTGCAGGTATTTTAGCCTTTGTTCTTCACTAATGTGTAAGTAAACTTTATTTATTTATTGGAAAAATTTACTTTGCTCCTAATGTTATTTTATAAATTTCAGTTATTTTACAATGTTACCCTTCTCTCAAAACTATGGCATTCACTTGAACTTTTACGATAGACAATTGTTCCCACTTTAAAAATCCCTCTCATAATGCGTACCACAATTAACAAACGACTTAGTCATGAAACTTCCTCACATACCATAAATTTGGTGCCATTCATTTTGAAAGTTTAGCCAACCAAAGAATGAATCAAATGGTAGAAATTTGCAATTGATCCTCAACAGTTCTTTATGTTTCGTATTGATTTACTCGGACAAGTTTTTTTTTTGTTATTTACGACCAACGGGAATAGACCAATCTGTCTTTAATCATTTAAGCTATAAAGCATCTTTTAACATAATTGAGTACGATGCAGTGCATTAATATTTGTAATATTATATTTGCATATATGTTAACTGATTATGTAATTATTTTATTTTTATGCATACTATGCATTAATATGTATGTGTGAATATATGTTATGTAACTTTAAAATGCTCATTAACATTATGCATGGTATGTAAATATTTATACTGTTGTGGCAATATGACAAATAGATGAAGTCAGCATAAGCACAGCTTAACCGTAATAATAATTTGTACCTACTTAATCGAAAGTGAAGCATTTAGTTGCGGAATATGCGCTTGCAATCGAAACAGTTTCATTTCGCTTAGCTTTCAGAACACACCGCCTAATGTTTCTCCATTGACTTTTTCAGTTGCACAGTGTGACAACTACTTTTCGGGCATGTGTTTTTTTGTTTTGTTAGAAAACCGCATGTTCGAGAGCTGAAATTTAAATTTGTCTCTTAGCATTATCCAAATCGTTTTTTGTTTTGTTTTAAAAACAAATAAAATTCAATGGCGGTATAATTTTTGACATATCGCCCCACAAGCAACGTATACACATATGTAAATGAAAGTTTTATTATAAATATTGTTTTATTTGGAATATTTAATACAATTTAACAATTTTAATATAAGTTGCTTTATTTGAAATGATGAAATAGATTTTTAAGAACGGTAAATTTAAATATCAATTATAAGCGAGGTTAATCGACACCACCGTTGCTGTCAAGAAACTCTAGCTTACTGGACTGAGTTTTTTATATATAATCTACGCTCTGCGCTTAAACCTCTTATACGCTATAGTATAAGAGATGAAGATACAGGTGCAGTCTCGAAACAGTGGGACTATGTCACTTGTATGTACATATGTATGTAGATTCGAGTATGTAATTCTTTAATGTGTTTCTGATTTAATTTAACATTTTTAAACTTTTTTACCATCACAATGTTTGTTACAAATTCGTATAAGTTTTATTAGCAGATATATTTTTATATATATTGTAAGTAAATGTATGTTTTTTATGTACAAAATACATACGTATAAAAAATATATAAATGTATTATTTGCTTCTATACTATATACATAAATACTAGCCTGGTATATTTTTAGAGCAAGCTGGGTTTGAATTTATTTTTTTTTTTAAATATAATATATGTTTGCTGTGTTATTTGGTTTATCTTATTATTATTTCGTTTTTTAAATAAAATCGAACAACAAATCATTTGTTTTTGCTGATTCATATTTGTTTAGATTTCATACCATATTTCTATATCCTATACATTCTGTGCGGGTATATTGCACAAGGTACATGGTTTTTATCGGTCGAGTAATGGTCTGTAACTAGTGTTTCGTTTTTTCTTTCTTTTAATGGCATAATAGCCTATGGAAGGTCTATGTCGAGCTTTTCGGATAAAAAAAAAACTATCGATACTTGTTTTGAATACTGGCTACTTTTAGTACACGTTACTTTTAAATTAGCATTTACTTGGTGTCGAGAAAATAATATGAGTATTTACTTGCAACTATTGCTCATTGTAGAGTTGCAAAATACATTTTTTGTCACTTGAAAACTAATTTTCATTTTTCTTTATTTTTGAATTTTTGTTTTTACGAAAGGCTAAAAGATGATCGTAGCCAAGCGGAAATGACAATCTCTATCATCAAGTATGAAAAAGTGGAGGCCCAACAATATTCAGAATCTGCTATCGTGAAAAAAATCCTTAAATCCAGCACCGAGTGATATCCAGAGTGCAGACTTCGCAAGCAACTTGAGGCACAACAGATTTCGAATTCCATTGTATAACAACTCGCCAAGACTAATGCGGAGAGACAGCATGACTGGCAAATGGATTCATTAGAGCCAATAATTGCATTAACACTCATCTCATTGAGTACAGACGAAGGTACTCAGATTATGCAGCACCAGGCAGTTATTGAGTTGGCCGAATTCCCAGTTCCTCAACGAAAGAGAAGGGCATAAGATTTATTTAAAAATTTTATTTACAAAAATTTCCTCCATGGACAGAAAACAACTCGCATCAGCACAACAAAACATAAACGAGGTTTGCCAAGTTTCTAGTCAACCTCATAACATTCGCGAGTTCTCAGAACGGCAAGTGGCAAATTTTACACCTGTTGAGATTATGCAACCTGAATATTTTGATGATAATGATTGTTATAATAAGATTATAATTATAATGGTGCTGATCTTGCAGAGGGCGTTGGATGCATTGGAAATGCAAACGATCAAAATGAAGTTAATCCAGATGTAGGACATCTGGGATCAGAGAATCATCAAACTGGATTATACAAGACTTACCGTTTGCATAAATCAGTACATAAATATTTCAAACATGTTCGTTAAAAATTCCTTCGGCCGCGCCTGTGTCTGCGATAGACTCTGGTCTTTATAAGATTACTAAACTTAACCGGAAAATTGCTTGTTTTTTTCAATTCCTTAAATTAAAGCACAATAAAAGAAAGAACAACAAATCCTAGTTACGTGGTATTGTAAAATCATGGCACTTTGAGCAGTAGAGAAAATAGTCATAGCGATAAGTTCGGAGATTAAAGCATCTATGGGAAAGGCTTGATAGACTAAGTACATAGTCATTTGATTTTGTGACTGTCAAGCAATTACAGGCACAGAGCCATGATACGAAAATTTCTTAGGATAAAGCTCCTGCGCGTTTTGTATCTATGCTTCCAAGGATTCAGTTATATTATAACACGGAACAACAATTTTGAACTTTTTAAAATATATGGTAGGTGGAATTTAAGTTTTTTGGGTCACTGAACATGAATACTTTCTCTGTATACTTATAAATTTTTTTATACAATTGGTTAACAGGTGATATAACTATTTGCCATACATCTTATTTCTGAAATGGCGTTAATTGAAATATTTTTTTTACTACTATTAATGAAATTAAAAATTTCTATATACTCATTTTTAACATAAGAACGAATAACTAAAATGTAAATTTTTTTTAATTTCTTATTTTTTGTATTTATTTTTGTTTTTATTCATATGTAATTTTGATTATTTTTGATCAAATACTCTGGTTTACACTCCAGCAATATTACGCGAGCATTGCAACAAGTCTTCTTTGTATCTGGTTTAAATACTAAGCATTTTTTGATGTAGTTTCGCTTCATGTTCATCTGAAACTTCACCTAAATAGTTATGGAAATTGTCTATAAGATTGTGGCATATGTATTTTTAATGACATAAACACGTTTAATTTTTCAAATGCAAAAATCGTCTCCCATAATTTGCTTGTAATTGTTAGCTTCCTTGTACGATTACACACACAAATTTTGATAACGGCTTTAATGCATTTACATGCCTTTAGTTCGTGTTCAGTAAATATATGAACGTAATGGATGCGACAGCCTCATTGCATCATGAGAACAAGATGGCGTCCACTGCAAATGTCACGTTGGCTGCGACTAAAACACTGTGAACGCGGCAACGACAAAATTACTTAATTACCTATATATTCTTCACAGTTTTAAACAATTATGCAAATGCAAATATCAAAATAGATTGAAGTCGACGACGACAGGGCAATTTGCACAATAGCGCAAGATACAGTGTCGCAGTTATCACGTCGCTTCTACGTCCATTGTATTTGCACCTTAAATTTATTTTTAAATATGGCGTCCTTAAAAAAGTTATTTTCTAGTGACCCGACCGTTATTTACAGTATCTAATTACAAGACAAGGCGCATGCATGTGGTTATTCATATTGAAAGCAATATGCACTTGCAATTAGAGCAATTTAAAACAAACTATCATTTAATACTTAGTTCTGAGTTTCTTAGAGTTTTGAAAAATAAAATGGTAAAACTGGGTGCAACTAAGTATGTAATCATACTTAAAAATAAAATGAACATTTTTAATGTATCTTTTACATTGTTGTTGTAATGAAAATTAACATTTGAAGGTTTTTTACTTAATAAATAAGTGTAGTGAAAATATTTTGGGAAATCTAATCTAAATTTGGATAATACTACTGTGGGCAAAAAGTAGTAAGACTTTGTTCATAATTTCAAATTTTTTTTATTCATTCTTCCAAATCTATTTCGTCCCCTTCAAAGTAATCCCCCCCTGGCCCCAATACACTTGTGCCAACGTTTTTTCCAATTCTCGAAACAGTTGTTAAAGTGAATTTCGGGAATAGCCTTCAATGCGCTTAGCGATTCATGTTTAATGTCTTCAATTGACTCAAAACGGTCAAACGGTCCACGAAGCGGTTTTTTGAGTTTAGAAAATAGCCAAAAGTCACACGGTGCTAAGTCAGGCGAATAGGGTGGTAGGGTGGTTGCGGAACGATATCAGTCGAATTTTTGGCAAAATGGTCTCGTAAAACCAATGCAGTGATTTTGGAACCAATCGTGCATTCACTCTGATGTTTTAAAATGGTTTTCACTGATCCTTCCGATATTCCAACGATGCCAGTAAGGTCTCTGACTGTTAATCGTCGATTCTCGAGCACCAATTCCTTGATTTTATTGACGTGTTGATCATCAGTTAATGGCCGTCCTGGACGTGGTTCGTCGTCAACGCGTTCTCGACCATCTTTGAACAATTAGTACCAATCAAAAACACTTGCTCGCGACATACAATTATCACAGAAGGCCTTTTGCAACATTCTGAACGTTTCAGCACCAGAAATTTGATTCCGCACACAAAATTTAATGGAACTTCTTTGTTGAATAATTTCACTCATTGTGAAAATCGCCGAATGCACTTTTTGTGCTTCAGAAAGACAAGCGTATACTAAACACTAATGATTATTTTGATGTGACATTTGGCACAGATGTCACCGACAGTCATACCAACCTTAAACAAATAATATTTTGATAAATGGGTTTCCGCGCGAAATTAAAATTAAAAAGTCTTACTACTTTTTGCCCACAGTAGTAAAATAAGTGTAATATCTACTTTCACAATCTGAAGTGGTTAGGCTTCGCATAGTTCTTTTTTTTAAGTTATGCCAAAAAAAAACTACGTATAAAATATTACAACTGACACTGAGAACGGATAACTGTTATTACATAATACAGTTGTACAAAATTTTGTTGTTGTTGTGTTTTATCTAGAGACCGACCGAAACCGAAACCGAAATTTCGGCTAATTTTTAATTCGGTGAAACCGAAATTTTTATTTCGGCTGTTATTTCAATTTCGGCCGAAACCGAAAACAAAATTTTTCCACAAAATTTAAAATATATATAATATTTCATTTTGATGTAATAAAGTAGTATCAATTTATTGTTGAAACTATTTCCTAATCCCAAAACAATCTGTAAAGATAAATACAAATTCATGAATAGTTTAACCAAGAGGAACAAAAAGTCCACGTTTATAATAGTATAGGAACTCGAATACAAAGGAAAATATATTTTATATATTTAAATAAGTACATTGCAAATGTTTTTGTACGACTGAATCAGTACATTTTTAGGTTTTTGTTTATTTCAGACTTACTGTCAGTATTAAAAAACTAAATTAATAATTAAATTGACTTTAAAAATAACAAAATAATAAAATAATTCAATACTGTTTTTGAGGTACAGAGAGTATTTTATGTTAACATTAGTTCAATATTCAAAATTTAAAAGTTTTATATTACAGTGCAAAAACAGGAATTTTTCTGCATTTTCTACTATTTTTTTTCTGATTCATTTAACACACAGGGTTAAACAGCCCCTGTGAATGCAGAGCATTGTGTTGAGTGGAAGGAAGATTGATAGGTGGGAGGAAGATTGAGAGAGGAAATGCAATCACACATTACACCGATAAAGACATAGACAGCCATTGTGGCAAGTGTTATGCCTTTACCACAATGAACTTCAGTTTATCTATGACCGCATGTAATGTAGCCTCAAAGGCCAAGCTTTTCGCATCCACTCATGTTGTGCGTGTTATATTTGTACATGAATGGAAGGGACCTACAGTTTAATGCCGAATTCGAACGGCGAAGTGAAAAGCTTTTCATAGGCAATTTTTACTCTTGTAGGTTTGCCATTGTCAAGATGTGGTGCCGTGTATAAATTTTGATGTTGTTCCTTTTTTTTCATTTTTTTTATATTTTTATTTTATTTTTCCTGTGCCGAGATTCGAACCCCTGATACTCTGCGTAACAGTCCAACGCATTACCGCTACGCTACAGCGACCACAAATTGCTACGACGATATGAATAAAGCCGACCAGCAGTACTAAACAATTTTTCACTTGCCACCGTCGAAGGTGGTGCGGATAAATATTTGGTAATTGGTGGTCTTAGAGTTTGAAAAGGACTTGAATTCCAGTACTCAAAAATATTAACTTCACGAAAAACGCGCAGTTCATTCAAATACAAATCAGTTTGTTGATTATTAAGTACCTGAAGGATATTCTACTTCAACAGCAGACGCATCATGAGCTTCCCATAAACTTTTACTTGATACTGGTTACTGGTTTTTGAACCCAAAGATTCATTTTCATTTCTTGAACATGTATGTAATAGGATCTTCGCCATTCAAAAAATTTTAAATCTCAGTCACTGCCTTATCAGTTTCAGATTTTGTGAGATACTTGTTTTTGAACCTTGGTTGCAATGACCAGATTGATGTCATTTTTAATATCAAGAATCTGTTGTTCAACGAAATAATGAGATCCGTTTAAATTTTTTTAACGCTTATATCTGTGTTGCAATATTTTGGGAAAGTTTCAAGCTTAGCATAACCATATCATTGGGACGATAACCGATACGCATTCGTCTGTCGCAGAAAGGTCAAGTGTTGCCTCATAAAAGTATTTTAAAGCTTCAACCATATCGTTTATCAGCTTCCATTCCTCTATATTTGGTGAAATTATGCCGCAATGTTCTACAGAGTACAGGTTGATGGCAGTTTCTTTGTTCTAATAAGCGTTGAAGCATGAGACAAGTGCTGTTCCAGCGAATGGTTATATCTTGAATTAGTCCATGTCCAGGCAAATTATAAGTCTGTTGGAATTTTGATAAATTTCGACATGCTTGCTCACTGTGCTTAAAATGTTCCACAACTTTTCTGCATTTTTTTATAACGTTTTCAGTTTTTTCATCTTTAAAAATTGCATCATGAATTGTAATTTATGTGCCGTACATCCGAGAAATTCAAAATTTGCGATTTTAACTGTACTGACCATATTTGCAGCGTTGTCTGTTACAGCCTATATTAAACTCATTTATGACTTCCAAAACTTTTTCGGCTATGTTAACACCCGTGTGGTACTGATCCATGACAGTGGTAGCTAAGACGACTTTGAGACGTATTGACTTCAAAATAAAATAAGCCGTAAAGCTTAATAAGGAGCATGAGTTCGTGGGATTTGTCCAAATATCAGTGGTAAAGCTTATCCATTCAACTTTTTCGAATAATTCACCAACTTTTCTTCTGATAATATCATATGCAGCCGACATCAGTTTTGTGCGAAAATACTTTTCTGATTTTAAATTATAGTTTGATGGTTTTTCCGGATCAGAAAAGTTTAATTTTTTAAATGCTTCGCCCTGAACCAAATTATAAGGCAACAGGTCAACTGCTATCAAATTCATAATTGCCTGGTCAATTCTTTTTGATATTGGATGATCATCTGGCCATTTGTTTGAAGAAGAAAGTATACCTTCAAGTGTTGGCTGGGTTAAACATGACGACGACTCGGGTTTTTTTGGATTCTGTCACTCCTTCCTTTTCGAGCGATTGACACTCGATTAATTGTTTTAAAAACTTACTGTTTTCGCCAAGATGATGATTTTTAATATGCGTCTTCAGTCCAGTTATTGTTTGTGATTTTGGTATTTTGCTACCCAGCGAACACAACTTGGAGCAGGTATTACCAGACGCCTTTGAGGAGTCAGTGTCTGACACTAATTCCATATAAGGGTTTTTCTCGGATTTAACATTGTTACATAAAACCATTAATTTTTAATAGAATTAAAAATAGTTCCACAGCCGTAACAAAAATATAATATTTACCTAATGCTTGGAGATCTGGGCACAAGCGACAGCAATACGTTTAGTCCGGCATTTGAGCGAGTACTGTTGTTGTGTACTTTCGAAATATTTATTTTTTGGTTTTTAGCCGAAATTTTTGGATTTTTCGGCCGAAACAGCGTTTTTGGCCGAAACCGAAACTGAAACCTAAATTTCTGTCGGTCTCTATAGTCTTATCATTAGCTCTCTTCCCAAGCTATAAAGTTTTAGTCTAATTTGCAGGTTTTTACCATTTTTTACTTGAAAGCATTCCCGCGCACAAAAATCTTGTAAATGAGGAAGGCGATGAGGGATTAAGTGATTTTCTTTTCGTGTCAAAAGTAAAAAGTTTTTACCAGCAACTGATTCTTCGGGCAAGCACTTGATAAGTGTCAAATTGCACAAAAAATGTGAAATTATCAACTGACGACTGTCAACAATGATCAAATATAAAATTATAAAAGTTATTGTTTCCCTAAAACAATCAAAATTACAAAATAGAAATTCCAGAAGATTATGTGTATGTTTACAATTTATATTTATTTGATTGTTTTGCTCCATTTCCATTTTCGATTTCGATATTTATTATTTTAATTTAGTAGTTCACTTTTAACGTTTCTTTCGTCAATAAAATTTGTGGGTTATGCGTTCTCTTACTTTTTCGCATTATTGCTTCTCTCTGTGTGAGTTTTTCTTAATTAAATTAGTCACTTTTACTCGTTTTCGACCAAAAAGTAGATAAACCTATTATAATAATTTTTTTGGTTTAGTTAATGCCAAAGAATTTACTTTTTTGAATATTATTCTGAATAGGCTGCAATGAACGTTAAGTTTGCCATAGAGAGAATAATTACAATGTATGTATATATGTATGTATGTAAAACAGGCAGATCAGACGATCGTTTCGGAACCAGCCTCGGTGTCTCATCAGTGATTCTAGTATTTAGTATTTCATTGTGTTTTCAATAAACCATATAAGTTACTGATATTAGCAAATTTTTGTACATAATTTTTGATTTTTCAAATCTACGAATTTGAAGCACTTGCGGCAGAAAAATATCCGATTTTAAAAATATGTTTTTCATTCTGCTCATCCTTTATTAGGGGGTAGTAACTACATATTTACCACCTATTTTGACTACAAAAATTTTACAAAATCAAAAGTTATGGTAGACGTTTCAGAATTTGCAAGATTCATGCGGGGCCAAACAGATTTGATTTCAAAAGGGTTTTACTTCTTTGATTTAGATAAATGAGTAGAAAGTTTCTGTGTTGTTGTTTTTCGATCTGTCGACATTTTTGACTATTTATTCGTAAGAAAACTTTTTCCCATCAATGTATAGCAATAATTTACGAAATGTGGGCGAGATGGGCGTGGTTAATGGTTAAAATAGCTATAATAGCTATAATTGTATTAATTTGTTTCAGATATGACTGAAAGAATAACTTGTGTCGATAGTACAATTTCATCACATTTAGCTTGTGGGTCGATTTAATAATAAAAATAATTTTAATATATTTTTATATAATATATAATAATAATAATAAATAATTTTCAGTAAATATCAGAAGAGGGCAGGAGTGGCGTAACGAACTAAAGTTTTAATATATGTTTTATGATGGTAAAAGTAATGTTTTCCCAAAGGTATTGGCAACATATTAAAATGGTGTTTTTAACAAATTTCTTCTTTACGCGATTCGAAATAAATTTCTGCTTACGCTCATGTTGACATTCTCAGCTGCATAATTCTTATGCATCGAAGTTGTGTAAATACATATGTACAGTGTTGTGCATAACAATAGCAATTGACAAATATCGCCCAGAGTTTTTCCTCCTTTCATTACTAGTTTTATTTAGTAATATTTTAACATTGAATATAAAGCAAAGATTTTAAAATAACACAAGTCATGTTCTTATTGTAGACTTTTCAATTCTTTTCTTACAATATAGACCCAAGGTGCAAAATTTCATTGTGCATAACTAAAGCAACTGAAAATCGGTAAAGGAAAAAAGGTTCATTAGGTCGTTTTCTGTTAATATTTTATAAAATATCCTTTGTTTTGGATAACAGCCGCGCATCTCCGTCGCATTGAAGCTATCAATTTTTTTCGCCATTGCTCTTCCAACGCTTCTATCAGCGATGCTGTAGTTGAAAATCGCTGCACACGCACTCGTCGCGTGAGGATTCCGTAAAGATTTTTTATTGGGTTCAGGTCAGGTGATTGGACCTGCATTCCCTGTGCATTCAGTCCACTTCTTGACGGCTTTTGCATTAGAGTCATTGTCATGTTAAAACACCCAGCCAGGTGTCATTTCTCGCTGAGCAAAAGGCAACAGACTGACTCTAAAATGCCTTTGTCTACGAGTTTGTCCATAATTCCTTTTATTTCGTAAAATGGACCAAGTCCATTGTCTTTGTCGGTGTCCTGTGTGATTGCATTCCCCTCTCTCAATCTTCCTTCCATTCAACACAATGCTCTGCATTCATAGGGGTACACCCTATGTGTTGAATGAATCAATAAAAAAAACAAAAATCCGGAAAGGCAAGTCCATATCATTGCCGAACCTTCTCCATACTTTACCGTGGCTTGACATTATTGGGGCTTAAGGCGTTCACCTTTTCGCCGACGAATCGTGCTCATACTATTACTTGTGATGTGTTTAAAAGAACTGTTTCCCATTGATTAACAGTCCAATTTAAGTGTGATAGTGCGACATGTAATCTCAAATAAACATGAAGTCATTAGATATTGGCTAGAACATTTTTATGTAAACAGCAAACCTTTTTTTGGTAAGTGCCTCTTTGTTGGCAATGGTATGTTCGCTGGTCTGTAGCTTCTTAAGTCAGTTTCCAAGGCACGACGGCGAATAATACTTGAGTTTAAATTTAATTCCTTTAATATGACTTCCGAAGTTATTGATGGCGTGTTTTTAATAATTGATATAATTTTTCGATTCATTCCCTTTGAAGTTTTTCGATTGGGACGGCCTCAAACTTTTTTATTAGGTGTGAAATTATAGATTTATGTATTCCGTACTTCTTTGCCACCAAATTTTGACTCAATCCACTTTTATATTCATCAATAATCTTTTGTTAAAAGCAATCGGGGTATTTATTTCGGGCCATCGAGAGCGGATAATTTGTACGACTTTCTAACAGAAATTTCTATTTGAAAATGAATACAAATAATATACATCAATAAGAGTTAAGTAAAACAACTCAAGGCATAAATGTAATTTAGCGTTAATCAGGAAAATAAACGTTGATTTTAAGGTTGTGGTTATATTCAAATTTTACTCGGCGAACACCATGGAATTGTTGTTCCCCGAACACGAAAAAAGGGCTTTTACTCACTTTTACACCCAACACGATATGCTGGGTGAAATGTACACCAAGCACGCCGAGTATTCAGGGTGTCAATGAGTTATTCTACAAAAAAGTAACAAAAATGTATG
This sequence comes from Palloptera scutellata, assembly GCA_958295655.1. Classification (NCBI taxonomy): domain Eukaryota; kingdom Metazoa; phylum Arthropoda; class Insecta; order Diptera; family Pallopteridae; genus Palloptera; species Palloptera scutellata. Next base: position 65,587,045 of record OY282450.1, read on the forward strand.
TAAAATTTAATGAAAACATGCAAACCTGTACATCATTATTTTGATATGCCGAAAAGCGAAGTTGCGAATGTTTTTAGTTTTTAAATATATGAATATTAAAAATATTATTCATAAAACTATTGATATTATTCATATCTATTCATATTATTTTCATAATTTTTCAATTATATTATTAATTTTACCCTCCATATTAATAAAATCGTTTAAAGTTTTTTGGTATACCATTTAGTGTTGCAGCTGCGAATAATATAGTATTACAAAAATATTTATTTCGACAAAAAGCAACTCTGTAACGAACACCAATGTAACCACTACACCCAGCACGAGAGTAAAATATGATGTGCTCGTCGAACAGCGAACACCAGTTTAACCAGCACCTTAAAGTTGCTTTTGTTATGCACAACGAGAAATAGTTCATTTTATATATTGTGCTCATTGCCGACGACCCGTAATTTTTCCTCTGAATTTTGTTAATTTTTTATTGAGCGCAATACATTATTGAGTAAATCTAAGTACAGTATTTCTATCATTTTAAACATTCATATGCAAAAAACCGAAGAATGCGTTTGGGTAATTTAAGTTGCTAATGTAATGCACTACACTGTATGTATCTACTATTTAGGGCAGCGAACATAAAGTTGTGGTAAAATATGCAAACTTTGCAAGGTTACAGAAAATTCGACAAAACATGCGTATTCAACAGAAAATACATAAACGAATCTGCCCCCAAACACATAAATTTTTTCACAATTTTTTTATTATTTTTATTATGAATTTCAGTCAGTATTAATAAATAAATAAACTTTTCATAGCACACATTGCAGCACACAGCTGAAGAAGTCATATACAATATAAACCACCTCATTCAGTAGTTCAGTTCGCACACTGCCCACCATCAGTCATGTGCCAGTTGCGTATGTTAATTTTGGAGTTTTTACTCTTATTTTCTGTGATAAAAACGACAACAGCAACTCCCTTTAAAAAAGAACGTATTAAATTGCGTAAGTAATACAATAATTGCTCTCCAATCATTCGTTCTCTTTTACACTTTGCATTCCGATATCATTTCAGCTTCCTTCATCAAAGTATGCCATCGCAATGATCCTCAATTAAATGCATGTGCACGAAGTTCATTTAACGCTATCAAGGAGCGTCTCACGTACGGCATACCCGAGCTGTGTGTACCACCAATTGATCCATTGATTATACCAGAAATTAAATTAGATCAAGATTCTGGCGCCATTTATTTGCACTCCACCTATAAGAACATCAGTATTGTGGGACTATCAAATTTCACCCTAAACGAATTGAACGTTGATCCGGTAAAGCTAAAATTAACAATATCGATGAGCTTCCCGAATGTTTCGATGAGTGCGTGGTATGTGATGAAGGGCAAAATAATGATGATGCCATTAATTGGAGAAGGCGAATTCAAGGCAAACTTCAGTAAGTACATTAAAAATTATACAGATTGCTTAAGTTTATCGATGGAAGTCTCACAAGTAATACTCGTCGGTGAGAGACGCTTTCAGACTGGAAAGTCTGAGGATTTCTCTATGAATTTCAAATTATGATCTTCATCTGTCTTTCCTACTGACATGATATAGTTATATATGTATATTTTCGAACCACTTCTACGACTACATCTCATACACGAAATGAACTGTTTTATTTTGTGAAATTATTGCTTCAGTTCTGAATTGACCACATCAAATTGAATATACCTAGGGCAGAGATCTTGTTCGCGATCATCTAACGATTACCGCCTAAATATTTTACAAATCAAATTTGTATAAACATAATTTTTCCTTTTCAGCTGATGTTGAATTAAATACAGTTATACATGGCCAACGCTACAAGAAAGGAGATCGCGCTTATATTAAGGTTAAAAAAATTCTAATGAAATATACTCTTGGCAAAGCTAAAGTACGTTTGGAGAATCTTTTTAATGGTGACAAAGAATTGGGCGAACGCATGAACACGTTCCTGAATGAAAATTGGGAGTCATTAGCTGAGGAAATTCGTCCATTAATGGAGACTGCAATGGCCGATGTAGTTCGTGCTTCAACCGATAAATTATTTGATAAGTATAGTTATGATGATTTGCTTCCAGAATAAGAATAAGATTAAATTAATGTAATGTACAAATAGATACAATTAAGTAGGAAATAATAAAGCTGTATACATTCCGATTCTTCATAGATGTTCGTTTTTCTCTACCTTTTTGAGTCAGAAGGAGAAGTATCCGATACTTATTCACTTGAATAAAATATCATATTTCCAGGGAGCTTACTTCATAAAGGAGCGGTACAATTGAGTATTGTGTAGTGAGTTAAAATTGTGTGTGTGTCCACTTGGAGTGCATGAGTTCCGCCTATGGTTAATGTAGCTCCGGAGAACACTAGAACTAGTGGCTTCGGCAGAACACCTACCATGAAAAAGCGGTAAGAAAAGAGACGCAAGCCACATTTCAATGATGTTCCAAATATATAGTCATTGTGGAGCTGTAAACTCTAGACAAATACGGTCCAGAATATCCATTTAAGCTTCCGCCCATTACATCAAGTTCTTAAACAATTACATTTTATTAACTTACATACATGCAAACAAATATTGCTAAATTACTAAATATTTCACAAAATAAATACACAACTAAGCAAATTTCGTCTACGAAATTACAGCAACCACAATTTCGTTGGCATTTTCGAGAACACATTATTCCAAAGACCATGGAATATGTCCGCCAAGCCAAGCTCGAGATCTGGCCGCAATTCTGTTATCACCTCATTGGCATTGTCATTCAGAAATGAATTAATGGAAGCAGCCAATATTTCATTGCCATTAAATAAATTACTCAAATGTATACGCATACCGTCCACAAGGAAGGTAACCTTCATCTCGTCTATGTGTATAACTTCCTGCAGCATAAGAACATAATTTACACATATGTATAAGTATATCTAAAATATATACATATGTATGTACATAACTAATTGTATTGACTTACCTCTGGTACATTGCTCAAGTGGATTTTTGTGTAGACAGCTGTTTTGACACCTTTCAATGCCATCCTCACATCACCGTCTCCAATGAGTGGCAGCAATAAAATATTTCCTTTGAGATTGTATTTGGCTCGTATACGCAAAAGTGGAATGTCTAACTCAAAATTTAATATCTTCTTTTCGAGGTCTAAACTGAAATTTTTATCGAATTGTTATTTCAATTGTCACTAAAGTGCCTTAGAGAAAATTGCCACTTACTTAGCTCGTCGCACTGTAGCATTTGATGGGCCACGTATAATTAAATTTTGAAAACCACCGGAGAGTACTAAATTTCCGCTGCCCTTCGACACCGACACCTGATCAATGTGCAGTGGTTCGAAACTTTTTACACCCATTTCTGGCACTCCAGCCGCCAATGCTGGAAAGCAACCTTCGAAGAGTCGACGAAAGCATTTATCTTCATTTGGATTTTCACGTTTACATGTCTGCAGCCAAGATGCTGAAAGTAGATGTTGTTAAAGTTTTAAATGTCATGGTTTTGAAAGTGAGGGAGACGAGTTTGAAACAAAATAACTAAATAACAAAAGATTGGTCAGTGCTAGGAATGAATAAGGCTTCGATGATTCTAAGTGAAAGTGATCCGTAAGCCATTAAGCGATTAAAGCCTGAAGCTGAAAATAATAATAATATCTTCGATTTTAAAGTCTTCACAAGCAAAGCTTAATATTAAAAAATGTGTGGACTGAACTGTGTTTTTAAATTAGTAAATGAGTATTCCAGAGACCAGAAATCCTCGAAAAGTACTCAAGGATCACTAAAAATTTACTGCATTCGAAAGTAAATAAGTAATAATAACACAGAACAACAAATTAGAACTTGTTTTTTCGGCTATTGTGAGTGATTGAATTTGTAAATGAGGACTCTGCCCAAATCAGTTCCTGCGCTCCGGTTCAAGGGCACGTTTAGGTTCTGATAGAAATTGATGGTTAAATGTTTTATTTGAAGTCTACAGTTTTTACGCCTAAAGGTAAATTGTTCGTTATGAAAAGCTTAACAGTTTTTACTTTTACATCAATCGTCTACTTCCTTCCTGAACCCTTATTTTTAGAAGTTTTTGGTAAGCATTTTATTAAGATAATGCTCTTATGTTCCTAATAATAAGAAAAAGAAGACGCCCATTTATCAAAATTACTCCCTGACTCACTTAATCGACATTTTGGTTTAAATTCCTGGTGGAGTTCTGATAGAATGCGATGGTGACATCTATTATTTTGAATGCGAAGTCTTTTTGGATCAAATTTGATAATTTTCGATAGATGAGTTAGGGTTTAATTCTTCTTTATATTATTATAAGGGAAATTTTTAGCAAAAAAAGCCATTTACGCTCTATAAATATTTAATAGATTTTATGGGTATAAAATACTTTCGAAAAGAGAGCGGGTGGAGGGCTGGTGTGAAGTAATTGAATGAATGGTTTCCTTCTATAAGAAATTGTTACTTTCAGATGTAAAATATTCGTTGTAGATATGTTTCAAAAACGTCCCACAGTTTCGGTCTATGTCTCGTATTTTAATCAGTTTAGTCCCGGAAACTAATTTATTTCTTCTTTTTTTTGATAAACTGAAAACCCCATTCATGCCACAATGCGCTATATCCACAATGTACACATAAAATATTGTATATATTTTTTACATTTGCAAACAGAAATACCAAAAATAGGGTTTTCCAAATTTGCACCCTCTATTTCTTGTTTTTGAAGCTGCCATCCAGCGCTATTTGTAATTATTTACATATCGAAAATAAATCTTCCTAAAAAATATTTGTATTTGTATAAATGCTGTTTTTCTTTCTTTTTTAATGGTATTACATCCCATGGAGGGCCTAGTCCGAGCTTTTCGCATCCACCCACGTTGTGGTATACTTGTACACGAATGAAAGGGACCTAGAACGGTGAGGTGAAAAGCTTTTTATAGGCAATTTTTACTCTTGTCGGTTTGTCATTGTCTGCCAAGAACTGGTGCCTTGCAAAAAAAATTGTTTTTTTCTAGTTTTTGAGTTTGCCTGTGCCGAGACTTGAACCCCGGATACTCTGCGTAACAGGCCAACACACTACCTGCTACGCTATGCTGTCTACCAGTAAAAAATAATAAAATGTGTTCCTTATTGCAATAACAAAAAAACCTAAAAATCACCTTCTTCGGCCTACAAGGATATTTCTAAGAATTTCTTTGAGTTAAGTCGTGCGTGTACTGTGTAATTATCGGTTATTTTAATTTTAAATATTTTTTATATTACGTATTTCTCACATACTTATGTATAACTCGAAATTTAAGTTAAAATTTTTCTAATTTATAAGCTCCTCATTTCATAAAGTTTTAGATGTAATTTATATTCGTTTAGTTAACTGAATTCAACAAGATTATCAACAAGTTTATATCGGTTATATTGCATTAATTCTTTTTTTTTTTTTTTGATTCATTCAACACACAGGGTGTACCCCTAAGAATTCAGAGCAGTATGTTGATTGGAAGGAAGATTGATAGGTGGGAGGAAGACGGAGGGTGAATGAAAGAGGGAATGCAATCACACAGGACACCGATAAATCAATCAATTAACGCCAAGCAGTATTGCGAGTATGTTTTTGAGTTCAACACAATATCCCGTTAATTTCTACTTTGACTCCAGAGTCCTGAGTCCTGCAATTTTGATTGCACTTTGTATTCCCATAAGTGACAGGAGTGAATTTTAAATGAGGACACTTCGCGTATAAAAAAAATACAGGACGAACGTAAGAAAATTATAAGAAGTAGGCAAATTACATAATAGATAAGCTATAAATTAAGATTGATTGTAGTTTTGTATTTGTTTTTGATATTCAAATAAATGTGATCATTGTTTTCTAAACTTTAATGCAGACATTAAAACAAATGAAAGTGGAAAAGTTATGTTAAAAAAAAAAAAAAAAAAATACTGCCACTTGTCCTTACGTCTCTGCTGTAGCTGCGGTGCATTGTTGACTATTTCTCGAGTATATTCCAACGCCTCGGACACACAAATCACACACAAAAAGCCTAGAGTAAATTGAATTTTTGACAGCAATAATGTTTTTTTAACCATTTTCGATAGTTCGAATATCACAAATGGAAGAGATTTTCTTTTAATCCGCAAAAATCAACCGACACATCGAACAGCTCGAATTGTAATGTTACAATGCATTTTGAAAAGTTTGGGTCCAACTAAATAAATACATGCTCGCATCACCAATAGTTGTTGTTGTTTTAATTGTTATTGGTGCTGTTTGTTAGTTGTCGACATCAACTAAGAGTTTGGTCTTAACCCAAGGCATATTATATGTGTCCGTCCATATCTGTCTGTCTGTTTGTCTGGCAGCCGGTTTCTATTTTTTCATCTTACTTGCATATGGTTGGCTCGATGATAATATGTATACCTATATATATGTTGTGTGGTAAATGTAAAGCATGACTTAGCGCGAGTTGCGCATGCGTAAAAACAATTTAATTTATAATTTATTAAAGTACGAGTAAAGTGACGCTACACTCTTGTGACAGGTAATATACAAAACAAAAAAAAAACCTTCGTTTATTTTGACATGATTCCCAGAAATGTTTTGACTTTACCGAAAATTGTTCGTGAATTGGATCGTATGGTTTTTGTATGGGGGGCTTTAGGTGCTTTAATTTACATATACATACATACAACCCCAGGGTTCGAATCTCGGCACAGGCAAAATCAGAAAGTAAAAACAAACATGTTTTCTACACGGCACCACCTCTTGGCAGGCAATGGCAAACCTACAAGAGTAAAAATTGCCTATGAAAAGCCATGGACTGTGGAAGATGTAGCAAATTAAGTAGATACGAAAACACTGGAAAAACAAGAAAACTTTTATAATGATCTTCTTCTTTTAATGGTACAACAGCAAATGGGGGGCCTAGGCCGAGCTTTTCGCAGCCACTCATGTGGTGCGTGTTATTTTTGTACATGAATGGAAGGGACCTACAGTTTTATCAGTTTTATGCCAAATTCGAACTACGAAGTGAAAAGTTTTTATAGGCAATTTTTACTCTTGTAGGTTTGCCATTGCCTGCCAAGAGGTGGTGCCGCGTAGGAAAATAGTTTTTTCTACTTTTCGATTTTGGCTGTGCCGAGATTTGACACTTCGGACACTCTGCATAGCAGGCCAACGCTCTACCAACTACACCACAGCGACCATGTCATCTACATATTACGTCACACAATATTGGAATTCATTTAGACCGGTATTTTACATCACACTCCCGAAAAATGTAGTTCATAACCATAAAATATTTGCGACAGTGTTTCCTATAAATTAAGTAGCGTAATTTATAAACCGGTCAATACCAACTTCAAAACACTCAAACTTGTTTCATGTTGTGAGCTGTAAGCTTTACTAAAACCGATGCAAACAAAAATCCACAAATTTTTCTCTCGTATCTGCTACTGCTACCACTTTTTTCTGTTTCATATAAAGTTGTTAATGTGAGGAATATGTTTCTAATGACTAAAAGGGGCGGGAGGTGAATGTGGTCATGTCATGTTGTTGTTTTGAAGCTGTATACTCTATGGGTGATTTTCTTATATTTGTTTATGTTTTTCACTTTGCAATTTTTCTTGTAGTAACTACCAAAACAAACAAAAATTTACTTCTGGTATTCGCCGCCTGTTGATCTTAAGATGACAATCAATGTCACCGCTGTTTTCGCTGCTGCCACAGTTACTGTCGCTATTTCATTGTGACGCAATGTGCGATCGAATGCAACAATGTAACCCTTCATTTTTGTTTTTGTCACTTTTGTTATGAAGTTGATAATTATATTTTGATTATTGTTGCGTTGTTGGTTTTCTTTTTTTTGGATAATCAGAGAAAGATTTACATTAATTCATTGTTATTTAAGAGTCACGGCCGCGTTGTTGTAACGCAAATCCGCAGATCTAATTGGGTGTGTCATTATGTACTGTTTATCTTGTAAGAGGAGTAAACGGCGGTTAGGGGCCCGAAATCAACACGAGGTGACTAAATGTCGGTAGTAACCCATACCATAAATGAGGACTCTGTATTGTCCAACATGGGATCTTTGAGAAATTTCCCCGAAATGCTTGGAGAAATTCCAAAAAAATTTAACAAAGGAAAATATTATGGTCTTGAAAAATAATTTTAAAACGTGTTGAGTAATATTTATTTGGGGAGGCCTGTGTCGGAGAACACAAGGTAAAGTTCGAGATAGTCGATTCTTGCGTTTCTCCGTCTCAAATCGACACACAGCCTCATTGTGGCGCCCCGTGGATAGCGATCTTGTACCAGTCAGTGAGCTAACTAATGTGTGCGGCAGGTTTCTTCGTGGCCTTGAATGAACGATTGTACGTCGGGCTAGGAACCCACCACGTTAAAAATCTCTAACGAATCCTCGAAATAGGCTCGGTCAGGGAAACCACCTAATGTGGACGACTCCCGCAAACGCCCAAAGGACAATAATACGTTCACGCCCTTGAACGTGTGCCTATTCACTATCCGCATGAAGGTAAAAATCTTGCAACATAACCCTAATTTGTGCCCATACCCTACGGACGAGAAGAAAAAAACGACCAAATATGGCTGCTCGACAAAACCTATAAGCATTGCCCCGCCACGATATTAAAATCGTTTATTCGGAAAATTCAGAATCCCCGATTATGCCTGATCGACTTTGCCCATGGTACGGTAGTTATCTTCAAGTGGAAATGTGTGCATTGGACGCACATTTCCCGTTTTAGCGTACTGCTGCCGAAGAGGTGCTAGGATACCACCGCCGACGGAGAAATATGTGATATGACCAAGAAGTCGATTGCAACGCGAGCTGCTAAGGAGCGACACAGATAGTTGAGAAGGTAGGAGGAGAAACGTTTCTTCAGGTGCAAAAATAGAGAATTAGAAATATGTTTAATGATATTGAAATGTTAAGGGACAGAAACAAGGTCCGAAAATTCCTTGAAAGAATAAGACTGATTAACGGTTTGAAGGCCAGGGCTGGCAGACGTCAATTCTGCTATGAGGTTATGCAGGTAGCCTGACGCGTGAACGGTCAGTGTAGCATTCTTCAATCTGGAAAGGGAGTTTCGTCGAGTGGGTCTAGTGGTAAATGAGGACAACACGAAATACCTTGTGTCAACAAACAAAGAGTCACGGCGTCTTGAACAAAATGTTAGTTTTTTTTTTTTGATGTCGTCAAGGACATTATACTACATATATAAGTGCCTCATCCTTCCTGTGTTGTCCTGATGTATGGTGTTGAGACGTGGACATTGATCACCAATGGCTATTAGGAACGTTCGAGAGGAAGATACTCCGTCTATGGTCCAATATGCGTGGACGATGTGTATAGCACAAGATGGAACCATGAACTGTATGAGCTGTATGCCGACACTCACATAGTCAAGCGTATAAAAATCCTGGATCATTTTGAACGATTGAGAGAAGCGCTCCGGCTAAAAGCGTGTTTTATTCAAGCAACGGCGGAGGAACACGCAAAAGAAGACATCCTAATCTCCTTTGGAAACACAGATTATCGGTTGTAGTGCCAACTAAGTGAGTAAGAGTAATATTTATAAAATTTAGCATTGTAAAAACTTGGGCTGTGGTCGCACAGTGTCCGAAGTTTAAATCTCGAAGTATGTCAAATCAAAAATTAGGAAAAAGAAAAATATATCTACGCGGCGCCACCTTTTGGTAGGCAATGGTAAACCTAAAACAGTAAAAATTGCATATGAAAAGCTTTTCCACTTCGCCGTGCGGATTCGGCATACTCATTTACAAATAAAACAGGTACAATATAAATGGAAAAGGTTGATCTATGCGCTCCATGGGCTGTTGTACCATTAAAGAAGAAGAAGAAGAAAAATTTGTTCCCAAAATTAAGCTTTAAATTTTTAAATGGATGAGATTCTGATGACTCCTATTTACGTAATTTTTTATAATAATTGTTGACATTTTAAGGTGAGATTTTTTAAGAAAAGAGGTGGCTAAAAGTTAAAATTATATTTTAGAAAAATCGTCCGTAATTTTAATAGAAGAATTGGAATCTGCATAGAAATAGGGGTAATATTTCAAAGTTACTCCGCCTAGGCTGCAAGGGGGCTGAGCAATGATTTAATTTTGATCGTCGACATTTTCTCATAAAATGTATATTATTCGAAATATGAAAGTGAAACTTTTCATTTACAAAAACCTCACCCTGTCTGTATACCCTTTTCCAAGCCCCAATTATACCACATGTAAGTACTTAGATGCTAAAACTACATACCAAAGATACCACATACGATACAAACAGCAATTCTGCCCGTGCCCATCCTAAGGCTAAAATATCGATATGAATTTAATTTGTCTGAAATTTCACTATTTTCCAGAATTTATTATTTCACTTTTCCACTACATAAAACACTCACACAAAGGTCTTTTGGTCCCCCGAGTCGAAAGGGTTAAAAGCTAATTGGGCTTCAGTAATGTAAATGTAAACAACCAGTAGACCTACATTTTCTATGACCGTGGATATGGTTATGCATTGAAATTTACTGAATCGCGAATGGCGTTTGCTGTAGCACATTAGACATAAAGAGGTATTGGATTGCCATTGCAGAAACTGTTCATTGGCATAACTTTTCCAAGCTGTATTACATTGTAACGTAAATTGCTAGCATTTCTTCGCTCCCTCGAAATACAATAATCGCTTTTTGATTGTCATCATTTAAATTGCATAATCCATTAATGTCTTGTATTAAGTATAACTTTTATGTTTTGTTACCTCATTCACAGTATTTGTATTTGCTTAATGCAATGGCAATGTAAGCATGTGTGAATGTAGTATGATTGAAACAACGTACACCTTGAAAGACTTTAGACATTAAATGTTTGAAAAATGCTCGAAACCAGTTCTCTTCTGCAGTGTTGAAGGCACCTATGCTGTACTCCACTGTATTCCATGCCGATAATACTCGCTCGCCGCTTTTATACTTTCGTGATAAAGATATGTACCAAGAGATGCGCGCCAAAAAACTCAACTAGTTTAACTTTTATCATTGCACATAGTACTCGTACAGCCACATATTGTCAACAACAAATAAACAATTCGAGGTGTTAATATCGAATGGGCGCGCACGCTCGCGCGCTCTACACGCTCTGAGTTACTTAAACTATGTGGCGCTACGAACTATTCAATTTATTATGCAATTTTCTATTATTTTGCTTTAATAAATCGTTAATCATTGGCGGGGTGCTGCTTCTGTTGTTGTCATTTATGGTTGTCGTTTTTCAAATTCCAAGTCACGTTTGACCACTTTGACTGTGTATTTCAGTATGCTTTCATTTTGTTTAGATTCTTTTATTTTTCAATACACTCTACACTTTTCAAACTTAACTGCATCCATTCTTTCTTACATAATTGTTTGGCATAACAAACGATTGATACCGATAGTACCGCGACTGGCGCCGGTAGCTCCCTTCACAGGTTCGACTTGAATACCTTCATAGCCTGTACGCTTGGCATATTGGACTATACCATACATCTTGCAAACTGTTTTCCTTTCCAGCTCTGTCAAAAACCACTCATCCTTGGCCGTTGTGGTATATGTTTCAGAGAAGGCTTTAATGCTCAATAGAGTCATGAGACAGTAGTAATATATTATACGTTGCCAATAGTTATTCTTTGACACTATTGTTGGTCAAATGCTGGACCCTAAATATACGAAATCCTTGACGACTTCGAATGTGTAATTACTTAACTACAATATTTGCAAGGCATTTCGTTTTGTTTACTCTTCGAGCTTCACTGTATTAGGTAATGTCATTTTGCTAAGTCTAATGAGTTTTGCAGAGGTACCCAAACATTTCGATCGGACAGGCATTGTGTTAATTTTAGGTCTAATATAGCCTCATCCATAATAGCCGGTCCAGTTTATCTCATAAACAAATTCGATACCAAAAAGAGACGCCGAAAAATAATGAAACATTGCCAGTGGGAAGAGATTAGCAGTAAGCGATGTGTTCCTTGATGAAGCTGAAACCGGTTCCATAGCGTGTATAAAAGTCAGACTAAACCAACTGCTTTTGATTATTGTCCGCCGTTTCGTGGCCAAAGTTGTGTGCGCGATGTGTTAATTGAGCCCAAGCAAACTGGAAAATCAACAACATCTGAAGATGATGACGAAAATGATGATGATCATGTCAATGGAGTTTGAAAGCAACTTCTCACCTCACCTCGCATGATTTGAAGTGGTTGCAAAAAAATGCACTTCCGTTGCAATTTCGGTGTGCGGAACTTGGTCGTTGTATTTCTTGTTTTCTAAAAAATTACTATTCGATTTTTTTTACTGAAATTTCAAAAATATTATTTTTTTTAACCTATTTAAATAAAAACAAAACCAAAAATTTCTTTTTATGTTTAAACAAAATATTTTGTGTATAAATGTTTGCTGCTCCATAACATTTACATATATGGTAAGTATATTCATTAAAGCAGTATTTACCCACACTGAATTATTAATAACTATGAATTTTTTTTTTGGTTAGGTTAAAGGCAGTTAAATGTGGCTAGTGGGTATTATAGAGTTATTGCCCTCTGCATTAACATATAAAATTATGGAAAAAAGTGATAACATTGACATCGTAATCTAAATTTATATTTTGAATTTGATTAAAAATCATCTATCTATTTGCCTTGTCTCTCGATGAATATAGAATTGTGTAATTATGTACAATTTATGTACATCGATTACTTTTTTCTAAAATGATAGTTGACAGATGCCAGTTCAATATTTTAATTTATATTTACGTATAATAAATAATTGTAATTTCATTATTTATAATAGACGAATTTTTAATCACTAAGTCAAAAGTTTTAAGCTAAAATATATATTATTGTTTTAGTGTCCTGAAGTCGACTTCTATTAGCAGGCGATATAGTGAACTAATTATTGCAAGGACTGTTCACAGTATCCAGGTTCTTCACTCTATCACGGTTGACATTTTTTGTTCAAAACCTCGTTTTATTTGCTCAAAATACACATTTGTGTATGTAAATGCAAGAGATCATCAGAATAAATTGGTAGGAAAATATAAATTTGCATATGTATGCTTTTTGAAAGAATTCGCGAATAGATGTTTGCTTCTTGCGTTCAGAAATTGACTTTTGGAACGAAAGGAATTTCCTCGAAGACGTGATCGCAGTATAAATTTATTACCATTCAGAAACTTTTCAAATAAGCACTGTTTGCTCTAGACAAAAAGCAAAACAAACACTAAAGTCAAGAAACAGTTGATCTTGTAGCAATCAATAGCAAAAGTATAATTTAGGGGAATACCTGCTTTCATTTCTAATTCTTTTTTGTGTTTTTTATGTTGCTTTTAAAATTTTGTTCAATATTTGGAGGATGATTGTTTTCAATAACGGGAGTACTCCATGAAAAAATTACGTGTTCACTATATCCAGACACGACTGTGTAGAAAATGTTTGTTTAAAAACTCTTGGCCTAGAGCTCATTAAAAATGCATATATTATAAATCCGAAGGCCGTTAAATATTCAATACATATATAATTATTTGTTTTCATTTAGGAAAATTTTCGTCGTTTCTCCTTATTTTTGTGTTTTTTAATAAAAAAGTTTTACATATAGTGGTGCCCAACTTACAGAACTATGTGCATAGCCCACCAGCCCACCATTTTGGATTAACGACTTGAAACCAGCCCTAGATTAACGCTTAAGCAAGCAAGTTACAAGTTACATATGCATGTATGTACATAGAGGGTGGCTCAAGAATTTTTACATTAAAAACTCGAATGGTGGCCACCGTGGCGTAGTTGGTAGGGAGTTGACCCGCTACGCAAAGTGTTCGGGATTCAAAGCTCGGCACAAGCAAAGTAAAAAAAAGTAGAAAAAACATTTTAATTACAAGAGTAAAAATTGCCTTTTCACTTCGTCGTTAGAAGTCGGCATAAAACTGTAGGTCCCTACCATTCATTTAAAAATATATGGGTTCATGCGAAAAGCTCGGCTTAGGTCCTCCATGGGCTGTTGTGTCAATTAAAGAGGAAAAAATAAAAAAAACCGAAAAACTTTTTCGTTTATTCATATACTTTATTCAATGTTATTTTATTTGACAGATCTTCTCCTTCTTTTAATGGCAGAACAGCCCATGGAAGGCCTTGGCCGAGCTTTTAGCATCCTCTAACTACTATTTTTTTTTGGGTTAGGTGCCTCTATCCAGCAGATGGATGTCCTCCAAAGTTATCGAGCTGACATCATCGCTATACATTAATCACCGCTCGAGCAGTCAGTGCAGCATTCTCCAACCTGGAAAGGGTACAAAACGAAATACCTTGTATCAACAAACAAAGAGTCACGGCGTCTTGGACAAAATGTCACTGTTGACAATTATACTTTTCTTTTTACCTTTTTTTTTTCCAGCATTAATACCAACAATAGTGTCAGCCTTGAGATAAAGTGGAGATCAATTCAGAAGCAGAGCCCGCTCGACCGACGAAAATAACGCTCTATAAGTCCGTTATCCTTCTCGACCTAATATATGGCTCCGAGACGTGGACATTGACCACCAATGATGAGAGGCTGTTAGGAACGTTCGAGAAGAAAATACTCCATAAAATCTACGGTCCAATATGCGTGGGCGACGTGAACCGAATAAGATGTAGCGATGAGTTGTATGAGCTGTACGTCGACACTGACATAGTCAAGCGTATAAAAATCGAGCGGCTTCGCTGGCTGGGTCATGTTGAACGAATGGAAGAAAGTGTTTCGGCTAGAAGGGTGTGTAATTCAGAAGAAGACGTACTCAATTGGCGCCAGCGCACGCATACTTAGCAGAGGCGACTGGCGAAGCCTTATAGAGACGGCCAACACCGATCATCGGTTGTAGTGCCAGCTAAGTAATTAAGTCTTGCTTGTAATACTCTCACACAAAAAAGGCTGGCGGAGTAAGATTGGATCATATTGGGGCCAAAACAATGTCGTCCTCATCCACCAATTAAATTTTTTTTTTTTGCCAAACCGATGAACACTGGATTGTCTTACGGTTGCAGTTTGCTTTTCAAATTATTAATTTGCAAAATTAAAAAAAAAAAAATTCATTCTAACAACATTCAATTCAAACAAAAGAAGTTATTAAATTTTCTTTTGGTAGCGCAATTTGTCACGCACCCTGTACTATCGTTTTTCTTTTTACATTAATTCGCTCATGCAAACAAATTGATTCAGCTGAAAAAGAATCAATTTGTTATACTCAAAAGAGTAGATTTTTATTTTATGTTTTGAGCTTCTCTGTCAAACACAGAAATTTGTGTGGTTTGTGTCTGAGGTTATTGTGATCGTACATTTACACTATATAACAAGCAGTTTACATGAATTAGTGAAGACATTTGATCGTGCATATGTATTTAACATTTGAATCATACTGTACAAGATATTCCAATATAATCTTTAAAAAAAATTTAGGTACATACATACATATATGGAATTAAAAAAGATTTGATAATTGTTTTTAATATTTCTGTTAACGTCAGTACAATCAAAATATGAAAAATGTAAGCTTGATAGGTACTTTCAAAATTTAATAGGTATGTTTCTAGTATAATAATTACTAAAAGAAATTAAGCAGAAGATTGAATATTATGACGCTTTGATTTTGAACACACTTTACGCACAGGATACTATATATTGGTTTTGATTCGTATTCATTAACGGTTGTTTGTAACGCCTACAATTAGGCGTTGGGCAAAAGCTATGCCTAGTCTCAATAAAAGTAAAACATCAAGGGAAATAGGAAAGCAAATTGAACAAAATTTGGTATACACAGTTAAAATAATTGATGCAAAAGAAAATTATCATCTTTGGACAATAACCACGCCTACTTTCCATACAAAATTGTATATAGAGAGTCAATGATAAAACAAGAATTTGACACTAAAACCACAAAAATTAACCGTTGAATGTAGAAAGTTGATTTATTCAGAGGGTGTGTAGGGTATAGAAAGTTCGAACTTTTCTTTCTGGATTTTTATTAGTGAACTAATAAAAAACATGTTTTTAGTGCTTTCTCAATCACTTTCTCTCCATAAGGGAAATGATTAAACTTTGAATAACTAGACTAAAAACTAATCCAAAAAGCAAATCAAGAGAAGGGACATCATTCGATCAGACCGATATTTCGACCAAAAACCGTACCTAAATCAAGTCTAAAATTCCTAAAAATCCTGAAAGTATTTTATGTTGAGATATGCAAAAATAAAAAAAATCAATTCGAAATTGACATTTTGGAATCTATTAAAAATGGCAACAGTTTTCAGTGGAAAATGTGCTAGTTAAAATTTATTTAGTTCAAATTGTAAATGAGATAAGGTATTTCTCTCATGTACCTTCATCTTGTTTTGATATACACAACTGGACAAAATAATAGATGTGAACATATTTTTTTTCAAAAAAGCTTGGCTTTCATATAATTTTTATTATCCTTCCAAAAATATATTAGTTTTCAGCATAAACATACTTCAGCATCATAGCAAAACATAAAAGGTTTTAAAAACTATAAAAAATAACTTAAATTTTGTTTAATTCATAAAATACACAGATTTTCGATTGGACAGAATAATAGGTGTGCACAAAAAACGTAGGAATAAATATTGAAATTTTGTTAGTTATGGCCCTGTATTTTACTGAATTAGTAAGAACGCATAATACCCAGAATATCGATCATTATTCTTGATGGCTTTTTCGATTCTTCTGAGCATTGACGATATCAACTTCCGACCAGTTTCTACAGGAATGTTGTACCAAATTTTTGGAATATTTTCCCATAACTGCGTTTTGTTTTGGAGTTTAAGTTCTCCTCAGAAGTTCCCAATAGGATTAAGATCTGGGGATTGACTTGGCCACTCAAGGACGTCTACATTATGCTCTTGGAACCATGCTTTGACAACTCGCGATAAATGTTTAGGATCATTGTCCTGCTGAAATTTCCACAAAAGCGGCATACATATTATCCTCAGCATATGGTAACATTACCGTTTCCAACAAATCCTTATACACGAATCTCATACCATTAAGCTGCCACCTCCGTGTTTCACTGTTTTCTTTGTGAACCGGACGTCGAATTCTTTGCCTTTCGGGCGACGAACGTTTCTTTCAGCATCGTTACCAAACAAGTTTATTTTTGTTTCATCGCTCCAGAGAATATTGCTCCATTTTTTGTATCCCTGTGAACCGCATCACGTTTTATGAACTAATGCACAATTTTTCCTCTTTTTCAAATTTGCAGTTCTAACCAGAGGAACTTTGCGAGCAATCCTACCGGGTGGATTTGCTCTTATTAATCGTCTTGGAACGGTTCGTGATAATACAACATTCCCAATTTCGCTTGCAATTTTTCTGGGCAACTTGAATTTTTCTGGGTCACTAAGAAGTTTTTTTAGGTGCTCCACGCGTTTCAATGGCTTTTTCTGGCTTGAGAGCATTTGTAACGAAATTCTGAGACCGTCCCATCGATCTGGCAATGAATTTGTAGATCGATGGGATCTGTACTGAAATGAACTCCACGACCCATCTAATATTATTAAAAATTATAATTAACCCTTTATTTAGTTCACTTCCATCGAAATATTACCTTCTGGAAATAAATAACACTTTAAATTTATTCACTTTTAATTTTTACCAAAATTATATTAATGTAAAATTATATTGTAAAAAATATTAATGTAAGTCAAAAAAATTGATTTTCTGATCGCAACTTTACCAAATTTTTAAACGAAAGCATCTCTAGATTCAAAATGTGATGGGCAAAACCAATGTGTCCAGAGCCTGCAAACACACAATGTGTAATCGTTCTTTAGAACTTTACACATTTATCAAAATTACTCATTTTTAGCAGTGTGGGAATTTTCCACTTAATTAGCCGTTTGTAGTTTTCAGACGACTCGTTTGTATTGGATTCGTTAAGAATAGCCGGAAGGCACGGTTAGTGTTGAACTTAAATATAGTTATATTGTATAATTCGTAACCATGTCAACCATGTATAATAGATAAAGAACTGGGCCAAGGATGCTTCCTTGTATAACTCCTGCTTCGTGGTAGTGTTTTGACGTAACATTTTTGAATTCAACACCAAATATCCGTTTTGTTCTGTAGTTGGTTTGTATATGTTTGGATTAATCCATCGTGACCGAACTTTGTCAGATACCGGTGATAAGACGAGAAAGATAGAAGTGCAGTATTATTTATTTTATCTATAAAAGAAACATTTTGATGAACTTTAATCCAGTTCAATTGTTCCATGTCCGGCCCGGAAAACAAAATTGTTTTCGGGTGATGAGCTTCAGAAGTTTTCGCTTTGTGTTTACAATATTTAATCATGAATGTATGTATGTATATTTTTTCAATTAATTTATTTTATTTTAAATTTTATTGTTTTTCTTAATTCTAAAAATATTGTTACGTATAGATTTTAATTAAATTTAATTAAAGTAAGTAATTGGTATAACATTTATAATTTATCGATTGTTGTTTATTTTTTGTCAAACTACAAAGTTTTACACAAGTCCGCTTTCGGTATTTTTACGTCTCTCCATTTGTACAATTTAAATTAAATTTCCAGATACTCGTAATAGCAGTAGATGGCGGTTTACAAAAAGTTAATATTTACAGTGAACTAAATGACTTAACTTAAATCTTATTGCGTTTTAATGGTAGTAGTAAATAACGAACTTAATGAATGCAAAGAATAAAAAAAAAAAGGAGAACGAAAAGTCTTTTGGGTATCATTACTTAGTACTTAGTAAAAGTAAAATGAATGTCTCGCCACGCCAGCCACACCACACGATATCTGAATATCGTCGAGATCCCATAGAAGCAACCAAATTTACGATGTCGCCATCAGCTTGGCTGCCTGGATGACATTGTGCTGATGATGATAGCCGGCCAGTTCGCTGGCAGTGCCATGGACTCCAGCCCCGGCCGCCGACGAGGCACTCAGTGCCCCAAATGAACTGCCAAAATAGCAATTGTTAACATAGTCGTAATTGGTGACGTTCGCCTCGGACTTGACGCTGCCATAGCCACCACTAGGCGATGACGATGAATTATGCTGACCGCCCAATGCAGCCACTGTGTGCGCTGAGTGATGTGCCGCCGCGTGATGTGCTGCTGCAGCTGCGTGGTGATGATGATGATGTAGGTGATGCACTGCAGCCGCCGCTGAATGATGATAATTGGAACTGGGAGTATTGGCAGAGATGCCATTCGAGAGCGCTCCAGATGTATTTCCACTGCTGATGGGTGAGGAGATTAAATGCTCGTATTTTGTGCTGGCACCCGTGTGTGAACCAAATACGGAGGGCGATAAATGTGCAGCGCCTGAAATATTACTCTGCGACGCAAGCGATGACGGTGAGTAAAGGCTGGAGTTAAGTGAAGCTGCTGATGATATCACTGATGAGGCGACCGAAGAAGGGATGGCATTTGACGACGAAGAAGCAGTTGTAGCGGAAGAAGTGGAGTGTGAATGTGTGTGGCGGGCTTGCTGATGTGCTGATGATGGTGGCAGGTGATGCATATGATGATTAAGATGATGATGATTAAGCGAACTGTGCAATGAAGATGATCCGGAGCTCAAGCTGAGATTATGTAATGGATGATTACTGCTGCTGGAGTTGTTGATGCCACCACTACCTTTAATACCCAGATCTGATTGCAGTTTGGCAGTGAGTGCCACTGATGACGCAAGACTGGCAGGCAGACTATGACGATCGAGTGAGAGGCTTGGTTTAAGGTCTATAAAGTACATAAAAAATTTGAGTATTAGTTTATGTAAACATACCATATAATCTGCGAATGTGAATCGAAACATGTTAATCTTCTCATGTACTCACCTTCATCTTTTGCCTCCTTCAGGCCGTCCGCTGTGCTGCTACCGCCCGTCTTCTTCGGTTTTCTCTTTCGTGTTTGTATGCCATCTTTCCGCATCGCCAGTGGTCGATTCACACCGTGCAGCTTAAAGTATAAGCCGCAAGCATTACAAACTGGTTCGCCTTCATTGTTCCGACGCCATAGTGTCGTGGTACGTGTACCGCAATTGGTGCAACAGAGACCCATGCGTCTTGTTGCAGTCTGCAAGCGAATAAAGAAAACAAAATAATACACTGTCACAAGTAAACCCTTTGCCGCCTCTTGAAGCAGGCACGGGAATGTAAAGTAATAAATATTAAGAAGAAAAAAGGAGCCACTCACTGCACTCACCAATCGCTTGCTTGGCTTAATCAGCGGACGA
This sequence comes from Palloptera scutellata, assembly GCA_958295655.1. NCBI lineage: Eukaryota > Metazoa > Arthropoda > Insecta > Diptera > Pallopteridae > Palloptera > Palloptera scutellata. The sequence goes on from OY282450.1 coordinate 65,607,385, forward strand.
TTCATGCCGTTCATTTTGTGATATAATCCGCAAGCGTTGCATAGGTAATGACCGGTACCATCGCGTCGCCACAGCGGCGTACTAATTGCCCCACAATTCACACATTCACGTCCTTCGCCAAATTGAAAGTCCATAGCACTGTCATATGGCGAGGAACGTTGGAATCCGGTTGGGTCGTAGGCTCGCCATGAGCCCATCATAACAGCGTTTTGCGTATAGAACTGCGCTGGCAGTTGCGCATGAGCCGTACCAAAACTGTCCGTTGTCCACGCGTTCTGTGCTGCGGCGGTGCCAAAATGTGCTGCCACATGATTGTATTGGCTGCTGGTGAGTGCACGATTCGAAGGCACGTACACGGGAGTATTCACTGCTTGCTGGTGATACGAAGAGACACCAGAACCAGCTGCTCCACCTGTTAGATCTGGATAACCAGCGCTGGAGTGATACATTTTCGATGATGTCAGATGTTGTTCGTAAGTCTGTTGGATGAAATTGTGGTGTGCGTTGTAGGTATCGATTGCTGGAGAATCGTGCTGCAGGAAAGAGTGATCACGCGATGATGATTGCCGATCAGAAGTTGACTGTAATGAAATGTGGAAAATGTTTACATAAAGTGAAATAGATGAATTAAAACAAGAAATATTGTAAATCGTTTAAGTTAGTGCTCGCTGTAGCGTAGTGGTAGTTCGTTGGACTGTTACGCAGACTGGAGTTCGAATTCGGCACAGGTAAAATCAAAAAGTAAAAGAAAAAACAATTTTTCTACACTGCGCCACTTCTTGGCAGGCGATGGCCTACAAGAGTAAAAATTGCCTATGAAAAGCTTTTCAACTGTAAGTCCTTTCCATTCATGTACAAATATAATACGCACAACATGAGTGGATGCGAAACGCTCGGCCTTTGGCGCTACATGCGGTCTATCTGTTTATCGGTGTCCTGTGATTGCATTCCCTCTCTCATTCTCCCTCCTTCTTCCTCCCACCTATCAATCTTCCTCCTAATCAACACAATCCTCTTAATTTATAAGGGTACACAATGTCTGTTGAATGTATCAATAAAAAAAATAAATATTTCAGTATCAAACTCATGCGCGAAGTTAAATACTTTACCACTTCTTTGAATCATCTATGATTTTACTTAAATTTACTATAATATTTTCCCTCAGTGTACATGTCTTTAGTTTCTTTCTACGGCGAAGGAAATCGAAACAAATTGAAAATGAAACGCCGCGTTGTGATTGGTTGTTAAGTGCGTGCAACAGTGAAACACCCTTGCAGGGAACACCATTTTTATTATATTCTTTCTTCAGCTTCTTCTACTTCTTCTTCACCACTTCGAGTTTCGTCTTGCGTTGTTTATTTATTTTTCCTTTTACTTCAACTTAATTTAGTTTTATGCCTTTTCACAACACCCTGCGTTACACCCTTCCCTCATGGCATTTCTTGCTTGAAAGCATTCCCCCTCCCCCTTTATTTCCATTGTTGGTGGATGGTGGATGCCATACAGCAATAACAACAATATTGGAACCAACAGCAACAACAAGAAAAAGCACAGGCCAACAAAAACAATTTAATGGCGCTCATTTGCGTATTTGCGCCGCCGCGTCGTGCATTGCACTATCGCCGATATTTCTTTTTTATTTTCGATTTATATCTTTTGAATGCATGTGCTTGAGTATTGTCATACATACTTACTTATTATACACACACACATACATACATGCAGTGCCATTAAGTATGGTGTGTGCAGCATGGCAATCTGCTGCAACAGCAATGCAAATTTCAATATCAACATGTACCCAGTGGTAAAAATGAATGTACTCCGTTGCTCAAGCTCAAGCTCATTGTTTGATAGCACTTCGAAGCACTACATGTCAACGAAATGCAGTCGTCGGGTATCAGTGAAAGCAACAGAACAGCGAAGAAACCGAGGGGAACTACATTTAGATTCCAGATTCCCGGGCATGGCATGTAAAGAAAGAGAATGTCACTGATGCGGTTCGGTATAAAACAGGATGCACTTCAATGCTTCCAAAGAAGTGCAGTAATAGCGCTTCCGATCAGGATCTCTTGATCGTTGGTTATATATGCTTATTCTTAAGCTGTACACAATTGCGTATGACTTTTTCTGGATGTATGTACGATTATGTTTTTATGTATGTATATATGTATGTACTTACGAATTGTATACAAGCTGTAATACTATAAACGCATTTTGAATTTCTTCTGATATCGTTCGAATTGCAAAGTAAAATAATTTAAATGTGTCGATTGTGAATACGTGATTACCATCATAAGTTAATAACAGCAAAATTATTTGCATCTATTAATACTTAATACATAAATATCTATGTACTTATATGTATTATATTTGCTTTTAAAGTACTTTCGGTTAAAGTTGACTTCTAGGTATCAGAAAAAATGGTTTGCCATAATTAAAAATTAGTTTTGAGCTTGTTCGGTTAACTCAGATCATCTCTCGTTGCTCTCTAACAACAGTAAATTAACGCTAGCAATACTTTCCAATTGTTTCACTGTAACCGAAAATATTTATTCTGGAGTACAAATCAAAGTAAATTGAGTAAATAAGTATTTAATTTAGTGGAATGAATAGGAAGTTCTTTGATTATTTAGATTAGGCTACATAAGGCTACCATGTAAGCTGTTTTCACAATTACCCTAATCCTTTTTGATTTACTTCACTTCAGAATACCTGATGTCAGCAGGTTCAACTGGAGAAGAGTTGAACCATTTTGTAGTTTTTCGACAATTGCAAACTGGCACGCTTGCCTATCAGACAATGCCCAGTGATTGCTTCAATGTTGCTAATAGAGGTTAAATTTATGGAGGCAAGAGAGTCCGACCTCCCCAATTAGTAGGATGACCAGATTTGATTTGTGATATCAAATTACCAGTGGGGAAGCGTATAGGAAAATGTCCCCAAATGTGGATATCACTTTCACAACGAAAAGCCACATTTTTGTGAAGATACAAAAATACCAACGAATTACATAAGATAAAGTCCAATAAAGATTACTCAGTATTTTTATTTATGTGAAAGCAAAATCAAAGTAAAAACATTATCACAACTTACACGAAATACACGAAATAATGAAATAGAAACATATGTATATAGGTTGTATATACCAAATGTATATATATATATATATAATATACAATTATGTCGGTATGTGAACTTTGTATAACTTAAAAAAAAAAAAACGATTTCCATATATGAGGAATTTTTATTTAATTTGGTCACTTACAATTTATTTGGATTAGTTTTTGAATACAACATCAATCAAGTGGCCGCCGTTATTGACCAAAGCAAAATGTGCTCTTTTTGCTGCGTTTTCCATTACTTTATCGAGCATCGCGGGCGGTATAGCGATGATTTCGGCACGAATGTTTGCCTTAATGTCAATGGTCTGAAGCTTACTGGCGTACACTTTGCTTCTCAAGCAACCCCTCAAAAAGAAGTTCGGAGAGGTCACATCTGGGTGGCCAGTCAAAATTCGCCACACGTCCATGGCCATGCAATGGTGTTTAATGGATCTCGTGTGGATTCTCCGTTCCCCAAATGCGGTAATTTTGCTTGTTGACGGTGCCAGAGAATGTGAAATGGGCCTCGTCGGTCATCAAAATTTCCTTCCAAAAATCAGGTTACGTGGAAACAATTCGAGCGACGTGGATGGATTCATGGTTAAAATTCTCAAGAACATACAGTATGAGTAGGTTCGTGGAGAGAAAATGCGGGCCCGAAAAGAAAAGAGAATGTTTAACCCCATATATTGTATTTAGGAAATGTGCACATAAAGCTTAGTTTTCAAGGTTTATAAATTTTAACCCATTGTAGATATGTTTTCGGTTTTTCGGATTAATAGTAGTGGTAGTGCGTTGGACTGCAGAGTGTCCGGGGTTCGAATCTCGGCACAGGCAAAATCAAAACAAAAAAAAGTAGAAAAAATATTTTTTTAAACGGCACCACCTCTTGGCAGGCAATGGCAAACCTACAAGAGTAAAAATTGCTATGAAAAACTTTTTACTTAAAAAATGTAATGTAAATGTAATTATTTGGCATTTGATATGGAAAATTCTTCCATATCAAATTACGAACAACCTCAGGAGTCCCTATAAATTTTTCAGAAACTACAGCTAACGAGAAAAATCCGAAATCAAAGTTTAGGCGTGGCCGAACTTCATATTCCCTACACACCCTCTGAAATAAAATGCCTCATTCAACGGTGAGTCAAATTGTTATGGTTTTTGATTGTATACTTATTTTTTACGGTTATTGCGCAATGATTATAATTTACGAATCAGTTATTGTTGAAGTTATTTTAACTATGTATTTACTTATACCACATTTGGGTTCATCTAGTTCCATTTACTTCACTATTTCCTTTGATATATCCCTTGTGTAGAAAGTAGGCGTGGCTTTTACCCAATGTGTATAAGTTTCGTTCCATCTATTTCTGAAGTTCTTTTTAACTGTATATACTTATAGAAAATTTTAATCCATTTGCTTCACTAATTCCTTTGATATTTCACTTGCGTTGTAAATAGGCGTGGCTTTCACTCAATGTTGTCAATACAGTTGTTTAAGGTACTATTTCAATGATGTGTATCTTTGAACATTTCACTAAAATGGGAGGTACCTCGTCCACTTGACTAATTTTGCACATTTCAGAAATTAATCTCTTCCTGACAAAACAAATGTATGATTCGAATTTGGATGAAATTGCCTTAAGTTTTACTCGAGTTATCGTTTCCACAGACAGGCGGAGGGACGGACGGACGGAAGGGCATGGCTAAATCGACTAGGCTGTTTGGGCTGATCATTTATGGATATATGTATATGTTCATACCTTCGAAGCCAAATTGTGGGCGTTACAAACAACCGTTACTCGATCAAAACCAATATACCCTGTACGCAGAGTGTGTACGTACATATTGGAAAATATGTAGGACAAAATCAAAAGGAGTTGTTTTCAATGTTCAAAACAATATTTGTAAACGCACTGACAGTTTAAGGACAGTTCCAGACTATTACTTATATAGTAAATGTGTATGACATGGCATTATTAATTCAGTCGATGGATTTGACCAGCTGTCCGAAAGAGTGGAACAGCCGGGTTTTGAACCAATCAAGTGTTTCAGAAAGCTTTTCAACCCCTGATATAAATTGATTAATTTTGAATACCTGATATAAATTGCAGCTGCATTTTCAAAATAAATTATTTTGAAAATTGGTCTAATGATAGAAATTTTCTTTTTTAATCCTGTAAACATACAAACTCAAAAAATTATAAATATTAGAACGTGATTTATTAGCTCGACCTAGACCCTCCACTGGGTCTTGTGCCATCAAAAGAAGATAAGAATTTTTATGTATGTCGATTATGCGACCTTTAAAAAAAAAGTCTGTGCACTTATTCTGTTCGGAGACATACCAATTGCATACAAGCTAAAGTTCAAAATGAAAGTGAATCACTCAAGTCTTTTTCTGCTATCTATATACACATTACATATATACACATTACATATATACACATTGCGTATGGGTTTTGTGGGCGTGCAGTATTAACGACTTAACATAGCGTGAGATTTAAATGTAAATAGTGTGTTGCCTATGGAAGTATTTTGTTTTTTAGGTGTTTAAAAAATGTCTCCTAAGGAAGTGGAAAAAAATGAATAGTCAAAAAAGTCTTTACAAAGGGTGAACTAAAATTGTCTGATATGCTTAGAAAATGAAATAAGAAACAATTTTTAGATACGCCAATTGGATTTTCAAATCAATTAAGTACATATCTGTTTCTTTCACCATATTGTTTCTTCTAAGCAACATCCTACAAGTTAAATTTTTTTCTAAAATGTTGTGTTTGATTATAGGAATAACTTTTGCGCACGTATTACAAACGATTATATTCAAGTTAAGAATATTAACTTAAGAAACTAGAGCAGTGTCGGGCAAACCAATACATAAACATGCATGCTTCGTGTGTATCTGAGAGAGCAACAGCGCAGCGAAATCTTGCTTACATGAATGCTGAAAGTCAACTAAAATGATTTGTGTTGACACAATCACTCTCAAAGTCACGGTTGCCACTTTGGTACTATTCTATTCAAACTCGTAAATTTTTATTAATTTTTCTACGCTTGGTACATTGGTACATGTTTTTAAAATTTGGTACATTCTGTGGGGAAAGTTAGCGTTTATAGCAATTAATTAGAATAGTGAACACAAATTTTCATTTTTATTATTGGTAAATTATATTTTTTGTTGGTAAAGGTAAAATTGAAATCTTTTTAAATACTAAAAAAGTCGTCACTGGCAATTCGACAAAATAACAAACTCTGAAATATTTTAATGAAAGAGATACAAGATTCTTATTAATACAGATATGTCATAGTTTGATACGTCAAAAGTAGCGTATGAAAAATTATGGGTGTACACTTATGAATACTCATTTTTTCATACTCAATTGGCGTCCACCAGTTTCTTCAAATTTGATATTTCAAACAAAAATCGTTAGAAATATAATCGCAGGCGTTCTGAAGAAGTAAACGTCCCTAGGTAGTTTTGTTTATTTTTTCTTTTATATAATAAAAAGACAAAAAGCTTTTAATAAAGATATTTATTCTACATATGGTACATTTTTATTGTCGCTGTGGTGTAGTGGTAGTGCGTTGGACTGCTACGCAGAATGTCCGGGGTTCGAATCTCGGCACAGGCAAAATCAAGAAGTAGAAAAAGTAATTTTTCTACACGGCACCACTTCTTGGCAGGCAAGGCAAACCTACAAGAGTAAAAATTGCTATGAAAAGCTTTTCACTTCGCCGTTCGGATTCGGCATTAAACTGTAGGTCCCTTCCATTCATGTACAAATATAACACGCACAACATGAGTGGATGCGAAAAGTTCAGCCTAGGCCTTCCATGGGCTGTTGTGCCATTAAAAGTAAAAAAGTTATGTAAATATTGGTACAAAACAAAAAAGAGTAAGTGGCAACCGTACTCGAACTACGCTCGAATTCAATTGTTCGTCAATACACGAAGAAGTTTATGATATAGTGTACGTGTGACAACATTCCGTCGGCAGTCCAAAAAGTTCAGGAATGACTCGAAAACACTACACATACCCTCTTTGTTTTAATTCCATTGAACTCTGTCTGTTATACTCAACCAAAAGTTATGGGAATTACAATTTTAAACTTAATTTAAGGAAAAACTGTTAGGGACTCAAAATACGTTATTTTATATTTAAGACTAGTGACTTGTTTGAGTGGAATACGAGTACTTAGCCCAGAAACTACCCGTTGCGATACCACATGGTTCGACCTACAGTTTAACACATGTTCTGGACGGCGGGGTGGTAATTTGTTATTTAGATCTGACAACTCCTCAGACTTTTGTCTTTCGGTTGTGTGGGATCAAGTCACTGTCTAAACTAAGATAGTAATAATTAGAATTTAGATACTGTTTTCTGTTGGGTACAATATTTACTTATGAATTCTAAGTATATGTAAAAGAATTTTCAAGTGCATGCTTCCATGATACATAATTTATTTTTGTATTTTTAATCATATTTCCAATCGAAAACAATTACTGCGCTATTTAGAAAAAACCAAACAAAAATCACTCTGTTTTTATCTTATCCAAAATAAAATACGATGATGTATGAAATTTTTCTGAAAAGTTTTATATAAGTACAACGAAAAACAGATGCCACTATGTACTATGTATATGTACATAAGTTCATATTTAGATATGTATGTACAAATAAAATATGGCATTTAAGAGTTTATAATGTAGTTGTTATTTGCGCTTTGTTAATTTGTAGAAATGTTATACACAAAATATGAACATTCACACTATTTATATACATATATATACTCACTAGAACATATACTCTATGTACAAAAATTAACTGAGTCAAATCTCATAGACAACTCAATTAACGATTCTTATTTGGATTCATTCCATTTACGCAAACTATTTGAATTTTTATGCGATAATATGTATTAAATATATATAGAGTAGAGTTCCCTGACATGCCCTATTTAACAAAAATATATTTTCCCGTACCCCGGTAAATAAATCAATTACAATAGCAGATTTATTAGCTGGTTTGAATGCACCTGGACCATCTAATTCTGTTGATACCCCATCTCGTCCAAAAACAACCGCAAAAAAGAATAACCAACTTCCTCAACTGAAGAGTCTCGGATTACACTGCTCATCAACCGACAGAAGAATCAACAGAACAGAATCTGATTTCAACATCCGATTATGTTCTGTAAACTTTTCCAATAATAAAATCCATAGATTTTGAAATAAAATTAAGTTTTGTTCTGTATTTTTGACAAAGATGAAACGCTTCAACACCCCAATCAGGATTTTCGGAAAAATTGTTTTTTTTTAAATTTATCAGTTATTATTATGTATGTACTATGAAACTATTTTCAGTTACTGGACTTATATGTATGTACAACACAGCAAGACCAAGTGTTAACTAATTTTTCCAAAACTATTCTACTGTTTTTGGCGGTATGTCAAAAGTTAGTGATTTTGGATATGCACCTATTATTGTTCGCAAACGGAAATTCTTATATGATAATTTCACATTTCCGTCGGCAACATTCATGGCGATGTGCTCCACATAAAACAAGTCCAGTGAAGTAAAACCAGTTCAATTGAAGTGATTTGGCTTTGCCGCCAAGCACAGGTATAAAAGCATCTATCTGTCTGCATAAATGTACGTATGCCATATGTGTACCTACTGGCGCTGACCCTTTCAACACCTCTCACAAGTGATCTTCATCAAAGACAATAACAAAAACAAAAAGATGAAGTTAATTAGTGAACATGCGGCATTTTTGATCTTTTGCCAAACGTTGGGAGAAATAAAATAAGAGAAAAATAAAAATCTAGATACATAAACTATATGTATTTTCTTTTATGCAAAGCTCAAAGACACTAGCAATATTATTTCAAACTAATTAATTCAGGTAGTGGCATAGTTGTAATGCGTTGGACTGTTACGAAGAGTGGCCGGCACAGGCAAAATCAAAAGGTAAAAATAACTATTGCTAGATGTGTGAAACACATGGTTGCTGTGGCGTAGTGGTAGTGCGTTGGACTGCTACGCAGAGTGTCCGGGGTTCGAATCCCGGCACAGGCCAAAATCAAAAAGGAGAAAAAATAATTTTTCTACGCGGCACCACCTCTTGGCAGGCAGTGGCAAGCCTACAAGAGTAAAAATTGCATATGAAAAGCTTTTCACTTCGCCGTTCGGATTCGGCATTAAACTGTAGGTCCCTTCCATTCATGTACTAATATAATACGCACAACATGAGTGGATGCGAAATGCTCGGCCTGGGCCCTCCATGGGCTGTTGTGCCATTAAAAGTAAAGTAAAAAGTAAGTAAGTGAAAAGAACTATTTTTCTACACGGCACCACCTTTTGGCAGGCAATGGCAAACCTCCAAGGATAAAATTGTCTATGAAAAGCTTTTCACTTCGCCGTTCGGATTTGGCATAGAACTGTAGGTCTCTTCCATTCATTTACAAATATAACACGCACAATATGAGTGGTTGCGAAAGCTCGGCCTAGGCCCTCCATGAGCTGTTGTGCTATGAAAAGAAAGAAGCAATCTTAATAAGATCATTTAGCTTATCCTACATGTAGTACAGTATGTAAGAGTTAGTTTCACACATCTAGCGAAAACAAATATATAAAATAATTTATTCTGAAAATAAATCTTTGAAATGCTCTCAGTCAGCTATTTAGCTCGAAACACACACAAACCTCATACTAATGCACTCATGATCGATATTCAAAACAGCTCTATCAAAATACCACCAACTCACTTTAAGGAAAACAACAAAGAAATATTTTGACCACGCGTTCACAATGACGCCGGTGATCGCTCTCTCAAACAGCAAGATCATTCGATCAAAGTGATCGCGCACCAAAAACAAAAACCACATCCATTTCGGTGGCGGTCTTTTCAAATACACACAGACATTAGCACAGGGAAAAAATATTGTCAACATGTAAAGGTGAAAAAGGGACATGAAATTGAAAGAATTGAAGAATTCCCGACACTAAAACTTAAGATCGAGATCGAAAAGATCAAGAGCAAAGACAACGATGATGAGGATGACGACGAAGTACAATGAAATCAGAAAATTTTAAATAAAACTCAGGAGAAAAATTATACAAACAGTAATAAAATTTCAATAAAAAAAAACAAAAGAATTCTTTCACAACAGTTGGTGGATCGGTGGTGTGGTGATCGTTAATAATTTGTCACACAGCAGTGAATAATAATAAAAAGCAAACAAACAAATATTGAAGTTTTAGTACTTTTTGTGAAGAGAAGGGTACCACCACTTAAGAGCAGTAAAGGATCAAGTGATCACGACTGATGGTATATTGTGTTCATGTGTGTGTGTGAAAATCATAAGGCGATGCTTTAAATAAAATTAAGAAACAAAATAAAATAGAGTTTTAAGTGGTTTTATTAATTGCAATAGAAATTTAAGGAATAAGGATCACTTATCATGATCTGATCTCACTTGAAATGAATTACTTCATTCGACGACAAAACGGCGGCAATATGATGTTCATTTTAGTTCATAGTACTTCAGTCAATTTCGTGCTTATTTATAATAAAAATAGTATTAATAGACGAAACTGTAGTCTTCAATTCACAAAAACTTCAGTGATAATCTAACTACATATGTATATTAAATATATATATAAATATAATAGTACGATATTACTAATAAAAGTTGCTAATATACAAATTCAATTTTATCTGGGGTACAACCAAAAAGCAAAGTAATAAAGAAGTATTTAAAAAAAAGTTTATTCTATGTACAATACTTTTGAGTACAGCAGCTGCTGCTGGCTAGAAGGAGCAGCAAGAAGAAATCACCATCACTATATCCATTTGCCATTTACCATTAAAGCTACAACTTGATGGAGTTACTGCTGCTGTTGCTGCTAATGATGGTGATGATCATCATGATGATGATCGTAGCACTGTGCGCCAGCACTTGTGTAGTTCTTGTTGTTGTTGTTGTTTTCAACATGTTTTACGCTCAAGAGTAAAGTTGCCGCCACCATATTCACCATCATCATCGTCCTCATCATCGCCATCACCATTAATGTCTTCCGTCGCACACACAACCAGCGCGGAATTTTTCCTTTGAATGCATGCGTTTTTAATGCACTTTCGAGTGGATCAATTTGTCTGATGGTCGTTTTTGCGTTTGAGCTGCTTATTTATTAAAGAAGGAAGATGATCCCATGCAAACACACCACAACAACAAAAACTTAAAGGCAACAAATAAATATGTATGCACGATTGCTTTTTAGAGAAGAAGGGGTAAACTAAAAGAGAGCATATCAATTTGTGCGATCCGGCTAAGACCGGGTCTTGTTTTAAGTTGTTCTTTTCTAAAATATCTTTTTGAAAGAAGAAAAACGGTCTCTCTGAATACTTGTATTTATGCGCTGAAACGTCATAATTTTTTTTTTCAGGATATCGTTGTGAACTTTTGAGGCAGAGTTTTCTCACACTCTCAGATAAACTTCTGGACATCTTGAGTAAGCTACTCTGTATTAATAATTTCCCATTTTCTAGGAAATACAATATAATATTACAAACTTTACACTAAACTTATTGAAACTGGGTAAATTTCGAGGTACAATATCAGAAAGCAAATGGGCCCTGAGATCCATTTCGAGCGAGTCTCTCAATATTATAGGCAACTTATTACTTACTTACTTACTTAGCTGGCACTACAACCGATGATCGGTCTTGGCCGCCTCCACAAAGCTTCGCCATTCACTTCTGCTATGCGCGCGCTGGCGCCAGTTGATAAGGCCAAGTGCAGTCAGGTTGCCCTGCACCTGGTCTTTCCAACGGAGATAAGGACGTCCTCTTCTGCGTGTTCCTCCACCGTGGTTCGAATAAAACACCCTTCTAGCCGGAGCCGTTTCTTCCATTCGCTCAACATGACCCAGCCAGCGAAGCCGCTGGAGTTTTATACGCTTGACTATGTCAGTGTCGGCGTACAGCTCATACAGCTCATCGTTCCATCTTATTCGATACACGTCGTCCACGCATACTGGACCGTAGATCTTACGGAGTATCTTCCTCTCGAACGCTCCTAACAGCCTCTCATCATTGATGGTCAATGTCCACGTCTCTCCGCCATACATTAGGACGGGAAGGATGAGGGACTTATAGAGCGTTATTTTCGTCGGTCGAGAGAGAGCTCTACTTCTCAATTGCCTACTGAGCCCGTAGTAACACCTGTTGGCAAGAGTTAGTCTCCACTTGATCTCAAGGCTGACATTATTATTGGTGTTTATGCTGGATCCTAGATAAACGAAATCCTTGATGACTTCAAAAGTGTAGTTGTCAACAGTGACATTTTGTTTGTTGACACAAGGTATTTCGTTTTGTCCTCGTTCACCACTAGACCCACTCGACGAGACTCCCTTTCCAGGTCGGAGAATGCTGCACTGACTGCTCGAGCATTTTTGCCAATGATGTCAATATCATCAGCGTATGCTAGCAGCATGACACTCTTGTATAAGATAGTGCCATAGATGTCGATGTTCTCAGCTCGAATTATTTTCTCCAGCATAAGGTTAAAGAAGTCGCACGATAGGGAGTCACCTTGTCTGAAACCTCTTTTGGTATCAAATGGTGCGGAGAGGTCTGTCCCAATTTTCACTGCGCTGGTGGTGTTGGTCAGTGTCATTTTGCAAAGACGAATGAGCTTTGCAGGGAACCAAAATCAGACATTGCGGCGTACAAGTGATCCCTAATCGTGCTGTCGAAGGCGGCTTTATAATCGACAAATAGATGATGGGTGTCGATCTGTTTTTCTCGGGTCTTTTCCAGGATTTGGCGTAGTGTGAATATCTGGTCGATGGTGGATTTACCAGGCCTGAAGCCACACTGATAAGGTCCAATCAGTTTGTTGACGATGGGCTTCAGTCTTTCGCACAGTACGCTCGATAGAACCTTATATGCAATATTAAGAAGGCTTATCCCACGGTAGTTGGCGCAGATCGTAGAATCACCTTTCTTATGGTTTGGGCAGAGTACGCTGAGATTCCAATCGCTTACCATATTCAGCATAGAAGCTCATGCTCTTCGCCTCCGGTCTTAAACAACTCAGCAGGCAGGCCATCTGCACCTGCAGCCTTATTGTTTTTTAGCCGAGCAATGGCTGTTAAGACCTCCTCATAGTCAGGCGGCGGTACTTCAACGCCGTCAGTGATTGGGGTTTCCGGAGTGGGTTCCGCAGTGGCGGGATTATTGCCGTCTTCGCCATTAAGCAGCTGCGAAAAGTGCTCCCTCCATAATCTCATTATGCCCTGGATATCTGTCACCAGATTTCCGTCTTCATCCTTGCAGGAAGAGGCCCCGGTCTTCAAACCAAGAGTCAGGCGTCTTATTCTTTCAAAGAATTTTCGGACCTCGTTCCTGTCCCGCAACATTTCGATATCATTGAACTCGCGTCTTTCTTCATCTCTTTTCTTGCGCCTGAAAAGACGTTTCTCCTCCCTCCTCAACTTTCAGTATCGCTCCTTAGCAGCTCGCGTTGCAACTGACTGCAGGGTGGCTCTGTAGACTGCGTTTTTTGCTTCAGTAGCATCGCGACACTCTTGGTCGTACCACATATTTCTCCGTCGACGGTGGTAGCCTAGCACCTCTTCGGCAGCCGTACGCATAGAGCGGGAAATGTGCGTCCACTGCGCGCATATATCATCAAGTTGAGGGGTGTTTTGCGAAAGGAGAAGTGCAAGTTGGTTGGCAAAGACTTTGGCTGTCTGTTGTGATTGCAGCTTTTCGACATCCAGCTTTCTCTTTGTACCTATCCGTACGCGATTTGCTACACATATACGTGTGCAGACCATGGCTGCAACCAAGTAGTGGTCTGAGTCGATGTTTGCACCACGTATTGTGCGTACGTCTAGTACATTGGAAGCGTGCCTTCCGTCGATCACAACGTGATCAATTTGGTTTCGTGTGTTTTGATCAGGGGACAGCCAAGTGGCCTTATGGATATCCTTATGTTGGAATCTGGTGCTACTAACTGTCATGTTTCGTGCCGCGGCGAAGTCGATCAGTCTCATACCGTTATCGGTGGCTTCGTCGTGAAGACTGAATTTTCCGATCGTCGGACCAAAGAGACTTATTACTTGTATATATTTTTGAGAAAGGTGTGGTTTTTTAAACCGGGCTTTTATTAAAAGAATGTAATAGTTTCAAGGTTGATTTGATTGGACACTAGAGTGCGTTGCTTGACAATGTCAAACATACTTCTACCGATTATCAACAACCCTCCTTACATCTTGACCGAAGATTTAGGATTATAGTTCCGTTAAGAGTTTCCTAGTTTAAAAATCTGATGATCCAGCCAACATAACAGTTGTGTACAATTACGTCTCTAGCACTGAACTTAGCGTAAGTGCAGCATTAAATGTGCCTAATGTTTCGTATCAAATTCTCATTGCGAAACGTAAATGTGGCTGCTGCTTATAATAATAAAATTGGAAATATTGTAGCAGCTGGATTTAAATAAAAAAAATATGATAATTCCAAAACAATAAAAATTTTTCAAGTTGAAATAGGGGGAATTTTAATGGCATCTGTAAGTCTCGTGGGTAGCGAAAATGATCTGGGAATAATAATTTATTCAGACAGTCAACATTGGGAATACTACAACTCTGCTGGGTCCTCGAACATTCTGGAATAATGGGAAATGAGGTGGCAGACGAACTGGCAAAGCATGGTGAATGAGGTAGAGCCCTGTGTCATCTTACCATCACTCTGTTATCATTAAGCAGCCTTCGGCAAACAGGTTTTTCTACATCTACTTAATAGAACATGGAGGAGCCTAAATTCCACCCGTATGTCAAATCTTTTCTGGCCGCAACTTTCTCGTATTAAAATTGAAATGTTGCACTCATTTCCTCGCAAAGAATGCGAGCTATGCTGGAAATGTAATAACTATTTGACTGAGGAGACTTTGGAACACATTCTTTGCCATTTTACAATACTGGCTAGAACTAGATTAAAAATGTTGAGAAACGCGTTGCGGAAATGAATAGCTTCTAATTTCTCCTTCTGTTGTGTTAGTGTCTAGTATCAATATGCTAGATTTTTAAATCTGTGGTTCCGGGTTCGATTCTCGACCAGATCATGGTTTTTTATTAGTGGTAGGCAGAATCAATACTTAAAGTAGTAAGTTCTTGTTTTTCATCTTTTAATGGCACAACAGCCCATGGAGGGCCTAGGCTGAGCTTATTGCATTTACTCATGTTGTGCGTGTTCTTTTTATACATGAACGACGAAGTGAACTTACTCCTGTAGGTTTGGTATTGCATGCCAAGAGGTGGTGCCGTGAAATAGAAAATTGTCTTTTCTACTTTTTGATTTTTGCCTGTGCCGATATTTGAACCTCGAACACTCTGCGCAGCAGTCCAACGCACTACCACTACGCCACAGCGACCATCAACTAAGTACGTGAGTAGTAAAAGAGACTAAATTTATGTAATTATTTTAATAAATGTACCCTATTCTTTAAAGATTCCGATACTCAAAAGTACCCGATATTTACCGTCACTAGTTTTTATCTATCTTACTTTATTAATCAGCAAAATGCTTTGCATATACAGGGTGATTTTTTTAAGAGTTTGAATTTTGAAAATGAAAAAAATACAGTAATTTTACAAAAGTGAATGAAATTGTTATTTGGATCGATAAATCAATTTCTGGTATTTACTTTTTAAATATAATTTCACTTAAATGTTGCCCGTGGCTACGCTTCAAGTGAACCATTCTGAAGGTCCAATTTTGGCACATTTTTCACACATTTCAATGTTGGCTTCCAAAGCAGTAATCGTGTTTGGCTGGTCCCTATAGACAAGAGACTTTACATAATAGAGACTTTACACAAAAAATAGTCTAACGGGGTGAAATCACACGATCTTGGAAGCCAATTGACTACACCAAGACGTGATATTAACTGCTCACCAAATTCGCCTCTCAATTGATGCATGGATTCGCGTGCAGTGTGGCATGTGGCATCGTCCTGTTGGAACCACATATCGGCCGAGTCCAATTCTAGCATTTTCGGCCAAAAAATGTGTTATAATCGAATGGTACCTTCCTCCATTGACCATAACGTTGCGGCCTTCATCGTCTTTGAAGAAGTACGCCGCCTGCCCATAAGCCGCACCAAAAAGTGCATTTTTCGGGATGCGTTGGTAGCTGATAAATTGCCTCTGGCTGGTCTTCACTTCAAATACGGCAATTCTGCTTATTCACGTATCCATTGAGCCAAAAATGAGCCTCGACGCTAAATGGACATAGCTTGCGAAACACTTCTTTCACAGCGCATGAATTTTGATAATAAATTTCAATAATTTGCAAACATTGTTCGTAAGTCTATTCATTATGAAATGGCAAACCAAACTGAGCATAAATCAAATGACAGCTGTCAAAAAGACCAACTCCGAAAAAAGTATTGCGAGATTGAAAACCACACTTCTAAAAAAAAAACCTTTACATACGATATTATCCTCTATGTATTGAATGACATATATATGTATGACCTTTACGGAACCTTTACGGTTCCGTCGGCAAATATAATATAATAGATGCATATAAATACGTAAGTATAATTGTTCTATTTAGATCACGCCGGAATGAAGTTCTACTTTATAAAGACTTTGACAAGGGATGTTTGACGTCATTGATTCAAATTAAATAGGCTCTACCACTTTTTTTTTTTTGTAAATACTTTAAGGAGCACGTGTCATGCATTACAGATCTGCCTATATACCAAAAAGTTTTTGAGACCGAAGAGTTCAGTTTTAGTGAAAGTAGTGTTAGGAGAGGTAGCTGAAAACTACCTTTAGCTTTTACAAATATTTGAAAAGCAATGGCCCTTTAAGGTAGCTATATCAGTTTATGAACTCAGAAACAGCTATTTAATGCTAGTTAACAATATTACAAAGTTGGTGAATTAACTTCATATGCTGACGCATAGAATTCGTTGTGGTCTTGAGAGCGAAGTATGCAACTGAAAACTAAGATAACTTATATGAAAACATATCTGGTCTGACATATACACAACCTATACATTAAAGCAGAAGAAGTTACCAACACTCAACATTAGATGTACGTTGAGTGTTTGTGAGAGATATTGACAGATATTAGCAAAGTGTCCGTTGGCAACGTAGGCATTGTGTTACCTCTCTCCGTCATGTCAGTTGTATACTTCGCTCTCAAGTGCACAACGTATTCTACTTTTATTAATTAAGAAACTTTTTTTTAAATTTTTGGATTCATACTATTAACGTGTACATAAACAAAAATTAATAGAATTTTCTCGCCTTAGCATAGCATAACATAATAATACAGTCAGCTCTTCCACGATGAACATAATTGCATGAGATGTTTGGCATTCCCTTTTTAAGTTTCATGTAGCTCTCCATGAAACGTCAAAAGTTTCAACAAATTGCTGTTGCAAAATCCTTCTGCCATTTTTTAAAGTTGCATGCAACTAGTTTCACCGTTGAAGAGCGGACTAACTCAAATACAGACAATAAATATTCGGTCTTGTCCATATTCAATTTACTTTTGTATTGTCAGTAAGTGGTTTTTTTTTACTGATTAAATTTTAGTTATGTTTGTTTTCATTACAATCCTTAGGAAATTCTTTTGTACCATAAAGTCATAATACTAATTATTATTTTTATTTTATAAGTTTACGTGTACTCAGTTTTAACAACTGACAGCCTTGCCTTCTTGGTTCTGCTCACACTGTAAAGCTACTATAAGTTGCACTGTAAACTAAAATATGGATTTTGTGTTTCGAGAATTTGAGTTTTTTTTAATCTGGGCCAAATGTTATTTGGTGCTTTCTGTTATTTTGAATTTGGGGATTCCTTGCCTCTCCCTTTTAAAATCAACTTGCTCAAGTTTTTTCTAGAGAAAACCATTAATTGCACTAAATCGAATTCGAGCCACCGTTCAAACACTCAAATCATTTTGTTTCTGTAATGCTACAAACTTATTTTATAAACATCTTTAAAAAAATATTCCCGGACTAAGAGTTTCCTTGCTCCCCCGCAGATCCTTAGGACAAAATGTAGAGACCCGAAGCTTTTTGTTACTTATCAACTATCTCTCAAATTCAGTATAGTTTAAGCACTTTATACATTTTCATTTTATAGCTGGTTCACCTGTTATAGTGTATAATATTTGATTTTAAATATTTAATTGGTATATTTTTAATTATCAGTTTAGTAAGAGTGTCTTTAAAGCCGTTCCAAGAAATTTACCGAAATTTTACACTCCTCTCATGCCGGCATTTATGGAGCGTCCTAAATGTCCAAAAGATTCATTAAAAAGATTAACGATCGATTTAATTCAGATCCAGATTTGGCTGCCAACATCTAACCATTCAGGATCGATCGACCCGGCAAAGATATTCAACTCAGGACTGTCTGCCAGTTCCTTTAGTAGTAAGAACTGGTTATAATTAACCAATATTTATAACTTACAGGTAATGCAAAACGTTTATCGGAATATGGTACTCCGCCTATACATTCATAAGTAGCTCTAACATCGACAACCGATTGACAATATTAAATTCAATTTAAAAACAAAAATATTTCCAGCGGAATTAGAAAAAATTGAATTGTTTAAAATTAATTCAAAAGAATTGTTGAACTTTTTGGAAGGAAATGCGTGAACTGCTAGTTGCATTATTTCCTTCTCGAGGCTTAGATTTCCAACTTATGGTATGCTTTATTCTTTATTTTTATACACTTTTTTGATGTTTATGAACTTTTGATTTACGTATGTTGTTTACAAAAATGACCCGAATTTTGCCAGCGATTATAGCTCCATAGCCCTTTGTGGCTCTTATAATACAGAAAGAACTTTAAGAAAAAATTTAATGGCGAATGACGTACTACGTCAGCATCGGTCTTCGAATATTGTTCGCCAATACCTTTCTAACACTGAGTCGATTGTCAGTACAGCCGGGTACGTGTACGGCTGGAATTAAGAAACCGATTAAGTAAAAATTCTATATCTGTTAGTATCGAAAACAGCAGCAATACGAAAAAAAACTTTGTGTTTGAAAAACGAATTCAAAAATTTGTTTAAACTTATTTTTACTTAATTTTTTAACTTACATCTCCGTCACTAAGTAAAACTCCCATTGTAAGTAGAATTTTAATCAGAAATAGAAGATTCAATATATCGTTTCGGTCTTTATAATTATATAGTTAATTTTTACACTTCTTGAATCACAAAACTTCTTGAATAGTCAAAAATACTCGTAAATATTTTTATATTTGTTTAATTTTTTATTATTTTTATTAACGACTTTATGAAGCAATAAAATTTTATTTATTGTAGGTATACGATTATTAATCCATTTTGTGTGATCACTTAACAAAAGCAAGCAAATAAATGCAATAATGCCCCACGACTTTTAATTCAATTTACGGATACAATAAAACGAACTGACTTCCTTGAGGCGTAAAAACAAACTAAAAAATTGCGTCAAAGTAAACAAAAAACTTAATCCCAAATACAAAGATAAAACAAAAAAAATAATAAAACAAACAAAAGGCAAGTGAGTAGCAGAAGCAAAAAAGCCACACCAACAACAAACACAACTATAGGTACTTAATACAAGACGAAAAAAAGAACGAATAAAAAAGTCAACATAAAAAATCAATTTCATCAATGGCTCAAGTGAACGGGAGTAGAGCGGCGACAAGGAGGTACAACAAAAACAACAACACATCAGCAAATCCCTCTATATTCAACCGGGCAACAGATCATATCCGATGGAACCGATAGACGACACACACACACAATATAAAAGAAAGAATGGACAGACAGACAGAATATTGCTGCGGGCGAGAATGTCACTTCTTGCAGGCGTCGTCGACGACGTCATTGTCGTCATTGTCATCGTCGTATTCATCGTCGTTGTAGTTCTTGAAATCATTTCATTATGTGCAGCAATACGCCAATGTGAAAAGTAGAAAGAGACAACGTAACCGGTGGAGGGTTCCACGCTGCACCGGGGGCAGGTAACACACGCACACATACTCACACGTTCTTATAGGTGCATTTCAAATGAAAGGGATTGAAAGTATTTTTGTGCATGGGTGCGTGTATGTGAGTGTGTTGCTTGACTTTAAAAGCAGCGGCGCTTAAAAAAAAAATTAGGCAATCTCATGTAAGAAGCACGAACAAATCCAACAACAACAGCATCAAATCTATTTGAAACAGGTTCGATGCTGCTTCTTTTGCTTACTGTGATGTGCTGCTGGCGCTGGATACTGCCCAGCACAGCGTACATGCACTTAAGGCTACTTAAGATCATCGTGTAGGCATTACACAATAACAATAACGAAATAAACAAGAACAGTAAAGAAAACGTAAAAGGTTAGGTGGAGAAAAGTCAAAAGGTTTGAAAGGCATGAAAGTAGGTTGATCCTTTTTGACAAATAATAAAATAATGTGTAAGTAATAAGTAGAAGGTTCGTTCAGCCCATTGTCGCCAGAGGCAAGGTGTTCTTCATATACTACCTATGTATGTATATATATATCAGATTTAGCGAAATAAAAGTATCTTATATATCGTGTAGATATTGTATAATATTGTAATAATAATAATACGTACAGATTCATACGTTGCGAAAGGGTTAAAGGGAGGGGGTATTTTGTTTTTAAGATATTTAACCAATTATTTATATTTCATTTAACAATTGTTCACATATTTTGCAAAGAATGGAGAGCGGAAGTAAGTAGTACAATAATTTTTAAAAGCTGCACAAAACCTCTTTAAAGCAATTATTTGCTGTTGAATGACAAAATTTCTTTCAACCTTTCGAACTAATGAGAAGGATTAATTCTACATACCTTCTATCAAAGCTTTCTCAAATGTTCTTGTAGCCGATTTACAGTACGTATATATTCGTATATATCCTTGCTATAGAATAAATATTTTAATTTCAAAATTTTTACAAACTTGGTTAATCGCAAATTTAATTTGTTTTAACTACTTTTTGCGAAGATTTAATCCGGGGCTTTTATTAATTGATATTTGGACAAATGGAGGTGAGACACACATAATACTTAAAACCACTAGGGAATCCAAGGGGGTTTTGGGGTTAACCTTCTCTCTCCTTACCGACAAATATAAGACCTATAAATGTTAATCGTTGTTCTTGACTAAAATAAGTTTCGAAGGGGCGAAAAACTAAGCAATTAAATAAAGCGAAATAAATTAAAAAAAACTATCCATGCAGCAATCTCTGGATCGAGGTACGTCCCCGGTTAATATCTTAGTTGTTATAATCACTCGTCCTAAATTAAAAGTTCTTTTGAAGGAAAGTAATAGCTAAAACCACCTTCCATAATCTCTGTATCCGTTAAAAGTGGAAATAATTAAAGGCTGCCTTCATTATTCAACTTCTCTGTGTAGTTTTACTTTTTGGGCCCTCAATAAAACCCATTATGTTATAATGGTACCATGCCTAGTTTTTATATGTAAATAAAACATAGAATGATTGAGATTTTGGGGGGAAATTTACATGTGTACTACAATGTTACATTTATGTAAGTATGAAATTTAGTATCGCTCATATGACCACAGCGAGCATGTTTTAAGAACCGATTCTTTGAAGCAAATTTTCCACAACTCTTCCTTATATAGTATATCGGCAGGAACGTTGGTAATATCGTGTTCGATATTTTTCCTGAGCACCTCTAACGTTGTTGGCATAATCCAACGACTAAACGTGTCCCCATAAATAGAAATCCAACGGCATTCAATTGGCAAAAATGAATTTCATTGCTGAAGATGATTTTCCGATGAAATTCAGGATTTTCTTCAAACTTTTGCACAGTCCAATCGGATAAGTTTTGGCGCATCTTCTACTGTTAATTTCATCTTGTGAGGGTGAAGATCATGGTCAAGATCATTAGGCAAAATTCACTACAATGTGGACTGAGAGATTCCTAATTCCTGTGAACGACATGGAATTGACTGATTTGGCCCATTTTTAACTGAAAAACATACGGCTGAGATATTTTCGATATTTCGACCGGTGCATTGTCCCACTGGAACAGGAACAATAAATAGTGAATATGTCGACTCGAATTTATCAGCTATATCACGCACAGCCTGTCTGGTGGAAAGATTAATATGACCGAAAATTGGAGTAAGCGCTCTTAAAGTTGCGACCACCGACTCACAATTCCGGTGTAATTTATAAAATATTCCAAAAATTAAAAAGTGCGTTTGCATTAAAATGCAAAACTTTTATGTCCCTATTGAAAACCCCTTTATAGCATGCACAATGTGAATGGATGCGAAAAGCTCCAAAAATTCACTCAGAAACTAAATTAAAAACTAAATTGAAAAACTCCTTCGCCGGGAATAAATTGCAAGAGGAATCTTTCCGATCGGAACATCATAATTTGAACGCGAATTTCTCATTAAAACTTTTTAGATTACTCATAAGGCGGTGAAAATTAGAGTAACGCATTTAACTAAAACGAAATGAAAGAGATTTTTCCGTATTCCGTTTCAGTTGTACCCAATCCACTGATAGTCACAAGTCATAAGAAATGAAATGCAAGAAGATACTCGTAGGTACCTGCATATATATTCAGAAATGACATCCAAATTTTACAAATTAAAATGCAAGAACATAAATAAAAATTTAAATAAATAACAAATAAAGGAATCTGGCGCACTTCGAATTATGTTGAATTAAAATCAAAACTACAAATCCACTTAAAATTATCATAGAAATCAATATTAACTCGATTGTAGTTGCCGGCAGCAGGTTGCAGCATTTTGAGTGACTAACTTATAGATGCACACCACTCAATACTGTGATGACGAGAACGGTGCGAGTTTATCTCGCATCCAATGCGAGATCAAAAGCAAAACTAACTCATTCGTGAGACAATACTTACCACCAGATTAGAAGATATACTTAGTACATATTTACAAGTAAATTCAAACTATCTAATATGTTTTTGTTTTTGTTGTTGTTGTATTTGGTAATGATTCAAATGCATTAGCCACCTACTTTAGTTTCCACCAATTTGAGGGTTCAAGAGAAAGAGTGGAGAAAGATCACTTCGAATGGTAAAAGAAAGAAATGTCAAGCGCCGCCAACGCTGCCGTCGCCAATCGTCAATCGTCATGGCATGGCATCTAAACTACTTACTTTAACAGCATCTGATGTTTAAAGCACTTAGGGCAAAACTCTTTCTCCAAAACAGCGCAGGGATTAATTGAAATTAGTGAACAAATTCAATAGCGTTCACTTTGATAGTTACGGAAATTTGGAGCCAAAACAATTATCGTTAGACTGAGAGAATGAAATCACGATGATAATTATCGATAATTATGTTTTTATGACAATTTTCATTTATTATGTGAGTAAGTAATAAAATAAATAAAATAAAATGTAAAATATGTAAAAAATTATAATTTATAGTGCATACACTAATTTCAATAATTATGTATTTTTATTAATACAACTTTTGTTCTTCCGAGAAAACGCGTGCTTATATGGCTTCCGTTTTGGTAACACGATCGCCTTCTACTCACATGAGTATGATCATTATCTTAAGATTGTGTCCAATAATCTTGCTAAGTGATGAAGATCATTTATTGTATATGATTTTATGTTTATTTTTTATAAATTGGTTAACCAATTACAGTCCATTAACACAGCAGGATGCGACAGCATAAACGTGATCTTGTGGTTTTGTCTTCTTTTATTTTTTGGTTGTTGAACGAACTTAAAGCATTTACTTATTAACAACAGTGATTTATTTTACAACTGAAATAAAATATTTTCTTACAAATTTTTTCTAGATCTGGTTGGTAAATGCATAATTGCTTTAGTTCTTAAATAAAATAACCCTTTTTCGTAAAAAGTAAACTAAACCATTTTAAAAAGAGAAAGGTACTTCTACACAGTATAAAATAAAGTTACTTCTTGAAAGCAAGCATCTTTCTTAGTTCTTCTTTTCTTAGGGCCTATGTCGCCTATTTTCGCATCTACTCACGTTGTGCTGACCTACAATTTTTTTTGCCGAATACGAAAAGCTTTCCATAGGTAATTTTTACTCTTGTAGGATTGCCATTGTCTGACAAGAGGTGGTGCTATGTAGAAAATTGATTTTTCTACTTTTTGATTTTGCCTGTGTCGAGATTCGAACCCTGGAACTACTGGCGTAACAGTCCAACGCACTACCACTACGACACATCGACCATCGGTCAGTTCCCCCGATTAACTCAATGACTTAACTAATGGTTCCTGCTATGTGTAGATGGAAATCAATTTACAGAGTACCCAGCTACACTATATAATTTACAAAATTTTGATGCAAGTTTTTATTGGTATATATTTTTGATGATGAATGGAAATGATTTTGCTAATACAGTATGTCTTTTGAAATACATAAACCACAATGTTTCTTATATTGATAGAGATCTAAAATTGTAATCAAAATATTAAAAAGATAATCTTAGTTATGCCAAAGACTGCATTTTATTTGTATTACAGAAGTTGTATGGGTACTTCTGTCGAATAGTTTTACATAGTATATGGTTTAGCAATGACCTATGGGTGGTATGATCGCGAAGAGAAAGATGTAGGAATTAGACAAACATCGTATTGTATGAACAATTCAAGTGCAAAAACTGTTCTAGCTCTGCAGTTGTAGAAAAACATGAGTCCCCAAAACTCTTTCGGGCAAGATTAGTTAATAACCCTTGATTTACCTTTATTAATACCTTGATTTTTGAAAAGAGTGGCTCGATATAATCCCTTTGGTATTACAATTTTCTTCACAAAAAAATTAAATCCTTCCGCCTTTTTAAGTTGTGTATCTTGTCATTTATGACTTTATATTCTGGTAGATTGAAGCAACATAAACATGTTTTCATAAAAAAAGTGTAATCGATATCTCGCTCGGTTTATGAAATATCGGTCAACAAAGTCACGATTTGAGTTCCTCTGATTTTCACTATATTCTCCCCAAACAAATTTATAAAAATTTTAGTTCTCTTTATTAATTAAAATCGGCCTTTTAGTAACAATTTAAATATCCATCTAATTTTATAGAAAATCATCTAATGCATTTTAAAAAAGTAAGTGCTAGAGCTTCGCTCGCTGGGTCATGTTGATCGTATGGAAGTACGCGCTTCGGCTAGAAGGATGTTTTATTCGAGTTACGGTGGAGGAATACGCAGAATAGAACGTTCTAGTCTGTGTTAGAAAGACTTGGCCTTATCAACTGGCGTCAGCGCGTGCTACTGGCGAAGCTTTATAGAGGAGCGCTGGACTACTTAAGTGTATTCAACTGTTAGGAGATTATACTGAATAAAAAACCAAAACTCAAACCAAAACAACTTTAGAAACTTTTCAAGTAACCTGTATCATTACTACGATATTAAATTTCCAAAGTTGGAATCCTAGCCGAACCTTTTTGTAAATGAAAAGATGTCATAGATTATTTGAGATTTCCTACCTTGATACAAATCTAAAATGACACTTGCTTGCTCTTGTTGGAGATGTTCTTCCATTTAAGAAAGCCGAAAAAAAAATTAATTTAACTAAATAAATAGAAAGAAGCAAACCAGTAAAGTAAGATAGCCTATGTAAAAATGGTATATAAAAGGTGATTTTTTTGCTACTTGGTTTTTGACGTTTATGTTTCTGACAGTTCACGCGTGATTCTTGACATGTGTCAAAGTAAAAAATACTCAGTTTGGTTAGCCATTTCATCATGAACAAACTTACGCCTGAACAACTTTTGTAAATTATTGAAATTTATTATCAAAATTCGTGCTCTGTGAAAAGTGCGTTTAATCGCAAAATTGTCTTCAGCGAAGAGGCTAATTTTTGGCTCAATGGATACGTGAATAAACAGAATTGCCGTATTTGGAGTGAAGACCAGCCAGAGGCAATTCAGCAGCTACCAATGCATCCCTAAAAATGCACTCCTTGGTGGTGTTTATGGTCAGGCGGTATCATTGGGCTGTACTTCTTCAAAGACAATGAAGGCCGCAACGTTATCATTCTATGATAACTTTTTTTTTGCCGAAAATGCAAGAATAGGACTCGGCCGATATGTGGTTCCAACTGGTCGGTGCCACATGCCACACTACATGCGAAACCATGCATCAATTGAGAGGCTAGTTTAGTGAGCAGTTAATCTCACGTTTTGGTGCAGTCAATTGACCACCAAGATCGTGTTATTTGACCCCGTTAGACTATTTTTTGCGGGGCTATGTTAAGTCTTTTGTCTATAGGGACAAGCCAAACACGATTGCTGCTTTGGAAACCCAAAATTTAACGCGTCATTGCGTCATTGGTGAGATTCCGGCCGAAATGTATGAAAAAGTGTGTCAAAATTGGACATTCAGAATGGACCTCTTGAAGCGTAGCCGCGGACGACATTTAAATGAAATCTATTGAAAGTAAATGGCAGGAATGGATTTATCGATCGAAATAAAAATTTCATTAACTTTTGTAAAATTTCTGTATTTTTTAAATTTTCAAAAACCATCTCTTAAAAAATTACCCTTTATGTATATTAAATCATAACGTGCAAACAAAAATTAATTGCAGATTATACTACTTTAATGGGAGATCACTTTTTCGAGACGATGTTTATCGACTTGTTTATTTTGTTTCTTTGCAGGAGTTGACGAAAAATTTAACTTTTAAGTTTGATCTACAAATTTTAATATCTGTTTATTTAAATTTCGTTTAATTGCAGGTCTAAAAAAACAAAGGGTTTGGTGGAGCCCAACCCCGAAATTGCCTGCGGCTTCCACAAGGAAACAAATGAAAGTGTAGAAGAGTTTTAGAAGGCAGCTGACGAACATTTCCACGCTGAACATTTTAAAAATTAAAAACTTAACTTTTTAATATACCTTGTACATAGGAGACGAATAAGAGAGATTGATGCCACTTGACAAGGTTTGTGTTATCCCACTTATGCCTCTTGCCGCTTCTAAGCAACCACCTTTCTATGCTAATACCATATTATAAATAGCTATAAGTATTCACAATATGGTGCAAATGGTCTTGCATTATATTTCTTCTATCACAATAAAAAATATTTGCATTTGCAATGATGCAATACAATTTGCATTAGATCGTGAATGCCGTTAATGTATTTTTTACTGTTTGAAAATTATTATTAATACATATTTCTTTTTAATTTAATTTAATTGGAAAATGTCACAAATGCTTAACAGATGATTCGAACTTTCATTCGAACTTTCATTAATAGTGAAAACTTTCTCCTGAGATATGCGGAATGGGAAGATTTTTCTCGCCGTAGAAACTAATTCTGTGGGAGTAAATTATGGGGAATATTTAGAATTGGTCTGATTGAAAACTGCACGAAATAGGTTTTGATTCTAGAACTTTCATATCAACACATTCTGATTAATTGCCAGCTTGGCAAAACAGAATTCCTAGTGTACGAGTATGTAAGTAAAAAGATTTCCAATTCAAATTAATTATGTGCACATCTGATTATGTACCTACGAGTATATACATAGGTACACACCCCATATGGAAAGAAATCAAGTTTATTAAATCGCATTGTCGCCAAGGCTCTTAAAAGCTTTGTCTACACATTACATTCATTCCCTTTTCTTTAGCCAGGATGGAGACCCTTATACACATACATATAAACACTTAGGTGTGTGTGTGTATGCGCCACACAACTGCCGCATAACATCAAAATTTGTATACCCGCGTGCTACTGCAGCCACACAAAAAAAAGAAGAAAAATAATAACAAAAGTAAAAAACTTGTCACAACATCAAAGACATAGCGAGTGTGACAGTGTGGTCAACTTATTATTATTTTAATGCAATATCGCGGCCGGCCAAGATCAAAAGGGTGGTGCGTTCCATATGCAAGACGCCAGGCTAGCTTAAAGTGAACCCAAAAATCCAGAAATCCACAGTCAAAAAGCGAAAAGGTGAAAATAAAAAACGAAAATTGAAATGAAACTGAAATGTAGCAGAGCACATTGACAAATTGAAATCCATTTGAGAGTGTTTTTTCTCGTATGGATATTTGAAATATAATGAATAACGAGAAACAAGGAACACCAAAAACAAATGCAGTGAGGAGAAAAATGTATTGATAAATTAAGTTTGTCGCTTAAGTCGTTTGTATTTTGTTGTTCGACGGACGAAAACTAAAAGGAATTCTCACGTTTATTTATCACTCCAGAGAACCTGCATAAAATAATATTAACTTCATCATTATCACTAAAAACTTTAAAACTTTAAAACTTTACCGAATGCCCCTTTTTCGTTTATTCTTATTTGTCTCCACTTTTCTTTACTTAGTATCTATAAATTATAAGTGAATTTTTTTAATTACTCAAAATTAATTAAATGTATCAACAAAAATGTAAAAGAAAACAAGTGACACTAACAAAAATTGAGCGCGCTCACTCATAATGTACAATTTCCGCCATCATTATTTAAATAAAAATAAAAATAAAAATAAAAAATAGAATAACTAAAATAGCAAAATTGTTGATAACGGCAGAAACTTGCGTACATTAATATACTTTATTTTATTGCCGAAGTACGTAAGTATTATAAGCAAACAGAAAAAGAACTGTTTAAAATCGCTGATTGGAACAATGTTAATGTACCTATGTTTCTCGTATTTGCTGTAGCGCATTTTCTGTGTGTTATCAGTTTGAATGTTTGAATTATTCAAATGCGCAAGTGTGTACGCTTCTGGGTTTCATGGCAGTCAGGCAGGCAGGCAGGCAGGCAATAAGGCAGACATGGGTCGTGTACTCGTATTTGTGTGCACAACTGAGTATCTTCGGTACTTTACTTAGCCACTTACTTGCTACACTACAACATTTGCATTCGTACTAATAGTTGTAGTAATTGCGATAATAAATGAGTCAACATCGTCATTTCACATTTCATATACTTAGTTGATTTCTTCATATACTAGTACATACATATGAACATATGCACTCGTATGTAGTAATTTTTATTTCTGTATTTAGCGACAAGAAGCCCATATCATTTCTAGTTAATATTTTTACAGACTTTAACGATTTCTTATCAGCTTAGTTCTATTATTGTTATGCTTGCAGCGAGCGTTTCGGTTTTTAATTTTTATTGGATTTTAAAAGAAACAAATTTTGAAAACCTATATCAATAACTTTTTGAATAGCTTTCAGGCATTAAATTTAATTACATATGTATATTGTATCTAATCAATAAGGTGATCTCCCTGATTCTGGAAAAGATGTCTGGAAATGCGAAACAAATATTTTTATCTGAATTTTCATTGCGTAAAAAGTATTAATCTAATTTGTTCCAAGAAATTTACTTACTAATCCTGAATTTTTTAACTGTCAAACCCAAAGTCTTTAACACCACCCGTTTTAACTTACTTTACTTTTAATGGCACAACAATCCATGGAGGGCCTAGGCCGAGCTTTTTCGCATCCACTCATGTTGTGCGTGTTATATTTGTACATGAATGGAAGGGACCTACAGTTTAATGCCGAATCCGAACGGCGAAGTGAAAAGCTTTTCATAGCAATTTTTACTCTTGTAGGTTTGCCATTGCCTGCCAAGAGGTGGTGCCGGGTAGAAAAATTATCTTTTCTACTTTTTGATTTTGCATGTGCCGAGATTCGAACCCCGGACACTCTGCGTAGCAGTCCAACGCACTACCACTACGCCACAGCGACCAAAAATAAAATCTTTAATTAAATTTTGTATTTCAAAGGTTTAAAGATTTCTGTGAGTTTAGAGAAAAAAAAACTCCGCCTGCGTATCGAAATACGATATACAGTCGATTTTTCGAGAATGTTTAAACAATTATCCTCATTCTCATATGAGATCACAAAGTCCGTGGAGGTTAAATTATTTTCATGCTCATTTTATGAGTTTATTTTCCATGAGCTAGAAAATATAAATCTTAAGCTTTTCTATAAAACAATCCGTAGTAAAATTCTATAAATGCCTTGATTTTAATATGCACCTAGTATCAAAGATTGTGTGTGGGTGCGGCAGATATTTGAGGATTAATTGAGATCAAAACTAAAACTCGTATACTTTTTAGAAAACTTATTATATTTTGATCAATTTTTTTTGTGCCGCAAACTAAGTGACCCTTACGCTATATTTATATAATAATATTAATATTATATTTATAATTATTCGCAAAATCGCCTCAAGCGGTAATAACAGCTTCAATTATCCGCCGGAAACGTTTGCATACCCGAATCAAATGATCCTAATCCATATCCGTCATTACTTTGGTAATACCTGCTCTTATGGAATCAAGCGTGTTATGGGGATGTTTATCATCGTTCAACACCGCCCCATACGTAATTGTCCAAAGGTGTAAGATCTGGGGAGCTAAGTGGCCACATGTCTAGGGTTATGTGATCATGCAGATTCTCGGACATTCAATCTTGCTTCGTCATGGCATTGTGAAAAGGAACAGAGGCCTGTTGTAATACGTATGGCCTCTCACCACGCACGGGGTTTCAAAAACCAGGGTTTCAAAAACCTCAATGTAGACAACAGCATTCACCCGAAGTCCTTGAGGAAAGAAGTGGGGTGGCAATGACGAGTCTGTCATTGCTCACTACTCCCAAAACCATGACAGCTGCCGAAAACTTAGTGTGCATAATATGGTGATCATCTGAAGAATCCGAACATAGCCACATAGTCAATAATAGGAGTATGGTATATCCGGGATTTCAGAATATTTTAACTTGTTTAAAAGCCGTTGTGCTTGGATGAATCATTACTCTCGAGTTTTTTTTTTTGCGCTTGGCGCAAAACTTTGCACATTGCCATCAACTTTTCTGAGTCGTCTTATCTTTAAATAGGTTTAAGTTGATTCGAAAAATTACGAACACGCTGTCAGTGGTCATTGCTTAGTTTCCATATTACTGTATTCTTTCTTCAGCTGGGATGTTTCAAATTCCAATTTCTATTACCTCGAGTTTCTCAAGTAAACTTGTTTAGAATTTCCGCGTAATTTGGCAACCGTGCAGTGGTTTTACTCGAGAACCTCAAGTAGAATATGTAGGAACATGATAAACATCTGTGTCTCTATGTTCTACGCCTTGGGATTCAGAATATTGTTACGAGTATTTAATTTTAATTGTGTAGTTCTCTTCAATATTTCTTACACTCAGAGTAGATTTAATAAGATTCTAATCATGGCCTACGGCAGCTAAGCTCCCACAAATATTATTTGAACTTTCTCAAAATTTGTTTCCTATATTTTAAAGCGTTTTGTTTTCTGAAATAAAGTGACCTCCCCCAAAAATTGTTTCCAGCACTCTGAAAAGTTTTTATTTTATTTTGTTGTTGTTTTTCTTTTACAACGAAATGCCTTGACACTGATGGGCCCATGGGTATTTGACCCAAAATCCCTTGATACTCCCCCATTAACTGCAAATGCTTTTATTTACAACAGAGTTGAAATTAATATCTTTCTTCTATTAATGGCACAAATAAAGAGCCCATAATCTGGTCAAGCTCTTTCCACGGCCCTGCTTACTTCTTATAATTTAAATTAATGATAAGAAATTTAATTAATTAATCTCTTTATCGGTGTCCTCAGATTGTATTCCCTCTCTCATTCTCCCTCATTCTTCCTCCCACCTATCAATCTTCCGTCCAATCAAGGCATTCCTGTGTGTTAAATGTATCAAAAAAAAAAATTTAAAAAAAATTAGAAAAATTATAATAAAAATTTATTTATATCCCACATTTTACAGATCATTGCTCCACTTTATATAGTTTCTATAAAAGTCGTGGGGAAAGGCGATTCCCTCTTCGCCTTCCCCATCTCTCCTCAGGCCTGATCGTAAGCTGAAAGGATCCAAACTCTATTGTATCTTAGCATAATTAAGGCATATTAAACCTGTGATTTTCAGCAAACATAAGGATTAAGAAATTACCTGAATTTTTTTTTTAAGTTCTCGTTCTTAAGTCTAATTCTTAAGAAAGAAAGAAATTTTTAATATTATGTATTTTATAATAGTTATCATTAACAGCTACACTTTATTGTAACATTACGTGGAATGCCTAAGCAAAAAGCTTAAGCCTAAATTATAAATTATATTGGCAACTCTTCAACATGTTCCTAACTTTATGAAATTGTAGGTAATTATGCAATTGAATGCAGGTGAACACGTGAAATGCACACGTGAGGCAAACACGCAACACCATCATGTTTCATTTGCTACATTCATTCATTGAATTTGCAGGTCAGCATAAAACCCCAACAAAGAGGAAACTTCAATAGCAGCATACGAGTAAAGTGAATATCAAACCATAAATGCATAGAGGCACAAGAATAATGCAAGTTTGACCGCATTGACCTCATGCCGTGTGCATTACTTATTAAGTAGTTGCATGTCTTCCGTGTAAGGTGACATGAAGTAAGTAGCAACGTGTGTTGTATTATTAGTCTGGGACCAGCATTGGCCGTTAACGAATATATACACTCACACACTTTCAAGCGAACCAGGTCAAAAGGCACACACACACGGCACACAGCCAAAAGGCAGCGCAATTGTTAAGTAATTTTTTGGCGACACTGTTCCGGCCACTTGCTGCGTTCTTTATAAATTCATTTCACTTTTATTTCTAATTTATAGTATTATGTAATGTATAAAATTATTTCTTTAAAATTATTTTTGCTGGCACACGATGAAATATCGACATCGAACTCCTCAATTTTGTATTGTATATAAGTATATAGAATGTAGAAAAAATCGCTCCATAGCAATCATGGCATCTATTATTTATAGCTTGTAAAATGTTAGATTCAAATTTTATCACAATATTTAAATTTCCGTTGAATAGTTTCATTGTTATTGTTGCTGTTTCTTAGACTTTTATCAATTTTACATATTGAATTAAAGTTTGTTGAGAAAGATGAAAGCTTCTGGAATTTTATCAACTATTTTATTCATATGTAAAACACCGATTTTATAATTTATCGCTTGAAACAGGAAGTTTCTTCTGCTTTCGTTGTAAAAGAAAAACAACAACAAAATAAATTTTATCGCACACTTAAGTACATTTCGATAAACACAATAACAATTACGAGATAAATATAAACAAATATATTATAAAAAAAAGATAAGAAACAATCTCAGATTTGAGGCACAAATTTTAATATCTAGTTTATACTTACTACTTATTAAATAAACAATCTAAGAAAATAGCAGAAATGTTAAAAAAAATTTTATTGGATATTTGAAAAAATTAATAAAAAGCCATTAAAAAAGTCTCAAACATTTCCTGAATGTGAATTATTTACTAAGGATGTTTGTGAGTTTGGGTAAATTTTCCAGTACTGCGGCATGACTCGTACTACAGCTGAAGGAATTAAGTATTTATTAGCAATGGAAGTTTGCAATAATTTTTTTAAATTTAACAATTACTTGTAAACTTACTATTTCGACATATCTTGCGGTGGAAACGGGGTTTTGCCTTTTATTGATGTATCCCTCGATTTTCAAAATATATGGTTAAAAAAAATTTCACTCCAACGACTTTGGTTTTGACACAAGGTTTTCTCGAAATTTGTAAAGCTCTCACAAATTACAGGCTTTTTACTAAAACATTTTTTGAGCTAAAACTATGAAATCAGATTGAAAATATTTCGATTTCCAAAGGTCAAAATATTACAATCCAAAGTTTAAGATGTGGTTTAATATAACTAAATGATACAAATGCTCGGCCATTCCAGTTTAAACGTATACAAAATCTCGAATTTTGAACATACAATTTTAGATTTGGCTCAAACCAACCAAAAATGGGTACGATAAAGTTCTGACACGATTTTCACTAGAGTTGCGAGAGTGACATAACCGCTGAATTCATAAATATCGAAAAATACTTAATTTCAAATTAAATGATCAAGTACTTAAATTGCAAAAAACGTTCCATAGCGTCGAAATTTAAAAAAAAAAAAACTAAATATCCTCTCGAAAGATTTCTTCAGAAGTGGTGAATCTAATGGTTCTGGAAATATGTATGTACGATTTTGTTTGTATTCTAACACTAGACGAAACTTAAAATACATAAATCGTTTTTTATTTCAATTATATAAATTTTTTACTCCATACACTAAAATATGATTTCCTTCTTCTGAGCATAATAAAATTTTCAGTTTCCATCTAGTTCTGGAGATATTCAAGAACATCTGATTTAGCGAAAAAAAATGCTGCCTCTAATTTGTATAAACATTTTACCAAGCAGATATATTTTAAGGACAGTATTCATCCGAAGGGAATATAGATAAGGATGTAGAATGTCCGTCAAGGGAGGAGACCTGGCTCCTCTGGCCTCCCCCTGGATCCGTCCTTGGCTATATAAAGGGTGCCATTCCCTGCCGATTTGAAAAAATCGCAAACTCCACCTAACCCCCTTATCTAAATATAAAATACCAAATATTAGTAATAATATTCAAGTTTATTATCCGACACATCTTTTTCTGTATCAAGGCATTACCAATCAACGTACTTGCAGCAAATCTTAGTACTGTACTAAGAAACATTAAGGAGGAGACATTGTCAACTAACGTCATTTTAACAAATCTGAGTACAGTACGGTTGATGGTTCTTCAGATATGCCCAAGAATTCATTTGGGTTGGTTAAAATATTCCCCAATGAATCCTCAAACGAAGCCTCGGATATGGGACCCCCCTAATGTCGACGACTCCTGCAAACGCCCAAAGGACATCGATTTACGGATATGCATCTGGAATGTCCGAACCCTCTACAGGGAAGTTGCCTCTATCCAACTGGTGGATGTCCTCCAACAATATAGAGCTGACATCACCGCTATGCGGGAAATGCGATGAACGGGACAGGGTTGCTCCAGAAGAGCATACTGCGATTTCTAATACAGCGGTCATGTGTCGAGACACGAATTTGGTATTGGATTTGTGGTTGGGAAGAGACTGCGTCATTTAGTCTCGAGATTCACGCCCGTGAACCAGTGCCTAGCTACTATCCGCAACAAGACAAAATTCTGCAACATCAGCCTAATTTGTGTCCATGCCCCGACGGATTAGAAGGATGAAACGTCCAAAGATGACTTATGAGCATTGCCCCCGCCACGATATTAAAATCGTGTTAGGCGACTTTAATGAAAAGGTGGGCAAGGAGAGTCTCTTTGGTCCGACGATCGGAAAATTCAGGCTCCACGACGAAGCCACCGATAACGGTATGAGACTGATTGAATTCGTCGCCACACGAAACATGACAGTTAGTAGCACCAGATTCCAACATAAGGATATCCATAAGGCCACTTGGTTATGCCTTGATCAAAACACACCAAACCAGATTGATCACGTTGTGACCGACGGAATGCACGCTTCCAATATACTAGACGTACGCACAATACGTGGTGCAAACATCGACTCAGACCACTATTTGGTTGCAGCCATGGTCTGCACACGTGTATGTGTAGCAAATCGTGTACGGATAGGTACAAAGGGAAAGCTGGATGTCGAAAAGCTGCAATCACAACAGACAGCCAAAGTCTTTGCCAACCAACTTGCACTTTTCCTTTCGCAAAACAGTCCTCAACTTGATGATATATGCGCGCAGTGGACGCACATTTCCCGCTCTATGCGTACGGCTGCCGAAGATGTGCTAGGCTACCACCGTCGACGGAGAAATATGTGGTACGACCTGCAGTCAGTTGCAACGCGAGCTGCTAAGGAGCGATACAGTGAGTTGGGGAGGGAGGAGTAACGTCTTTTGAGGAGCAAGAAAAGAGATGAAGAAAGACGCGAGTTTAATGATATCGAAATGTTGCGGGACTGGAACGAGGTCCGAATTTTCTTTGAAAGAATATGACGCCTGATTGATGGTTTGAAGACCGGGGCCTCTTATTGCAAGGATGAAGACGGATAACGAGATAGTGGAGGGAGCAGTTTTCGCAGCTGCTTAATGGCGATGACGGCAATAATCTCGCCACTGTGGAATCTACTCCGGATGAACGAGCTTGTATGCAGAATATGGTCGGATGAAAACCTGCCAAATAATTGAAACTCTGCCCAATCCATAAGAAAGGTGATACTAAGATCTGCGCCAACTACCGTAGCATAAGTCTTCTTAATATCGCATATAAGGTTTTGTCGAGCGTACTGTGCGAAAGACTCAAGCCCATCGTCAACCAACTTATTGGACCTTATCAGTGTGACTTCATAATGCCTGGTAATTCCACCATCGACCAGATATTCACACTACGCTAAATCCTGGAAAAGACCCGAGAAAAACATCCATCATCTATTCGTCGATTATAAATCCGCCTTCAACAGCACGATTAGGGATCACTTGTATGCCGCAATGTCTGATTTTGGTTTAGTACCCCTCGTCTTTGTAAAATGACTCTGACCGACTCCACCAACGCAGTGAAAATTGGGACTGACCTCTCCGCACCATTTGATACCAAAAGAGGTTTCAGACAAGGT
This sequence comes from Palloptera scutellata, assembly GCA_958295655.1. Lineage (NCBI taxonomy): Eukaryota > Metazoa > Arthropoda > Insecta > Diptera > Pallopteridae > Palloptera > Palloptera scutellata. Next base: position 65,644,028 of record OY282450.1, read on the forward strand.
GACTCCCTATCGTGCGACTTCTTTAACCTAATGCTGGAGAAAATAATTCGAGCTGCGAACATCGACATCTCTGGCACTATCTTCTACAAGAGTGTCATGCTGCTAGCATACGTTGATGATATTGACTTCATTGGCAAACACGCTCGAGCAGTCAGTGCAGCGTTTTCCAACCTGGAAGGGAGTCTCATCGAGTGGGTCTAGTGGTGAACGAGGACAAAACGAAATACCCTGTGTCAACAAACAAAGAGTCACGGCATCTTGGACAAAATGTCACTGTTGGCAACTATACTTTTGAAGTCGTCAAGGATTTCGTATATCTAGGATCCAGCATAAACACCAACAATAATGTCAGCCTTGAGATCAAGCGGAGAGTAACTCATGCCAACAGGTGTTACTACGGGCTCAGTAGGCAATTGAGAAGTAGAGCACTCTCTCGACCGACGAAAATAACGCTCTATAAGTCCCTTATCCTTCCCATCCCAATGTATGGCGCAGAGACGAGTACGTTGACCATCAATGATAAGAGGAAGTTAGCAGCGTTCGAGAGGAAGATACTCCATAAGATCTACGGTCCAGTATGCGTGGACGATGTGTATCGAATAAGATGGAACGATGGGCTGTATGAGCTGTACGTCGACACTGAGATAGTCAAGCTGGCTTGGTCATGTTGAGCGAATGGAAGAAAGCGCTCCGGCTGGAAGGGTGTTTTATTCGAACAACGGTGGAGGAACACGCAGAAGAGGATGTCCTAATCTCTGTTAGAAAGAGCAGGTTCAGGGCGACCTGACTGCACTTGGCCTTATCAACTGGCGCCATCGCGCGCATAGCAGAGGCGATGGACGAAGCTTTATAGAGCCGGCCAAGACCGATCATCGGTTGTAGGTAAATGAGTAAGTAAATAAGTAAGTAATTCTTTATTGTTTCTTTTAATGGCACAACAGCCCATGGAGGGCCATTTACATGAATGGAAGGGACCTACACTCAGGGTTTGTGAGCTCTAGTGATAACAATAATTGAGTGTAAGACGCCTTTTCTTTAGGGTTATAAAGCTTAGCTGATGTCATCCGGGATTGACTGTATACCATACACATACTTTTTTCATTGAAATTGTTACTCAAAAAATGTAAGGTTTAGATAATTTTTCAATCTCAATACTCCAAAATTTGTCAATTATTTTTCTATTGTACTATTTTCCATACTCGTATATTCTAAATGATTTGTTTTCACTTTATGGAATTTTACAATTAACTTCCTTCCATAACGTGCGATATGCAAGTGGTTTAGGTATGTACTCTAATTAGATAATACTTTAACAATATATGCACATATTTATCAAACAAAGATTTACGAGTATGTTGGATTTGTTGCTTGGTGCTGTTGAAATTCCTTAACTTTAACTTATATTATTTCAATTTGATTTTTATTTGTATCATAAAAATGTCATAAATCAAAGGCGCTTAAAAAAATTGTAAAACTCATACAGTCACAGAGACATACCCCTGCAATGCAACCAACTAGCTCACAACCTAGTTAATTAGCTAGTTAAAAAAAAACACAACTAGTTCATTACTCGATCTCATCTACATGTAACATGTTGGTTTTTTTTACGCTGATGTCTTACGAAAAGACAACTGTCCTTTCCTCGATAACTTTTGAGCTAGCTATTGAATAGGTATGTTTTGGTATAGTGTCATACTAGTTTAAAATTAACTAGTTGCAGAAAAATAGAACTCTGCTTTCTATCTTTGACATAAATCCAATATTTAAAAAATACATATAAGTGAAATATATTGTAAAGTATATAAGAATTATAAGACAATATTGCATTGTTGTTGCATATGGAAGCATATAAGCCGAAGCAGTCTTCAAAGTGACGCATCGTGCATCAGTTTTGAGCTAGGTAATTTGTGAGACTAACTCATTTTTACACTACATGGACACTTGCAAGTATCATACACATTTTACATGTATTGTTAACTTGTTTTGTAACACGCTGAGTTGTTCAGTAGTGAGCATTAAACAACAATTCTGTTGCTTGAAGGTATATAGAGTACATAGGAAATCATACATACAATAAAAATTACGCATGTATGAACATTTCTATTGCCGGATTCAACCATAAATTGGACAATTAATTGTAGCATTTTTATGTATGTTATGGCGCCAGTAGTCAAATTCGAAAATTTGATAAAAAATTGCCAAGTAATATTTTATATCCATGAAGTACCTTTTGATTATAGTAAAGGATTAAAAAAAGTGAGTTTTTTATTCGATATTTGCCAATTGTAACTTACTACTTATAAGTATTGGGGTCATAGACGTATTCATTAGCGAATCCTCATGGTTCTCCAATCAGTAAAAGTGGGAGTCGTGCATTACTGTGGTATCACATTAATTATGCATGAGTTTGTTTTCATACAGAAGGCTGCCACTCACCTAAATTATTAACATTTTGACCTTACACCAACATATATACATATGATGCAACATGTCAACCTAGCATGAATTATGAGTATAAACTTGAATTCATTATTGTTCGTTTGCCCTATTTCCTACTGGTTATATGCATAATTATTTTTATATCTACACACTTTATGTTGTAAATGCAATGTAATAAATTATTATAAAAGAACAACAACAACCAAAACAAACACTTTCAGGCAAATGTCATAATTGCATGATCACTTTAATTTCTCACAAGCGCGGACAGATAAATATAAATTTTAAAATTCCAAGCGAAATATTTTATGAGAGAGAAATATTCGTACAACTTATAGAAAAAGAAAATATGAAGAAATATACTAATGCAAAATTCTAAATTCACAATCAACGACAACGATGGACGATATCGAGTACAGTGTGACATTTTTAAAGAAATGGTCAAGTAAAACAAATAATTATAAAATTTTTCAATTACCTCCAAATTGGGCGAAGGATATTACAATTTCGTAAATAATTGCTATCAAAATAATGTTATCTCTTTAAAATTACCCTTGCGCACACGGCAAAGTCTGTGGTTAAGTGTAAATAGGTGAGTTCATATCGTAGTTTGTGTTCCTTATCATCAAGTGGGCCACTGGCTACTGGTCTGTGAGAGGGGTTGCCTCTTGACATTTAATCAACGGCCATGTGTAGGACTTGGAACTAATCACTTGAAAAATCCCTGCACTGAAACTTTACAATCTTTAAAAACTAAGGACAATGAAAATGAAATAATTGAGGCCGGAATACAAACCACCCGATAATAATTGTTAAATGGGTTACATAACTGCCTCATGTCTAAGTTCCGAAAAATTTTCAACAAAAAAATTAAAAAATTAAATAAATATTTTGAAACTGGGTAAAATAAAAATTGTTGAAGTAGTATCTGCACACTTTTTACCCAAAGTGGCACACTGTGCAGCATGACTGAACGACAGTGGGTACCTGCTGGCGAGGCAATTTTCCCGCTCTGCGTATTTGCGGCGATCAAATGTACAAATTATAAATTGCATTTACCGGATTACGCGGTGAATTTATTAAATTATGACTTGTTTTCATTTCGAACATGCATAATTAATTGCACTAATTCCTTTATTCTAGATCCAATGAAAAATAGTATAACGAGTGAGAAAACTTTTTAACAGTGGATGTAAGTAAACAAGTTTTGCTCTTAAGTCTTTTGTTTTTCTTTTTTCGTTTTACTAATTTGAAGTGAAGAAAACCGCGCGCCAAATAAAATTGTAGGAAAAATAAATGATATAAGAATAAAAGAACGAAAAACGAAAATAGAAGAAAAAGAAACTTATTTAAAAAGTAATACAGTACAACAAGAAATTATGACTTAAAAGGGAAACTGTTGTTGTTGTGTTTACCCATGTGCAAAAACAAAATAATGAAAGATAAAAAGAATTCCCGAGAACAATGAAAAAAATTGGTGTTAAATTTCACGTTTAAAATTTATGATTAGATAACAATTAAAATTCACGACAAACACAAGTCATTCAAAATGTATGAGACTTAAGCAAACATTTATGAATTCATTAACTATAAAGGCAAACAAAGTAACAACAAAAACACAAGCAAGAGTATGTGGAATTGCATTTATTTATTTCCATATTCTCTTTACATGCACAATTTATATTAAGTATTATAATAAAATTAAATACTTTTTTAATAACTTAAAGTATCCAGTTGCTATTAGTTAATAAAGTTTTTTGTTAAGTAATTTTAATTTATTTCAAATTCGTTTTCATAATATTCAATCGATATCTATCTACATACTCGTACATACAAATGTAATAAAAGTTTTTATTGACAGCAAATTAAACTTAGTAGAACATGTGATACAATATCGGATTTAAATGTAGATCGCCATTAGCATTTCTGATTACTTTTTTTGTGCACTGGAAACATTCCGTTTATTTTTAAAATGCTAACATTTTTAAAGTTTATTGGAAACTTTTGTATTTTACAAACTCACCTCGAATTTTATTTTTTTAAATAATTTTTTCAATAACGCTTTGGTACTGTTTTCCAGCTGTTGGTAAGGAAACGTGAAAAACAAAAGATCATATTAAAAAATCTGTGTTAGTTCCAATGTTGGTTCTGAAAAGAGTTTACCACCCAAAAAAAAAAAAAAAAATCTAAAGCAGAAGTTCTAAACGAAAAATATTCTTTTAGTGTACTTTTCTATAATTTCGTATCGTTTAAAGAAGAACACAAATATGTAATAATAAAATTTTTTTTGGAATAAAATTCACAGTTGAATTTAAACAGGTTTGTGCCAAATGGGGCAAAGTATTTTATTTTTATGTCCGTAATAAAATAAATTATACCAGATATTTTCCGAAACATTTAAAAATGAGAAAAAATGTTCGGTTCCACCCTCTATAAGTACAATACTATATGGTATATGGACTTTTGCTAATACTGTTGGTCAGAACTAAGCATTCTAGTTACGTACTCATCACCAAGCATAATAATTACTTACAGACTAAAGAGTAGTAACCTAGTATTAATTAAAAATAATATGAATTCATTTAAAGCAAGCTTGAGGATAAAATTAATGGAGTATATTTTTAACTGAAACTTTAGTAATTGGGAAAGCTAAAGCCAACGAATTAGAAATAAAGTTGAACTCAATTAAAGCGACCGGATAGAAGGAAATAAGGCATAATTAGATTTACGTAACACAACATAAAATAAGGCAGAATGACGCAAATCTCTAGCAGGAATATTAAAATTGATCTGTTCTAAGAGCAGGACAAACCTTAAGGACAAGATAGTTAGTTCTTCTGTTATTCAAAGACTTTGAATTGATGAGCATGCAACGGGAATTGTAAGAGGGAATGTGATCAGCAAAATGAAGACAGCGCAATGCAAATCGAATAAAGACTTTGTGAATCCGTTCAAGCCTAATAATATGACAGTGATAATGAGGCCTCCATATAAATGCTGGATATTCTAAACGATATCTAACTAAAGAAGAAACAGTATATTGAGCCTAAAAGGATCAGAAAACTCTGAACTATTGCGGCAGATAAAAGCTAACATTTAATATGCTTTGAGAATAATATAATTTAAATGTGGAACAAAAGAAAATTACACATTGAAAACAACACCCAAATCTTTGATTTAACTAACTGATTTTAAGGTAGAATTAGCAATGAGATATAGGGATAATGTCATGAACTTTGCTAAAAGTCATATGGCAACATTTGTTGATATTTAACGATAACCGATTTGTACCGCACCAAATAAAAAACACATCTAAATCAGACTAGAATTTCAGAGTCCGAGACTCTTTTAATGATAGTGGCGTAGCCAAGTCGGGTGACACCCGGGGCGGACCTAAATGGTGTCACCCTAACCCCTACCCCTCTCCCCTCTTCTTTTGAAAGAATTATACTATGTGAAGGTATGTACGATTATTTTTTATTTAAAAGTAAGTAGATTATACAGGATTTCATAAAGATGAGTGAACCTAAATTAATAAGTAAGTACTTAATTTAAGTGACAAAATAGTAAAAACCTCTACGAGTATGAGACCAATAAGGGAAACTTTTATTTACAGCATGTTCTTCTTAAAGATCTTGGAAGATATTTGTTTACATAGAACATTTTGTCTTAAATGACTATTTAATTGCTGTTGTAGGAAACTGTTGTATCTATGTGAGTACATATTTAAAGTACCAAATTTACATTGCGATATATGAAGCTTTAAAAAAATATTTTAAAAATTTTGCATTTTTTCGCAGCAAATTCTGAAATAACATTGCCGCAATCTAATTTGCTAGAAAATTCGTTTTCTATTGATAAAATGTCTAGGTCGCATATCCTAGATTGACACATAGTTGAGCGTGAGCATGAAGCCACAGAGACACAAACTGTTAAGAACAATTGAAGAGCTAAAGATACTTTTGAAACAGACTCTATAAAGTCCCATTCCACAATAAAAGTCAGAATATCAAGCGTAATCCATTTACTTGCGTCTTTAAATTCAATGTTTGCTGCCTTGATTTGTCTACGAAGTCTTTGTACTTCTATTTTAAGTTCTTCTTCTACAACTTCATCGTAGTGCGACACCAACTTTTTTGCATTGATATTCAGTTCTTCATCCGTGTAAAACAGCAAGTTTTGATATGCAGTTCTTCATCCGTGCAAAACAGCAAGTCATTTATTTTCACAATTTAAAAGATATCGGCTTTATCATTGAATCCCATGGTTCGAGACTTTAATTCTGTCGAGAAACGATCGATGCATTCAAGCATCGTCCTCTTGTTTTCTTTAGCAGTTAAACAAATATCTCGTTCCGTTTCACCCGGCATTCTTTTCTTGTACCTTATGATGTTTATTCCGAGCTTTGAGCAAATAATACTAGCCTTCTCCAATGCACCTTCCACTAAACAATCCCGCTTTTCTTGTAAAAAGAGAATTAGGGCATTCGATTTCGCTATTTCTTTATCGACAGTTACTCCTGGAGCTTGCAACTATTTTTGCGTAGCATCCACTTCCTCCAACACATCGTGCAAAAATCCAATGAAAACAAAAGAAAGTATAATTTTAGACATTCACACCTACTTGGGTAATTATAATATTTTTTTCGCTTTTTGGACATTGCGGGTGTCACCCCTGGCTACTCCACTGAATGATAGAATATATTTTTAAGTCATCTACAAACAATAGGTAACTATTGCATATATCTACAGCATGAAATATTGTTAATAAATAAGAGAAACAGTATGGGAACTAGGATGCTCCTAAAAGGAGCAGATTCAACATTATTAACAACCACAAAGGATTGTCTATTGATTAAATAAGACCCAATCTACTCCAAAAAAACAGAGTGGATTCCCAAATTGGCTAATTTAAAGATTATAATATTATGAAAGACCTTATCAAATGCTTTTGAGAAGTCAGTGTAAATGGTACCAATTTGATATCCATTTTGAAATGCAGAAATACAATCTTCGGTGAAAACAGCTAAGTTAGAAGTAGTACATAAGGTGACCCGGAAAAAAACCTTGCTGAATAGAACAAATTACGTTTCTAGCGGCAAAGTAAAGCTTGTCTTTTACAATGGTTTCGAACAATTTTAAAACAGTGGATAGCTTCGAAATGGGTCTTTAGTTAGAGACATAGCTCTTACTTCCAATTTTAAAGATTGGAGTGATGGCCGCAAATTTCCAATAATCAATCAAGACACCAGACAATAGTGCTTTATTGAAAATAAGCTTTAAAGGTAGAGCAATACACGAACAGCAGTTTTTGATATGTAATTAATCCAAGTCAGTCTGTATTGATGATTTTAAATTAGTAATACCCTTAATAATATCTTCATCTGATAAAGTAATGGTTCCCAAAATCAACCGAGTGAACAGAGATATAAATAAAGCTGTCATCAAAATCAATAACATGATCATAGTTTGAATTAAAGAATTTCGCAAAGTCAGTGAAGAAAACTGTAAACGGATACGGAATGGAGGAAGAAGATTTTCTAGACTTAATATTGTTCAAAAAATCCCTAGGATTCGACTTGATATTGCGATATAATTGCGGTAGAGGTTGTTATTTAAAATGTTAAAGCGATTTAACTTTCAAAAATCATCATCCAATGAAAAAATATCACAAAGTACTTTAAAATAAATTTTTGTCTAATTTTTGGTCTCGAATTTCGAGAAAACTTTTGGTATATCAACAATAAAATTCTTGTACAAAACTTCTGTTTTTAGATTTACCATCAGCATCTATAAAAATCTATTATATATGAATCACCCTGCGCGGCCTAAGAAATTGATATTAATAAAGTGCATTTTTGTTGTACAGTGTTGTAGTATAAAATATAAAAAATACCCCCAAAAAAGGCTTTCGGATACGAGTTCTTCATTGGAAAATAAATATACAAGAATCACTCTATACAAGCTAAAAATTAGAAATTATGTTGCTCCGAGTTATGAATGAGCGAGCTTGAGGCGGATGTCAAATATGGATGTCTCATTGAAGAGTAGGAATATTTAAAAGCTATAAAATAGAAGATGTTATTTTAATGCGGTGGCGAAAACATTTTGTTTACTGTAACATAAAGTACCATAAAAACGGCATTTTTAGATTTTTAATCTTAGTTTTGTGCTCAGAAATATATAAGAATCACCCTACGCGATCGTATTATCAAAGGGACCAGAAGCTTTGGAGAAATAATTGGTGTGTTGGAAATTTGGGAAAAAATTCAGCAACCTTCGGCCCTGAGCTTCGTCAGAGTTGGTAACCCTGGACGAAGTTAAAACTGGATGAGAACTCTTATATATAAGATTTAGTTTCTGGCCAGATAATCAGTTCATAATTTTCAATAAGGGTTCAGCTTACCTTTTCGTTCGCCTGAACTCTGTGTACATAAACTGTCTAAAATATAATCAGGTACCAAATCGTGATGTTTTCGTTTTTAGCGAGAGAGCCAACATATGCTATCTAATTCCTAGTGTGAGTATCTCATTAATTAATTTTCATAATAAGTTTGGAAATGTTACAGAAGTTTAAGGTTTTCGGTTATTATTGTGTACCTACACTTTCAATTTTAGAAAATCTTAGGAATAATTTCTTTCACATTTTTCTGCCATGGTTATTATGATTTCGGGGCTTTATGCTCGAAATATCGGGTCTATGGTCAGACTAATAGATGTTAAATGACATTATTTTGCTGAGTATGTTCTTAATTATCGACTTTGGACCGAAATCAGTCCGACATCTATGAATTTCTGGCATCGGAAATGAGGCCGAGATCGGCCCGCATCCGCCTAAACTATGACCGGGTATATATAAAAACTATATATGTTTTGATAAATTTTGAAATCTATGCAGTAAGTATAACTAAATAAAATTTTCTAGTTCTTTTTTATGAATTTTAGGTCAACTTGGAAGGTTGCACAAATAAAAATGATCCAAAAACCAGGTAAAAATGCTGGAGATCGAAAGCCATACCGCCCCATAAGTCTGCTGCCAATCCCTTCCAAAGTCTTGGAATCGTTGTTTATGAAAAGGCTAATGCCTGTTATTGTGTCAAAACATCTCATTCCTGATCATCAGTTCGGTTTCCGTCAAGGTCACGGTACAGAACAATAGACTTGTTGAACAAATAAACGGAGCCGTCGAATCCAAAAAATACTGCACCAGCGCTTTTCCAGACATATCACAAGCTTTTGATCGTGTGTGGCACGAGGTGATTTTATATAAAGCTAGAAAAACGCTTCTAATAAATTTTTATATGTTCTTGAAATCGTATGTTGAAAATCGCCATTTCTTCGTGAAACAGGGCAATGACATCACATATCTATATGATATAAAAGCCGGTGTTCCTCAGGGCAGTGTTATGGGCCCAATATTATATCAAGTTTTCACTGCTAATTTGCCGACAGGGGATGGAATTGTTATTGGAACCTTCAATTGATGATGATCCTGTCAGTGCCTCATTCAAACTCCAAAAATGTTTAAATAAAATATCCGTGTGGCTTCAAAACTGGAAAATTGTGGCGAACGAAACCAAGTCGGTGCAAGTAACATTCACAACACGGCGCAATACTTGCCCACCTGTGCAATTAAACGGAAATACAAATCCCTCAAGCAAACAATGCGAAGTACCTAGGAATGCATCTCGATAGACGTCTTACATGGAAAACGCACATATTTACGAAGCGCAAAGCTCTAGGTCTTAAACTGAGAAATATCTTCTGGCTACGCAATCGTAATTGGCAACTATGTTGCGAAAGCAAACTGCTCCTTTACAAGATGATCTTTAAACCCATATGGACCTACGGCATACAACTGTGGGGTACAGCCGCCAATTCAAGTGTCGAAATATTGCAACGCTATCAGTCCAAAATGTTTCGTATGATTGTGAACGCACCTTGGTATATTACCAACTTACAACTACATCGTGATTTACAAGTTCCTTTCGTCAAAGATGAAATTAAGGCCAAATCTAATTCGTACAAAATACGAATGTTGAACCATGCAAATCAACTAGCATCTAAGTTGATGAATTCGCCGTGGTCTTTCTCCAGACTAAAACGAAAAACCCCTCAAGATCTCATAATATAAGGTGAAAATTGCGAAACATAAATATGTAAATGTAATACTGTAAGATATGGGTGTCCCTGGACACCACTCACCATGCATGTTTGTTTCTATTTTTTTTTTTAATTCTATTTATTTACAAATCTATTGTTAAATGTCTCAAAGACAGCTTGCTTTATATAATAATATTAATAAAAAAAGGTCGTAATTTGCATTGTTAATTTTTTTAGTTCATTAAAACTTAACCCTTCACATGATGAGCCAACCCAGCCAGCCCGACATTTGAGCCACATGAGATATTTTTTTTTGAATATAGAAATAGGATTCCATCCCTCCTCAAGCTACCCTTCATCTTAGAAAAACAATGTATGCATATAAACTCACCAACAATATTATGAAATCTTCCATTTCAGAGAACATATAGATAAGAAACTGGTGTAAAGATTTTTATATTTTATTATTAATAAAGCAAAAAAATTACATATTTGAAAACAATTTTAGTCAGGGCCACATTCAGGAGGCAAACTCCCTTCATTCTTCCCCTTCATCAAAAAATTTAAGGAGCCTGTCTAAGTTCAAATTTTCATATCTCAGATGGGTATATTAATAGCAATTATGTATAGCCAACATGTTGACTAACATCCCCGGTTTCTATAACAACACTACTGTGAACGGTCAATAATGAAATAAGAACAAAAGTATGGCAAAAAACCAAAAAAGAAATGTATTAAAATGGTCGTCGAAGAAAAGTAGTGAGCTAAAATTTAATTTACGAGAAATGTCCTGTAGAGCCCAAAAACGATTTCCCACATATATAAATAAAAATGAGAAAGAAGAGAATTTCTTATGCTTATGTGTGTTATGTATGTATGTGCTGAAAGATCAGCTACAAATGCCAGTGCCTTTGAGCTATTTCATTGTGAATGACAATACAACGATGGAGAGATTTAACAACTTTAACGTTTTATTCGCACTTGGTTAACTACTTGGCGAATAAAACGCAGCTATTCATCTATCGCGGTAATTTAACAAAATAGCGAACACTTTAATCAAAATTATTTGTATTGAAATTTTCATTTGAATACAATTTTAACATATTCTTTATTGATTTGTAAAAAGTTAGTAATGGAACAGGAAAACTTCACAATTAAAAGCTTCATTAACTAATTTATTAGTTACTATTTTGGAAAGGAAGAATAATATCAAAATATGAAACAATTGCCATTAGATAATAGAGATTTTGATTAAGATTCTCCTTACCAACGTTGTGAATAAATTTAGCACCACATTAAACTGATGTTTATTTCCAATTGATGTGTGTGTATGTATTTATGGTTTATAAATACTTTTCTGTACGAAATTGATTGTTTTCGAATTATAATTAATTGCACGTTGCGTATGTAAATGTATATGTTTGTATGTACGTATTTATGTCTGTATGAATGAATGTATAAAACTCTTTTCATTTACTTAATTTAAACACTTAAATTCTCTTTTGTTGTTGTTTCACTGGTGATTTGCATATCATATAAAAATCACTTTATACATACTTTATGAGCCTTAAAGATATACAAAAGCAATTAAGTATCTTTTACAATTCATAGATACGCTCTGCTCTGCTCTGCACCAATACTCGTACACACACACGCACGCACGCACTGATACAATGCTAATTGTTGTTGCTGCTGCTTTTGCTGCTGGTAGCAAATGCAATTAATCAAAACTAAATAAATGCAACAAAACAAAAAACCAAAAATACAACAATATTAATAATAACAATAATAAAACATACAACAACAACACCACTTAAATATTATTAACAACAGCACAAATACAATAATGTTGCTGGTGCTTTTGTTGTTGCTGTTACAGCTGCTGCTCCAGCTGATGTTGCTGTTGTTGATGATGATTAATGAGTCACACGGACACGCACACATACACTCGTGTTTTTTCACGCGCGCAAAGAAAACATTTAAGATAAAAAGACTCGAAGCTAGGCGCAGCAACAGCAAGTGAATCTCGTCGTCAATTGCTCGTTAGCAGTCGAGAGGGTGGGGTGGGGTTAATAGCACTAAGTCACCACTGTATATGTACAGTAGATGTGTATGTATGTTTTTTGTGCTAAGATAACGCATTTATTGTATCTCCATTATTATCTTACAGACATCTACTCTATTTCTACTTTTTAATCTTTTATGTGGATCTATGATTACGGATGCAGCGCGTCGGCAAAATCATCACAAATCAAATTGCGCGCACACACTCCACACATGTTAGCCCAAGCCATAGCAATAAAAATAATAATAATGGAGTTAAACACGCGCGCGTAGCTCCTCCACATTCCGGTGGTATCGTCAAACTACTCGAGCTCGATGTTGTCGGCGTGAAAATTCTGTTTACATAAGAGCGGCGACGTTGGCGTTGGCGACAAGAAGAAAAGCCATCAAACAAGTTCCATTGCGCTCTCACTCACTCGATCGACGCTAGCGCTTACCACTTCCTTACATTCATTCTTCGCTTCCCCGTTCGTTCGGCTATTTTTTTTAACGTATTTTCATCGATTTATTTGTTGCGATTGGAGCCAAAGTGGAATTCAAGATGGAGCTGCGCACGCTTACAAAGGGCTCGAAATCGTATCCACGTAAAAGCGCGACGCTCGTTACATTCCGGTTGGGTAGCGAGTTCGCGGCAATAGCCAATGTACGACTGCTTGCTACTAAATTATGTACATACGAGTACCACATACACACTATGGGACTTCATAAACTTGTTTCAGCGCTGTCGTTGTTGTTGTTGTTGTTGTTGTTGTTGTTGTTGTTGTAGTTGATGGTGCTAGTATATCGCCACAATGGTGCTCAATAAAATTGTGGTTGCTGGTGTGTATGTATCCGAAAGTGGGTGTTGCCATTGTTGCTTCACCGTAATCTAACTTCAGCATTAAATAAGCTTGATTTTCGTTTAGATATGTTTGTATCTAATGAAAGCAAGCGAGAGCGGAGAGTATTCGTAGTTGTGGGTGTTTGTGTGAATGTGTGCTCGTATCTCTTGGGACGTCCCACTTTAGCTTTTAACAATAAGAATTCATCATCTTTGAGTGTGTGTGTGTTTGTTGTATCTATATGAAAGTGTACGCGTGCCATTGTTATATTATTAGGGTAAATGCGCAAATGTATTTATGCTTTATACTTACTTTACTTTTAATGGCACAACAGCCCAAGGAGGGCCTAGGCCGAGCTTTTCGCATCCACTCATGTTGTGCGTGTTATATTTGTACATGAATGGAAGGGCCCTACAGTTTAATGTCAAATCCGAACGGTGAAGTGAAAAGCTTTTCATAGGCAATATTTACTCTTGTAGGTTTGCCATTGCCTGCCAAGAGGTGGAGCCGTGAAGAAAAATTATTTTTTCTACTTTATGATTTGGCATGTGCCGAGATTCGAACCCCGGACACTCTGCGTAGCAGTCCAACGCATTACCACTACGCCACAGCCACCACAATGCTTTATACCATATTATAAAATTTAAAAGTTTTCGTATTTTGTAATTTGAGTTTCTCGTACGTATTTTTATTATTTTATCGTATGATTTTTTTGCGTAAACATTTGTTTTGCTGCCCCCGATTTTACTTAAACTTTATTTTATGTATTTCTAATACAAAAAGGTTTTAACTTAATTTTTAAATGAGGCTTTAGACTTTATGAATCTTTTGATCTTAATATCATTTGAAGCAGAATTTAAGTTTTAAATCTCAAACACTTACTTTACTTTTACTTTTAATGGCACAACAGCCCATGGAGGGCCTAGGCCGAGCTTTTCACATCCACTCATGTTGTGCGTATTATATTTGTACATGAATGGAAGGGACCTACATTTTAATGCCGAATCCGAACGGTGAAGTGAAAAGCTTTTCATAGGCAATTTTTACTCTTGTAGGTTTGCCATTGTGCCGAGATTCGAACCCCGGGCACTCTCCGTAGCAGTCCAACGCACTACCACTACGCCACAGCGACCACAAATTGCGTACACAACCTTGGCTTAAAGTATAAACGTGTTTTTGGTACTTTTGAAAAGTTTTCGGAGTAAATATTAAAAATCAATCCAGAAAGTCATATAAAAATAATGACTAATATTTACCACAGATGATAATCGACGATCGAGCGATCGAGTGGTCGCTGTGGCGTAGTGGTAGTGCGTTGGACTGCTACGCAGTGTGTCCGGGGTTCGAATCTCGGCACAGGCAAAATCAAAAAAAAAAAAAGTAAAAAAAATAATTTTTCTACACGGCACCACCTCTTGTCAGGCAATGGCAAACCTACAAGAGTAAAAATTGCTATGAAAAGCTTTTCCTTCGCCGTTCGGATTCGGCTTTAAACTGTAGGTCCCTTCCATTCATGTACAAATATAACACGCACAACATGAGTGGATGCGAAAAGCTCGGCCTAGGCCCTCCATTGGCTGTTGTGCCATCAAAAGTAAGTAAGATAATCGACGCACAAATCATGAAGAAGCAAATTCCAGTTGTAGTCTTTCACCTGAAATTTGACTTCGATTTTTAACAGAGGAAGTGCTACTGAGTAAACCTGCATTCACGTTTGATTCGCTAGCCGATATTTTTCCAGCTTTGAAAATAACTCTGGAGTACAAAATTTCAAATCTTTTACAGCAATCGGCTTTATAGTGATTTTAGTATGCACTAGCTTTGCAACTTTTGGTATTGGTTCTGGTTTACCTAATAAACCGTCCCTTAAAAGAACGGTGACATGATTTTGTTTTGGTACTTTTAATCAAGTTTTTGTCTTGATTGACTGGATAAAACCTAGTGAGATCGTCTCCACGAATGCAAGAGAGTTATTTACTTGATTGCTATTTATGATTCACAATGTGAAGTGCATGAGAAATATAAGAAAGTGTGCAAGTGCAGCTTTTGGCAGACAATGGCGAAACCACTAAATTGTAACAAATTGCCACCCGCCATTCAGAACTGGTATTAAACTGCGTAATTAAAACTGGACCGAAGTGTGTCATACTATAGGACAGCCACTATAACCGTACACAATATAACCTAACCTAACCTGATCGCTGTGGCGTAGTGGTAATGCGTTGGACTGCTACGCAAGCTGTCCGGGGTTCGAATCTCGGCACAGGCAAAATCAAAAAAAAAAATCTTATAAATCCAAAAACAATATTTTTTTTTAAGTAGGTGTACATAAATCTTTTATAGCACAACAAAAGTTAAAAAAAAAAATAAAAATAATACTTAATAATCAACATGAGAAGAAAAATAAATAAGAATAAAATAATAATAAATACATAAGTAGTATGCCTGGGGCGTAGGACACAAGGTAAAGTTCGTGACAGTCGCAGGTGCGTCCATGGTCGATCCTTGCGCTTCTACGTTTCAAGTCGACACACAGCCTCCTCGTGGCGTCCCCTGGATAGCGATCTGACAACCGTCAGTGAGTTAACTAATGTGTGCGGCGGGCTTCTCCATGGCCTTGAATGAATGGTTGTGCGTCGGGCTTGGAACCCACCACGTTAAAATACCCTCCAATGAAACCTCGGCCAAGACCGATCATCGGTTGTAGCGCCAGCTAAGTAAGTAAGTATGTTAAAAAATAAAAACTAATAGTAGTGGTACAAAAGTAGAACTTGTAAACCTTGCTATGCCATTTATTTATCTGAGATCTAATGGTAGTGAGTTCCATGCTCTTATGGCGCTTATGAAAAATAGTCGGCTGGTATTTCAGTATTTAAAACTAGGCACAATTAGTTGCTTGGTTCTGGAGGATTGTGCAAATAAATTTTTTTTATTTAAGTAGATAATCGGGAGTTCTATTAACCATAAGCAAAGTTCACTGCTACTTATTTGTTCATAGTACACGTGTTCAGAATACATAAGCAAAGGGACAAAAAGTTGTCTCACAAGAAATTTTCTGGATTCCAAGGGTGTAAAAGTGGCGAACATATAAGTACATATGTACGTAAATTACGCAACACATAAGTAGTTAGACACAACATTATTAATGTGATGGACGCAAGACAGCGATGAGTGGATGTGTATACCTAAATTACCAATTTTATCAACAAACAGTAGCTTCATTTGAACAACATAAAAAGGAAGTATATAGTATGTATCACGCAATACAATTTTGTCCCTATGAATGGGCAGTACAAACAATTTAATGGCATTCAGACAAAGATGGTTGTTCTTAGTCCATTCAAAGATGACATTTAAATCTTAATTAACTCTGTAACTCAAATCTTCAACAAGACCAATGAGACTGTATATCGGAACGCCTGAACGCCCGAATGATCTTTTTCATCAGATACCTTGTCAGCCATTTTAACTACCTGTACTCGACCATGTAAGTAGCTGGCCAGCAGCATAGTCAGAAAAACCAAACAAATACTTAAGCTTATCACACAATAACAAATGATTAACACTGTCAAATGCTTTTGAAAAGCCTAAGAAAACAAAGTAAGGTCAGCAAATTGTTATCATAAGAAATTCGAATGTCATCCATATTCTTCAACATTGCAGCGGAGCAGCTATGCCCCGATCTACACCCAGACTGAAGAGAATTTTGTAATCTTTTCTCATGTAGGTATTCAGAAATTTGAGTCGCCGTTAGGTTTTCAAACTCTTTAGGCAATGCAGGTAGTATGCTTATTGCTCGATAATCCTGCGTTTCAGTTGGGCTAAATTTTTTGGCAAGTGGAATCACAATGCTGCGTTTCCACATTGTCGGAAAACGTAAGTTTTAAAAATTTGGATGATATCCCATCAGCACCAATCGTATTTGAAGACATCAACTTCAGTGACTGCCGATAACTCAAAAGATGCATCAACATGAATTGGGTTTGAAAAATAAACTGATCTCTGTTTTTTTTTCACAATGGAGTTGGTGTCAATCTAATTGACATCACATCATTCTGTTATGCCCCAACTTAAGAAAACATTTTTTTTTTAAATTTTTTTTTTTTGGGTTGGTTCAGACAGTCTGAAATTTATTAATCGGCCTAAGCGGCGTTGCACCTCCCATGTAAGTATAAATTTCAATGAGTGGTTTTAGTGAAAATACTGAAACAAATTAAACCCAATTCTGGATAATTTCTTGGAGTTTCCTTTAAAAAATACTTTATTTGATAAGTCAATTTTGGGTAATAACCACGCCTACCTCCCATAAAAGTGTAATTTTCAAATTGACGATATCATAGACAAATATAGATAAAAATTCAATATAAATCATATTGAAGCTAATTAAAAAAGTACTTGATGCTAGAAACATCGCAGTAGCGTAGTTGGTAGTGCATTGGCCTGCTACGTAAAGTGCCCAAGGTTCAAATTTCGGAACAGGCAAAACCAAAAATAGTGGGCTAAAATATTTTTCTACACAGCACCACGGAACTACAAGAGTTCAAATTGCCTATGACGGTTTTCACTTCGCCGTTCGGATTTGGCATACAAGTATAGGTACCTTCCATTCATGCACAAATACAACACGCACAACATGAGTGGATGCGAAAAGTTCGGCCTAGGCCCTCCATAGGCGTTTGTTTCATTTAAAGAAGAAAAAAGAACCATCTAATCAAATGCAAATGAAACCAAAATCATTTTCACGGTGTCTGAAATTTATTTACACCAAACCCTTTCATTCTTCATTTTTATATTTACTCTTGGAACTTTGCCATTGGCAGTCGTGTAAGCCACTTTTTATCTTCTAATTTTCAATCTGAAGAGATTCGTCCCACAATTTTTAAGATACTTGTTTGGAAATTGCCTTTAATTTGATTAACTTTGTATTTAGTGAATATCTCTAACGAGAAACAAAAATTTTCTCAAATTCCCTCTAATCTAATAAACTCACACAACATGAATCGATGCGAAAAAGCTCAGCCTGGAGGGTTTCTTGTGCAATTAAAGAATATAAAAAATCAAAACTGTGAAACGTTGAAGAACTTTAAACATTAACTACTACTTGTAGAAGTATTTCTCATTAAATATAGGATACCCAAACACTAAAACTGCCGCAGTTCCACAATTTTTTGATTACCAGTTTTAAAGTAAAAGTGAAGATTTCATATCTTTTCTCGTTTTCTCTATGAATTCCATAAATCCAGCATCAACGATTATTACCAAAACAAAAAGAAAGTGACAACAGATTCGTTATCAACCTTTCAAAATCTATTTTCTACTTCTTAAATTTTCATTTAAGTGAGGAAATTTGATTTATGTTACACAGTGACGGAGGATAGGGTGTTTTAATTGAAATCCATTTCATTTCCAATCAGAATAGGATATATGTCCTTCTTCAGCCAAAATTGAAAAAAAAGATATCCAAAGATATTCTTTTTCCCTCAGAAACCTTATTTTCCATCCATTTAGTTATTTAGTTATGGATTAAAGTGTTCCCTCACTTAAATGCCGGAAATTGCGATTACTAGGACATGGGGAAAAAGAGTATATTTGAGGCCTAACCGGTTCAACAGCATCCGCTAAGAGAGTTTTTGAGTGTCGCCATGCTACTAAAGCGAAAAACGCAGTATGTAGAGCGACACTGCACTCAGTTGCAACGCGAGCTGCTAGCGATACAGAGAGTTGAGAAGGGAGGAGGAGAAACGCAGAAAGATGTGAGTTTAATGATATCTATATGTTACGGGACTCGAACGATGTCCGAAAATTATTTCAAAGAATAAAACGCCTGACTAATGATTTGAAGACCGGGGTCTCATCCTACAAGGGCACAGACGGAAATATGGTATGAGATTATGGAGGGAGAACTTTTCGCAGCTGCTTAATGGCGATGACGGCAATAATCCTGCCACTGCGGAATCTACTCCGGAAACCCCAATCACTGATGGCGTTGAAGTACCGCCGCCCGACTATCAGTAGGTCTTAAGAGCCATCGCCCGGCTGAAAAACAATAAGGCTGCAGGTGTAGATGGCCTGCCTGCTGAGTTGGTTAAGACTGGAGGCGAAGGGCTCACAAAACGCATGCATGAGGTTGTATGCAGAATATGGTCGGATAAAAACATGCCAAGTGATTGAAACCTCAGCGTACTAAGACTATTCCACGATCTGCGCTAACTACCTAGGGGAAAGATCAGGTACAGGGCGACCTGACTGTACTTGGGCTTCTACTGGCGCCAGCACGCATAGCAGAGGCGACTGGCGAATCTTTATCGAGGCGGCCAAGACCGATCATCGGTTTTATTGCCAGCTATGTAAGTATTTAACCTCAGTTGACGTATGTAATGGGGTAAAAATGTCGCTTCCCTTGAAAAGGGCAAAAACTACTCATAAATGACGGAGATAATTTGGTGGTCGACGTGGATTGCTCGGATTGCTTAGAGTGCTCGGGTTAAAATCTCGACACAGGCAAATATCAAAAATTAAAAAATTAAATATTTTTCTACACGGCACCCAATGTTGGCATAGAGCAAACCTACAACAGAACAAATGTTTATCAAAAATCGCCATTCAGATTCGCATAAAACTGTATGTCTGGATGCGAAAAGGGTAGCCTATGCCTTTCATGAGCTGTTCAAAGGATCAAAATTTCCCTATAACTATTTCCCAGTAAAGTTCAAAGAAATAACAAATGAAATGACACTAATATGAAGATGTAATCGAAATGTACAGAAATGTTTCCGAAATTGATAACTTGTATAACTTTAGTCATTGTGAAAAGTTCTTGGTCGTTTTAATAAAATATCCCTGTCATCCCCAATCGATTTTTCTAAAACAATTCATTCTACATAAAATGTAATGAGGGAGAACAAATCCACAAATTAAATGCGCCGAAAGCCTTAACCATAAAATAGTTTGAACATGCAACAAAATTTATGCGCCTATATGACATTTCCAAATTTTATTAAGACCATAAAAAAATAAAAATAAAAAACTTCAAACCAAAAACCCTCGACGCAATTATTAAAAAGGGGGAATAAAAATAAAACTGAAAAATAAATAAAAACAAAGGCGTGTCGTCCACCAATCAACATGGCACAATTGCTAGTGGTATGGAAACTCCACCTTAAATATAAATAAATAAAAAGCAAGAAATGGGAAAAACTAAATTGCGGCACAACACGAAACGGGTTTCTGGTGGCAGCAATATGCTGTGGCAACAAGAACTTACTGCAAATGCAACAACCAGAAGCATGTCTGCAATCGAAAAGTTAACAAGCCAGACAGAGAGACGTGTCCGTCCATCGTACAGATGCTTAGCGATTGCATACAAGATATATATACATACATAGTATATGTACACACACATACTCGCACATATGTATGTATGAATGTGTGTTGCTCAAGCACAATGCAGAAACGCGCAGATAGGCATCATTTTACGTAATGAATCAGTGAAAAAGCGACGAGTATCGCTTCCTGAGGTTTGCACGCATGCACTGCATTTGATGCATGGAGTAATGGAGTTTGATCGTGATGTTGTGGTGCTGCTGATGATAATAATGGTGGTTGTGGTAGTAGTGGTGATGGCGAGGATAGATTGGTGGTGGAAAGTGGGTTGTTCTTCGATGCTTTTCTTATTCTTTATTGTTTACATTTCAAAATGTCTGCCATTCCACTTACTTAGTTTTATTATCCATTACTATGTATTACAGAGACTGGCCAAATTATCACACTCAAAACTCAAAACACAAATTGTCATAGTTTATGTAATTCGCAGCTGTAGTTAACCAAATAATTCAACAATACAAATTGTTTTTGACATTTATTGACTAAGTACATAACATATTAGTCTTAAATCGGAATTTTTCGCATGTAAAATGTTCGCCACAGAAGCGACAATAGCTGTATTTCTTTTGACCCGCATATAATATATCTATCGCAGAAACGAATGAAACGCGCATCCAGGCTTAATTTTTTTTTAACAAAACTTGTTAGCACTATGTTTAAAGCTAAATATATTTATAACATAAATAAAAACAGAAAAAGATAACATAAGGCATGAGTAAAAATATATTCAGGTGGTTTCGAAGTGGCCCTCATAGGCACGAATACCCAGCTTCAAACGTTTGGAAAAATTGATTGATTTTGACTCTTACTTACTTTTAATGGCACAACAGCCCATGGAGGGCCTAGGCCAAGCTTTTCGCATCCACTCATGTTGTGCGTGTTATATTTGTACATGAATGGAAGGGACCTACAGTTTAATGCCGAATCCGAACGGCGAAGTGAAAAGGATTCTGGCAATACTTGTTTCGGAGTTGGTCTTTTTGACAGCTGTCACTTGATTTATGCTCAGTTTGGTTTGCCATTTCATAATGAATAGACTTACTCCTAAACAACGTTTGCAAATCGTGCAAATTTATTACCAAAATAAAGGTTCGGTTCGCGCGATTTTCACATTTGGAGTGATCATAATCCACAAGCCATTATTGAGACGCCGTTACATCGTTACATCCTCAAAAAGTCACTGTTTGGTGTGCTCTATGGGCAGAGGGAATCATTGGTCCATATTTCTTCAAAGATGAAGCCGGTCATAGTGTTATAGAGCCATGATTAATGAATTTATCGTGTCTGAATTGGAGGATGTTGATGTGGGCGACCTTTGGTTACAACAAGATGACGCTACATGTCATACAGCCAACGAAACAATCAATTTATTGAAGGAAACTTTTGGTGAGCGCATTATCCCGCGCCGTGGCCTCCAAGATCGTGCGATTTAACACCGCTGGACTATTTTTTGTTTTTTGTGGGGTTATGTGAAATCGCTTGTCTACGCAGATAAGCCCGAGACGGTTGACGCCTTGGAAGATAATATTCGGCGCATTATTACTGACATACGGGCCCAATTGCTGCAAAAAGTGGTCGAAAATTTGGTCGGGCCTCTCAGCTGGAATTTATTTGAACCAGCCGCGGCGGCCACTAGCCCGAAATTGTTTTTAAAACATAATGACAAACTCTTATCTTTATAATAAAGCTAAATTCTTGGCCATAACATTAAATTATATTCGTTTCATTTCTTCTTGAAAACCACACTTCTAAAAAAAACACCCTGTATAATAACTAATTGTAGTATTTAAAAAAAATTAAATTTTAATAGCGGAATACAATATGCATGAATCTGCTTTATTTTAAAGTTTAAACTTACAAAAATATATTTTTTGTTTTAGTATTTATAATAATTTGGCCACCCTCTCAATTTCCATTACATTTGGATTAAATTTTTTTAAATATAACGCTGCAAAAATGACAGAAAATAAAAAATATATAAAAACAAAGTATATATTGTATATAGAAATAACTGTTATTTATCTTGTTTACAAAATCATAACTCTATCTTATGAACTCTTCACATAAAAAGAGTATTTGTAGTTATTATTTGCATGGAGCGATATGAAAATTAAAAAGTTGAATAAACAGGCGAAATACAAAATTTGTAAAAAAAAAATTTCTACTCGGGCACCACCTGAGCACCAAATGGCAAACCTATAAGAGTAAAAATTGCCTAAGAAAGCCTTTTCACTTTGACGTTTGGATTCGGCATAAAACTCCCTCCCATTCATGTGCAAATATAACAAGCACAACATGTGTGGATGCAAAAAGCTCGGCCTAGGCCCCCCATTTGCTGTTGTACCATTAATAGAAGAAGATCATTATAAAAGTTTTCCTGTTTTTCCAGTGTTTTCGTATCTACTTAATTTGCTACATCTTCCACAGTCAAAATTTATTTTCTGTGCTCAATTAATTTTAGTTAAATTCTTTTAACTCATTAAAACTATATCTATGCTTTGTATAGTAGGTGGGCCTATGGGAACATGGGATTTCGATTACTTCTATTTCTATTAATTCAAAAATTTATTTACGACATAAAATATATGCATACATATATAGTTATGTAATTACTTGCAAACCACTTGTGTGGGAGATGGCATTGGTTATATATTTCCCTTTTTAATCCTGTCTATCTTATGACGCTGTCTATTGGATGCCAGCTATTGAAAAAACGGTGATTAATTATTGGGGCTCCTCTACGAAAGCTCTCTGTGCAATCCTTCACAGGGTACCAACTGCACTTTTGGTTAAGCAACAAGCTAAGTGCTCAGCTGCCAGACTCAGTGCCTGGGACATGACAAGATTTTTATCCGAGTTATGTCTGTACCTACAACTTGTTCTTGGCTCTTCTCTTACGACTTGTTGAGACATTCACAGTTTCATTTATACTGGATATCTGGACACATGGATATTCAAAGCAACTGCAACTTGGATGCTAACGAGACGCTGCATAATTGAGAGACATGCTGCAAGATTAGGGATTCCATTCAACAACTATTTTCCGCGTTTTGGCTATGAGGATTGAGAGACATACCGCAAGATTAGGGCTTCCATTCAACGACTATTGTCCGCGTTTTGGCTATGAGGAAATGGGACAAACAGTCTTACCCTTCCCGTGTGAATGCCCATCCTTGACTATTTAGGCTAATCTTTCCCACTAGTCTGAGCTATCATCCATAATTAGCCCGTAGACAGATTCATTAGCGAATTCTCTCACAATGAGCCATTAAGTATTCTTTCATACAAAAGGATGCCACTCCAAGCTAACACAATCTAATACTGTCCATCTGTGACGGATAGTCGGACGGATATTATTTCGTTTCTTGCTGTGCCGTTGGTCAAGAATGTATTTTTTATACTTTATTTGTAAAGAACGTTTGCCCAAAATCTATTTCAAGTTGGATTAGAAATGCTCCTAATTTTTCCTCTTCTAGTTAAAAAGGGTGGGCAAAAGGAGGCGACATAACTAAATGAAAATGGTACGATCTTTGCTGGCAATGGCAAACCTATAAGAGTAAAAATTGTCTAAGAAAAGCTTTTCAGTTCACCTTTTGGATTCGGCATAATACTGTAGATCCCTTCCATTCATGTACAAATATAGTACGCACAACATGAGTAGATGCGAAAAGCTCGGCCTAGGTCCTCCATGATCTGTTGTGCCATTAAAAGAAGAAGAAGAATTATTTGCCCGCCATGGACTTCGTGGTTGTTGAGAAGCAAACAGCTTTTATTGCGAACCTCTTTCAAGAGTTGAAAGAGTATATTCAGTTCTCTGTACTTCTGAATTAAGTACTAATATCACAGATCGACGTTGTATTCATCTTTGTCCTTTCGGCTACAAAAATTTATTTTCTATACGTTTCAATACAAACTTAACTACTGCTAATCTTCAAATTTCCGCATAGATTTAATTTTTTGGACACATCACATGACTTTAAATATAAATCTCGCGTGACTTTAACTTCTGTAAAAAGATTGCAACAATGTTCATAAATTTAACAAAAAAAAGAAAGTATCAACACAAAACTGACATTTTTGTGTACTTCCACTTTGTTATTTATCACATACTTGGTACTTGTATTCTCTACCCCTTTGATCGTCGTCCATGTAAGAAAATTACCTGTAAGCAAAATGTATAGGAAAAAAAGAAAAAACTTTAAGTTTCTGCTGTGCGCTCTGCAACCCTGTAATGTTCAGTTCATTAGTTATCGTTAGTATAAATTTTATTAGCAATGTACAAAATTTTCGTGCAATAATCTTAGAAAACACATTCACACACACATTCGCATATGCATTCGTATTAAGCCTACGCTGGCTGTATTGGATTTGAAACGATTTTTTATGCCATTGAGCTCATGTTGCCATATCACGGGAACGTACATGTGGCAAGTAATTTTACTTCAACTCTAACTCAGACATCGGCATCAACATCGCCATCTTTAACAACTTTTAATTAAAAGTCGTTGAATTTTTGTCCATAAGATTTAAATGCTCTTACAATGTGAATTACGCTGGGAAACTTATCCCATTTTAAACCGAAAGCTATAAAAGAATAATTGTTAAGAGATTTTAGTTATTTTCTACTGGCAATCATAGATTTGGAACACTAGTTGAGGCTTAATGATGTTTTTAATTTTAGACTTAACTGAAAGCTTTATGATGGATACCTTAAACCTAAATACAAGGCTAGTTATAACATCCTGTAGTGGAATTGTATTCGATATGCATTGTGCACAGTCTTTTTGAAATCAAGAAAATGTCCTAGCAGAGTAAACAAATCAGAGCCAAACCATTTCTATACTATTACAATTTCTATACTACTACTAAGTTTACAGTCATCTAGGCCGTTTGTGCCAAGATGGGCTGCAGAGTTAATATCTTTTCCGAAGGCACCCACTCGCCTTGTTAATGGAAGTGGAGCCCCTAGCCACGAACGAAATTAGCGCTTGCGCTCAGTTAATGATGTACATAGTTCATCTTCCTGGCTACCACGGCTAAGAGTTCTTTCTTTCCAGCATCCCTCCTCCTACAACCTCAATGAGTTCATGATTTGTTCGATAAAGAGATCTATAGGGTTCATACAATTTTTGCATGAGAACATTAAAAGCCGGCGTGGGGTATGACTGAATAATTCCCGTAGTTCCAAAGCACGCTAATATTTGTTTTATGTTCTAATTTTGTTACGGTGTAGTTCTGCTTGTGATCGCCAAAGTATAGGCCTGCAACTCAGAGTCTCGGATTCAAATCTCGACACAGGCAAAATGAAAAAGTAAAAAAAAACAGTTTTCTACAATGCACCACCTCTTGTCAGACAATGACAAACCTACAAGAGTAAAAGTTGCCTATGAAATGCTTTTCACTTCTCCGTTTGGATTCGGCATAAAACTGTAGGTCTTTTCCACATGAGTGAATGCGAACAGCTCGGTCTAGGCTAAAAGAAGAAAAGGCTTCTTGCTAAAGGCATCACACGTAAAACTCCGTACGTTTATATTGGAAGGACAACCAGTTTGTATATCTACAGTGTTAGTTTGGGCTATGTACCCCATTTTAATTTTATGATTTTTGGTTCGCTTTTGAACGCAGGCATAGAACGTTCGTTTTCTTGACCCGATGTTCCGTGATGCGTATAAAACCCAGTATAAGTCCTGAGTTTCTGTCGGGAGAGAGCCATCACTGGTTAAGTACGAGAGATTCTAGCTTACGCTTCTAAATTTACTGTCCTCAAGCTTTACTTATATGAAATTTACATAACACACATTATAGGAGGTACAAGTTAGAAGCTCAAGAACTTCTTTGAATAACCGCAAGGCAAAAAGATTTTTCTATTTCATCAAACTCCATAAGTAGAACGATCTATTCTCAAAGGGTTAAACCAAATAAGTCATTATCACTCACTTCAAACCATTTGAAGTAGAAATTGTATACAATTAAAGTTAAAATTCCGTCGGAAAACTGTTAAGCTCTGCGGAGTTCTAGTCTATCTTCCGTCTAGGCATGACAGACAAACTTGGAGGATAAGGAAGCTTATTTATATACGCATATACCATATACAATAATTATATAACTATATGAACTGGTATGTACATATGTAAATACAAAAAATATCTTGAAAGTATTTTGAATTGTATGTAATTAAATTTGAAATGATTTAAATGGTGCCGTCCTTTTTCAAAATGATAACTTCATCAAATGAAAATGCAATTTCACCGAAAATGTTTGTGTTGATTGATGATGCTTAATATGTGATTGCAACAGATTTTATTGAAGTTTTGCTAAATAAATAATTACAAAAACAGAAACGGTTACCTTTGATAGTATACGATGGAATCACCATCTTCCCATCAGTTTGCGTATATCACTCGACCGAGCCAAAGTTGGAAAGTTAAGAGTGAATAAGAACAGAAAGTACATATATTTCCATGCCTTTGCATCTTCTCGCCACCCCATTCCCCACACTGTTCACACAAATGCATTAGTGTGAACAAGGCTCGAGGCGCCGTCTAAATTACTATACAGATTGTGTAAACTCAGTTCCATTCCATTCCATCCATGCCTTTTCTCCACTACTGCCTTTTGTTGTGGTCGTGGGCTTACTTCATATATGTCAACGTGTTACGTTTTCTTTCACCTTGCCACGGGCGCCACAATATTTCTCGATGATTTTTTCATCTGCCTTTTTACTTTTTGCCTTTTTCGTTTTCGTTTTTTTTATTCTTCGACCATCCATTTTGTCGTCGACTCAATTTAAAAGCATATCACTTGAAGCATACCAACAACAACAACAACAGCAAATATAAGGAATATCAAAAATTCTACGATAAGCAACGGTCAAGCAAGCAAAAAAAAGGTAACCTCTCAGTATACACCCTTCAATTCGTATCGTCAGATGCCAGATGAACTCTTTCTTTTTTAAATGTTCACGTGTATGTGTATGTGTGTGTCTGTGTATTTTTGTAGATAAGCGCCGCATCTTCAATCTTCGAATGAGGCTCTGAATTCTGGAGCCTGGATGCTGGGAATGTGGTCATTACTTAACTGCAAATGATGCATAAAGACATTGTGATGTGCAGAACGAAACAGAGAAAGACCAAAGGAGCACGATAATGAAATTGGTAGAGACACAGAAATAACATTGTACCTGGCTTTTGATAACGCGCAGCGTCGTTGAACAGAGGGAATACCTTGGCTTAAACGGAGACGATGCTGATTTCATTTAATTCGTGGAATTTTAGAGATTTTTCCTAGAATTTTGTTGAGATTTCTTCGAATTAAAAGGGCGAGATAAGTGCACCATCTTTTAGAGCAAAATAATGGTCACACTCACACACTCATGCACACATGCATAAACACATAAAATATGTAGAAGTAGGAATTCCCTAGAGAAGTTGTGGGCATAAAGAAAAGTTAAGTATTCGTACAAATTACAGCAGGCTTGTTACGAAATGGTGGTGCTTATGTTGGAATTGGTAGAACAATACGTATCTGAGTGAGTAACTCAATGAATATTGTACATATTTGGAAGCCAGAAAAGATCATGTGAGCAGTATGCACAAGAATATAATTTCACTTTATTGTAGTATATCTCAGGAACCATTTGTATGTGTTTAGTATGATACTAAGATTTTGTATATGTATGTTCAAGCCTTTTGGTATAGTACAATTAATGTTCGGTAGAATAATTCAATAAATGTACTTTAAAATGTACATACCATATAAATTGTAATTCTTATGAGCATAAGACTGTGTGCACAGATTTTACTCCCTCGAAGAAAATATGATTTCCTTATATATTTTGCCAATCTAAGTACGATAGCATTTTTTTCATCTGGACCTGAGATATTTAAGAACATCGAATTCTGATTTCAAATGCTGTCAAGTTTTAACTAACCTTATATAATTCCAGGTCAGTATCCGTCCAAACGTAAGTTAATTTTTTTTTTAATTAGAAGGCCAAAATTTAGCAAACAAAAAATTGAGAAGAGTATTTGTGGTCGCTGTGGCGTAGTGGTAGTGCGTTGGGCTGCTAGGCAGAATGGCCGGGGTTCGAATCTCGGCACAGGCAAAATCAAAAAGTAGCAAAAATAATGCCATTAAAAGTAAAGTAAGTAATTTGTGGTTACCAATTGTATGGAGCGATAAGTAAATTGAAAAGTTTAAATGCGATTTTCTCGATCAATATGTACTTTAAAAACAAAGTACTAGACCAAAATTTCCGACGCGACGTTGATTAAAAGATTTTTTTAATATTCGTAGAAGACTCTGCCCTGATCAATATCTCCCAAACACATGTGGACTGCCACGTGAATTTTTTCACCTTAGAGGGCTGATTGTAGTCGGTGAGAACGATTTTTATTTTGAAGTCTTACAGTATGTAAGACTATGTAATTATAGTAAGAATATGTAATTTTTATGTATGGTCGCCCCCTTTCCCCTACTATGAGGAACATTTTTGCCGAAGAAACTTTGTCATTATTCCACGCCATTTACACTTTATGAGCATTTTAAGAAAATGTTTACCAAAAACTCGCAAAAATAAGGATTCACGAAAGAAAGTAGAGGATTGGCTGGTGTAAAGGTAAAATCTGTTAATCTACCCTTAACGACTTCAAATAAAAGATTTACAAATCGATCGATCCCTATCAGGTACCATTCGTGTTCTTGAACCAGCCATAAATTATATAAAATTATGATGTCGCAGTCTGTATGTCTTCGTGTCTTCGGAAAAACTGATCTGGGTAGAGCCCTCTTTCAAGGAGACTAGCGAAGTTTTATCGAGTTTTAGGCGGCCAAAACCGATAATCGGTTGTAGTGCCATCTAAGTAACTGTTTGTATTTTCTTTATACGATTTATCGTTGTAAATCTTCAGATGAGATATTAATTCGGACTTTAAAGCTCTAAATTAAATTCGAAAGAAATTATAAGAAACTTTTATATTGATGAATATTTCCTTACTTACTTTTACATTACTTTTAATGGCACAACAGCCAATGGAGGGCCTAGGCCGAGCCTTTCGCATCCACTCATGTTGTGCGTGTTATATTTGTACATGAATGGAAGGTACCTACAGTTTAATGCCGAATCCGAACGGCGAAGTGAAAAGCTAGCAGTTTTTACTCTTGTAGGTAAATTTTATTTCTTATTTTTATTTTGCCTGTACCCAGATTCGAACCTCCGACACAGCGACCACTATGAATATTTCCCTTCCACCAAAAGGTAGCTCTTGATTTCTATTCCGACTTCATTGTAGGTACTTTTATAGTGAAAACTCACCAACTACTCTTTTACTCCAACACGATTTAATTCTTTGTTATTTCTTTGTCCCACCTGATAGCAGCAATTGCAATTAAAAGAATTACCTAGACTAATATTTTTGATAGCTACCATTTTTCTACGCCATTTTCAACTTAAATTGCTATAACAACGAGTACCACAACAACTAACGATGGCAACAGCAACATGGTGCCATTTTGGAATTGGATGTAAGAGCAACTGGAACGAACGCGCTATCGGCAATTATGACAAGAAAAACCGTTAGTTTGAATGCGGCGAGTTGCACAATGCACTAACAACAGGCAACCACAAACGAGAATATGCTCCTTATATGGTCGCAACCTCACACTCATTCATGCTCTCGCTTTGGGCAGCAAGCAATTTTATTTAATCAATTCAATTGCTGCTGCTGTTGCACTCAAGCTTACAAATGGATTAAATTGTCTGCAACGACACACTATTAACGTAATTGCATGTGAACGCGAGTGCGATGCAAAATGCTTCTGGTAATTAATTGACGCTCATGAGTTAGTGATTAAATTCTAATAGAGCATAAAACACTTGCTAACATTTATGGTATTTACTTACTTATACACACACATTTGACTATGTATGTATGTGTGTGTGTGTGTGTGTGTGTGTGTGTGTGTGTGTGTGTGTGTGTGGCATTGAAATAAAAATTACAATAACTGTCAAGTTTGTGGCATTTGATTAAGTTTTAACAAGTGACCACCATGAAATCATAAATTGTTCTTGACCTACGTCATTGGGAACAAACCGAATTGGTCCAAACTCAAACCCAAACTGCACCTACGCTACATAAACACGTATTCCCTTCCCATTTTATTGCGGCCGGTCGGTCACACGAGAGTGAGAAGAATGATGACGATCGCGAGCAGAGGCCTCAGCTGTACCTAGGCGCCACTTAAGCAACTTAAAGATTAAACCACAATAACGCCGCCAAAATTTGTACTCGTATTGCGGTGACTACGGCGGCGTTTGCGGCGTTGGCGGCAAGGCACAATCGCTGCCAATGATGTCGATGTTGATGTCGCTGATGATGCCACAAACATTACCTACACATAAACGGACAAAAAACAAGAAAATGCGCTTTAAAATCATGCAGTTAAAATAGATAAAGAATGAAGATATGCGCCATCGCTGCTGCGGCTTTGAAATTGATCTGATGCTGCTGAATGCAGAGACTGAGAGTGAGCCAGAGACTTTGCAGGGAGAATGTATGTACATAGTTTGGAAATTTGTTGCCAAAAAGAAAATACAAAAATGAGGAACAAAAGCTTTACAGAAGTATAAAAAAAATGTATTCGTTCCCTTCGTTCGTTTCTCATATTTCCTCGTTCTATGAAAATTTATACAAATCGTATATTTCCGATATCGTTGGGTTGGGCAATCTTCTCGGGATATAATAAAATATCCGATGACATCGTTCGAGTTAACTAGTGGGCATATACCAGCGATAGCGAATTTTTTTTTTTTTTTTTTTTTTTTTGATATGATAGGAAGATTGATGTGAAGGGTGGCATCGTAATGTTTTGTGAGAGGGTAGAGAGTTTGCTTATAAAGCCTGAAAATCCTGGGGGAAAAAGAGGCGCCTGACTGCCAGCTTAAAGACTTTGTTTTGTTTTCTGGAAAAAGATTAAGATCTTATAACTGATATAAGATATATAAGATCTTATAACTGATATAATAAGGTTACTTCTCAAAGGCAAAATTCTCGTCTTCTCACTGCCGGACACCTAGTAAATTTTCTATATACCTTCAACAAGAAGGGTGATTAATGCCAGCTACAGTGGCTACCTACCATTCAATCAATCAATTAAATTTTCAGGGAATTTTTTCAGGAAACTTTTTTCGAAAAGTTAACTATTATGTATTAAATTTAAAATCGACTTTATCTTCTCCATTACTAACGGCAATTAAGACTCACCTTGATAAAATGCCAGGTAAGCAGACATGGTTGTTGGGAAGGTAGTTTTTAAAATCAGAAAAAAAAGTATTTTCAATTATTTTCCATTTGAAATGAAAAATTCATCGCTATACATAAAATAACACACATGACATAGAACTTAAATCCTAAAAAGGTTACATATGGAAAATAGGCGAGGAGACAGGCCTAGAAGAAATGTTCTGATCAGGAAAGTGTTCGATTCGAAATTACGGTAATAGAAAGCTCAGCAAAATGCGTCTTAAGTTTTTTTGGAAGAAGAAAGTTCAAACTGCAATTTGGCGTATCAACTGGTACCAGCAAGTAAATTACATATAGCGCTACCGAAAATATTTTTAAAGTCTTCAACTTTAGCTCCAGCCAAAGTGGAGTAAGTTCAAAACTTTAAAAAAGGGTCTATGGAACAGTGAGTACAAAAATACCGTGGTCAAAAGTTACAAAAATTCCTGGTCGGTTTTAATAACATAACTTTACTTTAAAGTACAAGTTGACCACATAATCAATTTGACTTCAATACGAAACTTTATACTCTTCAATTCCACTTTACTTACTCCTTCATGCTAACCTCTACCTCTATATCATCGATAATTGCCTATTAACGTAGAATAATTAAAATTCCATTACTTTTCACATTAGGCAAAACATTTTAAAGGAACAAAAAAAGAAAAGAAAGAAATAAAATCGAATCCAAATAATTTGCATTACCACAATTCTTCTCTTCCGTCTGCCCGTTCGCCGTAACGCATTCTTTTCTGCATCGTCATAGCGTGGTTGTGTTTACTACATATTGTGATTCCACTTAAGTGAAACGCCTCTCACACCGTACGGTGGTAGGGTAATCCCTGCTCTCCCGCATACATATGCTTTAATAAAATCGATCGTAAAACAAGTTTGCCTAATTGATCGCGCGTACGCCAAAAACAAACCACAAAAATAAATAAAACACATTTCAACGGTACGACGAACGTTTCGCCGCCGCATTGAACCAAAGTTTCATAAGGCGTTAAAATTATTTTACTTTGCATTGTTGCTCCTCTTTCTCTTTAAGTTCTTGAGAGCATTCGTATGAGGACAGTATTTCGCTTGTATTTGCACGGATATTTACCATTGTTGGCATCAAAGTCGGCAAAATTCATATGGCAATGTTGGTGGTGGGATCAGTGGCGGTTCTATACATACCAGGTGTGCAAGTACCAGGGTTTTTAAGAAAATACAAGTTTATTTAAGAAAAATGGTTATACATTCAATCTTCAAAGTAATGGCCATTGCTAGCTACACATTTTTCCCATCTCTCAGGCATTTTTGGGAATGCCTCGCCAAAAAAACTATTCGTTTTTTGAGTCAAACTGTCATAGAGCCATTTTTTCATATTTTCGTACGAATCGAAGTGCTGCTCAGCAAATGCGTGCCCCATTGATGAAAATAAGTGGTAGTCAGATGGAGCCAAGTCTGGTGAATAAGCCGCATGGGGGAGGGCTTCCCAGCTGTACGAATCTTCCAATTCCCGAGTCTGTTTTGTTCGATGTGATGGGGCATTGCCATCAAGAAAAATTACTTTGTGTTGCCTAGCTTGATGTTCTATTCGGGACGTTTTTGGCGCAAATCGCACAGTTCAAATATTCCAATTGTTGTTGGTGGCGTTGACCAGTAACTTTTTCTCCTGGTTTCAGAAGCTCAAACCAGATAACACCTCGCTGATCCCAGAAAATGCAGAACATTGTCTTCTTTCCGAAGCGATTTGGCCGGTATACCGGGCTTAACATATGTTCGTTTTCGTTTGGGATTCTCGAAATAGATCCATTTTTCATCGACAGTAACAATTCGATGAAGATATGACTTTCTTTTGTACCTGGCTAGCAACATTTCATAGGTGGTTTTTCGATTATCTTGCTGTCTTTCAGTCAATACCCATCTTCCCATCTTCAAAATCAATCCTATGGCTTTTAAACGTTGAGAAATGCATTGCTGGGGCACATTTAATTGTTCTGCAAGTTGTTATTGCGTTTGACCATCATTCTCATGGAATGAAGCGTGCAATTCGGCATCTTCAAACTTGTTCGGTGATCTTCCACGTTCTTCGTTTCTTACATCAAAATCGCCACTTTTAAACGTATTTAACCACTCGTTGCACTGTGTTTTGCCTAGATCGTGCTGGCCGTAAGCTTCCACAAGCATTCGATGAGATTCCAAAGCAGATTTCTTCAATTGGAAACAGAAAATCAATGATGTCCGCATATCGTAGTTTGTAGACACAAAATTCGACATTTTTACGTGTGAATAAAAATATGTTGTTGTATGAAACTTGATTGTTTATGAACTGAATATTGTTAAAAGAACTAAATGCGAAAAAATGGCGCCAATGATTTGGTTTGACATAGCATATAGTTTTACCAAGCGACACAGAGATTACCGGTTTTATACTTGTACAATTGTGAAAACAATTTGATTTAAGTAACTACAAATTGCACAGTCATGTACGAGTAATACTCAAAGACATCGTAAAATAATTCCATCTTTAAACGCATCTAATTTTAAAACTGTCTAAAACGAGCAGCCACAACCCAAATCGCCGATTGCGTTCACTTACTACAAAGCTCACAAAATGTTAAGCTAGAAAACGATTTGGCTCGAAAGAATGGACCTTAAAGACAAGGAGAGATATGAGTTTTTCATCAGCTTTGTGCATAAGATGGATATGATACACTCATATCCATCTTATTCGATACACGTCGTCCACGCATACAGGACCGTAGATCTTACGGAGTATCTTCCTCTCGAAGGCTCTCATCATTGATGGTTAATGTCCACGTCTCTGCTCCATACATTTGGACAGGAAGGATGAGGGACTTATAGAGCGTTATTTTCGTCGGTGGAGAGAGGGCTCCACTTCTCAATTGCCTACTAAGCCCGTAGTAACACCTGTTGGTAAGAGTTAGTCTCCGCTTGATCTCAAGTTATTTATTTATTTATTTTTTGCTTTAGAAATATTCCGCAAGGCAAAATTTCTTTATTTTTTACTTTAGAAATTTTGCCTTGCAGTATATTTTAATCAAACACTTACCATATAAGTAAGTCACAACGGAATGGAAATTAGGGCCAAGAGAAATTAACTTATTGGATATTACGTCGTAGGTGTTTTCCGTTTGATCCGCCACTGTTTCTGGTGTTGGTATTTTTGAATTTTTAGTGGGTACATGCATAAACAGTTGCGAATATGTCGACTGCGGTGGTGGTAGTCGCGATGGTGGCGTTATGACGCACATTTTCATTTATTTTTACCAGGACGACAGAAAGGTATACGAAGAGCGCATTTTGGCGGACAGACAAACACAGAGCGCAACAAACAAAGCAAGAAAGCAACGCACGGTCGACGACAGGCTTTTAAGCGATGACACCAAATCGCTATTTAGGATTTCAGTTCTTTCGCTTTTTTTTTTATTGCGGTGCTTTGCTTTCTTTATTATGCTCCTTTGCACTGCTTTCGTTGTTGTTTTGTTGTTGTTGTTGTTGTTGTTGTTGTTGTTGTTGTTGTTGTTGTTGTTGTTGTTGTTGTTGTTGTTGTTGTTTGTTGTTTGTTGTTGTTGTTGTTGTTTTTTGTTGTTGTTGAGTGGAGGGGTCATTAAAATTAATTTCGATCAATTTGGTTGCTGCCAAATTGTTGACAATGAAATACGAGGAATGCACCAGCGAGTGGATGAAGTTCACACATCTCGCCCCGGCTCGCTGCTCACTGTTTGGTATTGTATAAATTAATAAATTATGTCATTAACGATAATATGAACTTATAACTCATTTACTTTTATTTACTTAAGTTAAACTGTTAATACAAAATATTTTTACTAATTTCACTCTAGCTTACGGCAAGATTACATATAAAATACATATGTACGTATTCGTATTATGCATAAGTATGTATGTTGAAACGAATATGGTATATAATTTACATAAAATATTATTGCAAACTATTTCTAAATAATTTAATTTTCACAATTTATTGATTGTCTTGCAATCCTTACATTTACTGCTTTGACAATACTGGAGAAATTTGGCAATTTATTTTTGTAATTTAATTAATTGTAGTTATTATAATTTTTACATAGTAAAGTGAATGTGTGCAAATTTCTTATCAATATTTTTCCACATAAAAATTTAGTTATTCGATGAACGCTCTGGCAGCCCCGTGCGTGTGATGACACTCGTTGGAATTTCGCCGTTTGCTGTACGTGTACTATCGATTGGTGGCACACTGTAAATTAGAAAGAAGCGCTCCGTTAGAAACATAGGTAAAATTAGGTTGTCTCTTAAAGCGCTTAAGTCTACCAAAAGAGGATTATCCAAAGATAAGTATATTTTCACAGAGAGGCTTGTAAAATCTATTAAATCTATTAATATAATAAGTTTTTTTTGCCAAATGTTAGTTTCTAGAACAGTTGCCAGTAGTAATTGGTTTTCAGTTTGTAGCATCAGTTAGCATCTACCAGAAAGTGAAGTACACTAAAGTGACTTGACACACATAGTATCCCACTTCTCTTTCCGAATCAACTTTCTAATCAACTATTTTCATATAAAAATGTATGCCTAAAAATGACTTGAGCTGAAATAAACTTTGAAATGTATTTCATTTCAGATAAAGAATAAAACACTAACATTACAAATTTTGTATATAAATTTTTTTTTGTACAATTGACAATTTTAAGAGTTTGTAGATAAAATTGAATAATTTTGAAGAGAGTTGAAGTCAGTTGAAATAAAATTATTATTTTTAGAACAATCAAATCAATTAACTGTGTAATTTTTAATTCATTTTGAACTTAAAGAACAAAACTTATAGCCTCAAAATAACGGGAAACGTGTGTCAATTAATTGACGATTACTGGATTTTTCTCATCCATTTTTATTCGAAAATTTCTTAAACCAATTAACCAAGTAAAGTAATTAACCACTGGCATGTGTCAATTTTAATTAATTGAGTTCAGTTTCAAACATATTTTTGAAGTTTATTGCAGTTTACATATTAACGGGGGGGGGGGTAAAGATGATCGTGGCACAACGGAAATTGTCACGGAAATGAAGGGCAGCGCCCTGTATAAATCAAGTAAAAAATAAATTTGGATGCATATGTACCTATATATATACATACATACATGATGGGCAGAATATATGCATCCCTTATCCGCTCTCTATCAATCGATAGAGGAGCCTTCTTCTATCTATTGACAGAGGGCGCTGATTCGCGTAGATTCATAGTCCCTTGATAGAGGGCGCTGCCCATCAGTTTCTAGTAAAAACTAACATTTGAAGCAAAAAGTTTATATTTCAAACAAAAATCGTTAGATATTTCTAGAGCTGAAAGAATGAGCGAGTATAGACTGAAAAGAAACAAACGCGAGGCACAAACAAATGGCGATTGTGTTGCGATAAAATCTCCAGCAAAAACTGTGGCTGAGAGATAGCGAGAATGTAGACTTCTTCGAAAAATGGAGGCCAAACAAAATCGGTTTCTGCTATCTTAAAAAAAACCAAAAACCAGCACCGAGAGATCGTGAAGCACAACAGAATTCGAATTTCATTGGAAAACAACTCACAAAGACTAATGCGGATAGACAGCATAAATGGCAAACGAGTTTATTAGAGCCAATAATTGCATCAGCACTCATGTCTTTGAGTCCCGACAAAGGTTCTCAGGTAGCCAATTTCCCAGCTTCTCAACGAAAGCGAAGGGCACTTGAAAATTTTTCTGAAAATCCTCCTTCCGTGGAAAGAAAACAATTCGCATAAGCACAACAACTTATACGAGATTTTACAAGTTTCTAATCAACCTCATAACATTTGCGAGTTCTCAGGCCGGCAAGTGGCAAATTTTCCACCTGTTGAGATCATACAAACCAAGTTTCAGTGAAAAATAAATTGTGCGTT
Source organism: Palloptera scutellata (assembly GCA_958295655.1). Classification (NCBI taxonomy): domain Eukaryota; kingdom Metazoa; phylum Arthropoda; class Insecta; order Diptera; family Pallopteridae; genus Palloptera; species Palloptera scutellata. The sequence continues at coordinate 65,682,032 of OY282450.1, forward strand.
TAATTTTTTGATATTTTTTTTTCAAAAAATCAGTTATCCAGCTAGTTTTTTGGATCCACACACAACCCTTTTAGAATCTCTTCTTCCACAATTGCACATTTTGGCCAAAAGTTAATATTAACAATTTTATCAAACATCTCAACCGGAACACTAATTTTAAAAGAAGAAATATTTCTTTGCTATGAAAAGTTAAACTTAAGAAAAGGAAGGTCATCATTTTCAATTTTAGATATATGGAATTTTATGTCATAGATTGAAGTGCCATTAGCAAATCGAGAGATAAAAACACCTTTTTTCGTATAACTACTTTTAGTTTTTTTGTAGTTGGCGGAACACATTCAACTACTATTACTTTTTGGTGGAACTAGCATAGCAAGTTCAGTGATAGACGAAGGTAAAATTTCATTTTCAGTTGAAATAGCATTAGTGGGAACAGCTGGAGATTCATCAATAACTATGGGAGATTGATTCATAGCAAGAGATTGCATACTTAGCTTTCTTACCCGCAGGGTTTAAATAAGTGCGTAAATTGTATCGATTTTCAATTGGGAGCACATCGTCACCGGACATCCATATTCCCACCAGACAGGAATGGGCGGAGAGGGTAGTTCAGTTTCTTAATAATGGTTTCAAACTAAACGGCAGGGTAGGAGTGTACAAAATTGGAAATAATTGGTTCGCCTCCCTGTCCACTGCAGCATGTTGCATACAGAGGTATGGGTGATTAAAGAAGCAGTTGACTGGAACATATATATTCACTACCTGACAGTATAATCACTACCTTAAAAGTAGTCTCCAAATGCCGCCTATCTCTAAATGAGATATATGAGGACAGCCACTCTAACCGAATCTAACCTACATCGAGTCTACAGAAGTCTGGCCCGGTTAAGATATAAATGAGATGCCAGCAAGTTGACTCTCCACGAGGTGGTAAAGGTGTAGAAATTTGTAAGGTAAATCTGCGACGGCTATTGTTGCTGGTAATATAGACGCCTAATGAAGTTTTTTTTTTGTGGAAAGATAACGGGAAGAAACATGAATTTGAATTTACATCATGTCAAAGCAGAAAACAGATTGTACGATTTTCTGAATTTTAAAAAAGTATTTGCTATTAATGTGTTACCGAAGAACAGTTCCACTCTGCATCGCTGCTGCACATTCGTACCAAATACCATAAATTACACTCTTGCGAATCCAATCTTTAACGACAAGCTAGACGCCAGAGTTAGTTCTTACTGCTGCAGCAAGAATGATAGAAAACAAATGAGAGGAAACAGAGCATTTGCTTGGTCAAAAATTAAATAATACCAGACCCTATGCTGTGATCTGATTGGATATAGTACATTTACACTGGACGGAGAGAAATAAGAACAAGAGATTATACTAAGCAAAATGTTAACAAAGGTCTGGTGTGACGTAGCCAAAAAAAATGGTGAACCTGCACAATGTCTAATCTTGTATTCTATCAAAGAAGTCACAGTCACATTCTGGCTAAGGTATAAAGTGATATATTTACCGATAGCCAGCCAGCAATAGAATCCTTTGAATCAGTATTCCTCACTTCCAAAGTAGCCCTTGTAGAGAAACTGTTGACCAGATGTCCTGTGATCTGCACTTAATTTGATACCGGCGAACAAAACTAGGCGCACTGTTTGCAAATAGCTCCGGAAAAGGGGTGCATAGGAGTTCTTATGGAAACGTGTAAGATACTGCTGATTAAAACAAGCGAAGGGTGAACGTTAGAACCAACCTACAAAATAACGAGACTCATTTGGCCATGGCCAAAGCTGATAGTCGACGAACGAAGGATCTTTTACTTCCATATAGAAATTACTGTAGGAGTTGTAACAAAGATCTTATTTACGTACGGAAGAAACATTTAGATAACTTTGTGACCTAATTGTTAAATTGTTAGACACATAATTTAATAAACTTAACTTCAAACATTCTGAGATTACCGCATTATAGTAGAAATTCCAAACGAATTAAGATCGTGAACTGTTGTTACAAAATACATTCTATTTAAGTATTATACATACATACTTACGTTTGTGTGATTTGTCGATTTAATGTCGCTGAATTTGGCAAATGCGGCGATTGGCTCTGTGATGGTGGATTACTATACGGTGAATGGCTATCCGATGTTACATGATGCCGTGTCATATTCAATGAGCCAACTTCGGCATGTGATATTACCACGTTACGTGAGCCAATAACACCACCAGCACCACCGCCAGTAGACATATCGTGCAATTCAGATGGTCCCGGTTGTTGACCATTTAAAGCCATACCGATAGTGGATACTTGTGATGGATAAAGTGTTGAACCATTGTTTACCATTAACCCAACACCTTGTTGCATGCCTACAAATAAATAAAAACGCATATGTGAGTAACATCATTAAGAAAACTCTGCTATGTACTCACTTGGCAGTCCCCCTCTCAAAGGAGGTCCATTATTATTCTTTGGTTTCCGTTTACGTTTCTGGATACCTTCTTTCTTCATTGACATCGGTCGATTCTGATTGTGCAACTTGAAGTAGAGTCCGCATGCATTGCAAACGGGATTGCCTTCATTGTTACGACGCCACAACGTTGTCGATGAAGTTTCGCAATTGGCACAGATTACACCGGTTCTACGATTATTCGCCGTCGTAGATGTTTTTGGTTTCGCCTGGCGGGGTGGCATGCGCACTGTCTGCCGTATAGTATTGCAGCCGGATGAACAAAAGAAATCGTTGCCTTTGCGTAGAAATGGTGCACTGCACTGATTGCACTTGATTTCGGTAAGTGTGGGTCCAAGTGTGGTCTCATACGTGGTAATCGGCCCGTTTGGAGTCCAGTGAGCTGGTGTCATATTAGCGGGCTGGTAATCTTCAACCACCTGGTGATGATAGTTATTCTGTATTAGAAAAGTGCGGAAAGAATTTTTGGAAAATGGTAACCGAGAGTAAATATTTGATTTTCTGTTTATTTCTACGCAATCAATAACTCCATAGACTGTGATTTCGACTTACAAATCCTTGGTAATCCACTGTCGGCGTCGCCCATAATGTTTGCTCCTGCGCCGTTGGACCGACGGATTCAAATAACTGTAATGGTTGATATTGATTTGGCTGCCGCACCGAACCCAAATTCGGATCAGATTTGATCAACTGAGCTTGCGCCTGCGCTGTCGAAATGTAAATTGATTCATTCTGTGGTAGTGAATACGAAGATGCGTAATTTGGATAGGTGGCATTCAAATTCGTGAAAGTTTTAGTCTCATTGGGGTGAGTGCTGGCATCAACCACCGGAGCATCATAATAAATTGCGGGTGGTGGTCCTCCATTGCCGCCATTATCTGCAATTGTATTGCTGAAGCGGCCGTCGTCGTCGAAACGTAACGGTGTACCGGCGTGGCTTGTGTGCGGAACAGAATGTGGGTTGTTGTTGGTATGATGTTGCTGATGCAGTGCCCCAGTTGAGACTACAATTGAATCGGCATAATGACCACCACCATTGGGTGTGGGACATTGTTGTTGATGCTGCTGCTGCTGCTGCTGTTGTTGTTGTTGTTGTTGTTGTTGCTGCTGCTGCAATTGCTGCTGTTGCTGTGCCTCAGATGTTGATGGCTCTTTATCGATTGTTTCGATTTTAATGGTACCGTCATTCCCAGCACATATAATTTGCTGACCGTTTTCAGTGGTTGCATATGTATAAACAGTAGTGGTTCCAGGCGCTGGCTGTTGTTCTTCATTGCGAGGAGGCGGAAGCAGCACGTAATCACGATGGTAATCGGTTTGTGAATCTGGTAGATCAGTTTCACGGTGTTCACGCGGAACTCTAGAAAAATTAGTAGTAAAATAAAACGAGTTTGTATTTGGATGGGAAGACAACATGAAATCTGATTAGAATAAAGAAAATTATGTGGATCTTTAGTAGTGGTTTAATCAATGGAAATTTTCATTTCGTTCGGAATAAAATATTAAAATTTTATTTTTTTATTTTTCTTGTTCTACTTGAAGCATTAGCATTGGGTTCGGTTTCACCACCCATCTCCGATTAATCTCAATTACTTACAATGTTCCCGCTGTTGTTAGTATCCGGCGTTGCTGTGTTCTTGTTATCGGTAAAAATTCTTCAGTCGTGGGAGGTTGAACAACCGTTGCTACAGAAGTAGGTGGCTGCTGTTGCTGTGACGGGTGACTAGATACTTGTTGCTGTGACTGTTGCTGCTGTTGTTGCTGCTGGTGATCTTGTGAATGCTGTTGCTGTTGCTGTTGCTCTTCCAATGCTGTAGTGGAACTTTGCTGCTGTTGCTGATGTTGCAATTGTTCACTACCATTTGTTTCGCTTTTTATTTTATCCAGCAATTGATGTTGTGGTTTGACAAGTACTTGCTGCTGTTGCTGCTGTTGCTGTTGTTGTTGTGATTGTTGTTGCTGCTGCTGTTGCAATTGCTGCTGTGATTGTGAATGTGCTTCCATCTGCAATGACTGTCAAATGAAAAATGACTTTAAAATCTAAAAAAAAAGAAGAACTATCCAAAACAATATTTGTCGCACCAACGACAAATAACAATAAATTTTTGTTTACTTGAAAGCGTGGCTCAAGTTCCGGTCATAAATAATAACTAAAGCATGAGGCATAAGGCTGAAAAAATATTGGCAAGTGCTAAACACATGATGACGGACTGTCTGTATATCTGTCTGCCCATCTCTCGGTTTGTCTGTCTGTGAAGAATGTGAGTAAAGTAAGCGCGCGCGCGCGTATATTTCCGTTAAACTCATTCAAATAAAGATCGTAAAAGTTACATACGAGTACCTGCCAAACGTCGAACTCTGTCATTTAGTTTGTCGGCTAACTTCAAAAGTGCCAATGCATACATATAGTAAAAGCAGAGGAAGAAGAAAATGAAGCAGAAGAAGTGAAAAAGTCAATTTGTCACCTACAATAAAAATTATGTCGGCGCTGTATTCAATAGAGTCGTTGTTGCCGTCATTTGCTGGTATGAACTCAGTTATGTTGGTACGACATCACGTCGATTGTAGCGTAAATTTTTGTGTCAACATTATTTTTCACTTTTCATTTTCTAGAGCAAGAGGAAATCACATTGTTCAGAATATTCGAATTCCCCCACAAAAACACAAATATGTACTTACACACACTCGCGCATGAACAAACACATGGCAGCAATTGTTTTAACATTATTGCCAACAATTTTGTCATTATTTACAATATTCCTCCGACGTAAAGTCAATCGGAAATCAAAGTCAAAACAATTTCGCAGTTACGAAAGTAATAACGCCAACGAGAACAACAATTACAAAGAAAGCTAAAAACTCCGTCATGTCAAAGGAACAACAAACAATGTCAAAATGACATGATTTTAATATTTCAAATCGAATACTTATTAATCCCAACCACAAAGTATGTATTGTGGCACTCAATTGTATGGAGAACTCACTTCTTGAGAATGTTGTTAACCTGTAATATTCGTTATACATAGAATAGGGGAAGAGAATTAGTTTAAAGGGTGGCCTCAGCTTTTCCCAACAAAAAATGAAAATTGAATTTTTTTTGGAAATTTTTTCGCCTGAGATTACAGTTACCTGAGGCCAGGTACCGCAAATAATGTGAGTGGGTAACTGTTTTCAACAAAATATACATCTATTGTAAAAATAAATATAAATATTTTGTTGTAAAAATTTTAAGTGTTTTTTTTCACCAACCAATTGACCAATTATATTTTAAACCTAAAAAAAATGTTCACAAAAATTAGGCCACTCCATATACATATTTTGGTTTGAGCCATCGCCAACATCACCCAGTCAGGTGACTGTAGTTTTGTGCCTGTTTGTTTAGTTTTCCAGCAGAAATTAGCAGTTAGAAGAAGAATATGGATAATTATCCGTACGGAAACAGAATCACTCGTGACGGCACCGACAGAAAAAATATTTGTAATTTTATTCTTATCCCTATTGCGAACAGGAAACCAAAAAGACAATTTAAAATTGAACTCGGTTTGGTGGTATAGTAAAATCTTTGAAGAGGATTGAAATACCACCGATAAGCGATGGATACATTTGTAGTAAGGCAAAAACGAGCACAAGTTAAGAGCATAGAAGTGTTACCTCTTTAAGCGCGTAGAGAAGAAATGCTTGGATCGAGGAGAGTGAAACGAAAATTTCGCCACGGAACAAATCCTGCATACTCTCAGAACAAAAGAAAGAAAGAAACCTATTGCAAAACTATGAACACTTTAAAAAATGATTTTCAAAACATATCTGATTTCGTGCGTCAAACATAAAAGTGTATCGGAATTGTCTACCTGTAGGTAGAAACACTAGACAAATCTGGCATGTTTTTAATGGTGTAAGCGCTTAAAATACATATTCTTCTTCATATAGGTGGGCGGAGATGTTTGTATGTGCGAAAAAAATTTATTTTTTATTTACGAACATTCCTGGTGAGTTGGTGGTTTAGTGACAGAAGCTTAATTTTCTCATTTATGTCTTTCCAGGAATTCCTTCTTTCATTTAAAACCAACTTGCCATGAACTAAAAACATCAAAAAAAAAGGTTACCTACTCAACATTTTTTTTAAACCATCTTGCTCACGAGGAGTGTCGCAATCAAAAGTCAGTTTATCCTGCTATAATACAAATAATCCAATATATCAATTGCGGTGGTAAAAACATGAACTTTTTCCCTTCCCACTTTAAGGTACGAGTACAATAACACTCAAGAAGAAAATGTAGCAATCGTTGAGCCTTTTACAACAATATATCATTTATAAAAATCGGACATCAACTGCCAAAGTTATAAACAAAAATTCATTTTTGCGGTTTTTAGGGTTGTCCAAAAAAAAAAAATATGTAGTCTCAGCATAAGCTTTCAGATTTTTTGTGTTGTTTTTTTTTTTGTGTGACACGCTCTTGAGTTGGGAAAATAAAGGCAAATAAACTTTTGTGATGTTCCATAATGTAAAAAAGCAGTTTGATTGCACAACAGTTTCTGTGACTCTCAGTCAACGCAATTCGGTTGAGTTGTCAACAGTAATAGGGGAAAAAGAGCCAAACTTATTGGCATAAATAAGCCTCATTTTCGTGGCAACTGAAAATCCAGAACTGTTCAATGTGCTCAAAATATTTTGGAAATTTTCTCAGAATTCATGCAATAATATTTGATATCAAATATTTTTCTCGTACAAAGTTGTGTGATGTCAATATGCACTGCTGCTAAATCTTTGTGGATTTCAAAATCCACCAGAACCCCAAAAACGCCTCTAGAAAAAATTCTAAAAGATTTTTTTACCTTCTTTTTTAATATACAATTTGAATTTTTGTAATACACCAGGAAATGAACACGCAACACAAAATATTACTGAACTACGTAAAAGTGTTGTCGAGTCGAAAAACAAACACTGCCACCAAATGAAACGGTGTCTTCAAGTCGAAAAAGAACTCTGCCACCAAATGAAAATTTTTTCGCTTCTTATTTTTAAAAATCCACCAGATCTGATGTGAAACCTCTGTTTTAAATAGAATGATAAGAATTGAAAATGTTAAGAAATATTATATCCGGCGATATCTATCCCTACGAAGAATTATACTTACTTACTTTACTTTTAATGGCACAACAACCCATGGAGGGCCTAGGCCGAGCTTTTCGCATCCACTCATGTTTTGCGTGTTATATTTGTACATGAATGGAAGGGACCTACAGTTTAATGCCAAATCCGAACGGCGAAGTGAAAAGCTTGTCATAGCAATTTTTACTCTTGTAGGTTTGCCATTGCCTGCCAAGAGGTGGTGCCGTGTAGAAAAATTATTTGTTCTACTTTTTGATTGTGCCTGTGCCGAGATTCAAATCCGGACACTCTGCGCAGCAGTCCAACGCACTACCACTACGCCACAGCAACCACGAAGAACTATAACCGATGTAAAAAAGGGCAGCCAAGTCATACGAGGTGTGATCAAAAAATAACCGTTATTTTCAAATTTCGTGAGTTACGTATGTTCGATTTTCGCATTTTTTTTCTGTTATGTTGGTACACATGTCTGTAATATATGTTGGCAATACCAACCATTTTGGATTGTCAGTTTGTTTTTGACAGATAAAAAGGTTAGTCGTGTTTTGGTGTGCTCTTCGATTTTTACTTACTTTACTTTTAATGGCACAACAGCCCATGGAGGGCCTAGGCCGAGCTTTTCGCTTCCACTCATGTTGTGCGTGTTATATTTGTGCATGAATGGAAGAGACTTACAGTTTAATTCCGAATCCGAACGGCGAAGTGAAAAGCTTTTCATAGCAATTTTTACTCTTGTAGGTTTGCCATTGCTTGCCAAGAGGTGGTGCCGTGTAGAAAAATTATTTTTTCTACTTTTGGATTTTGCCTGTGCCGAGATTCGAACCCCGGACAATCTGCGTAGCAGTCCAATGCACTACCACTACACCACAGCGACCACATTCTTCGATTTTCTACTATTCGAAAAAATGGATCAAAGAAACTGTATTCAGTTTTGTGTAAAAAATGAAATTAAATGCGCAAGGACATTTGAAATGTTGACTGTGGCCTTTGCCGAGTCTACTATGAGCAACACAAGTTCAATTGTTGTATTACCGGTTTAAGGAAGGCCGAGAAGATGTCAATGACGATGCGATGCGATATATCTGTGGGGGATTACTTTGAAGGGGAGAAGATAGTTGTTGATGAATAAATAAATACTTTTGAAAATAACGGTTATTTTTTTATCATACCTCTTGAAAGCTTGAATTTTGAATACAAGAAAACAAAAGTACGTTTCAGAGAAAAGGTTGCCTCTTGAATTTTGGGCTGTTTTATGGGTCAAAATTTTATTTATTTACATATATTTTAAATTAATTTAAATCTAGTGCTTCCAAGTGTTGTTCATAGAAATGTAAGTTTCTTTTGTCACTGCGATAGTTATCTTATATACGCGTCAAAAGAAACACAGCGCTTGTTAGATTGGGGGATTGTGTGGCTTGGAAGAATTTTCAGTAAAAAAAATTGTGTGAATTATAATTGCTAGCAATAAGAAGACTGGACGTAAATAGTCCAGGAAAAAATTAAGTTTCACGCTCAAGTTGATTTTTTTGGGATTTTTTCAAGCACTTTATGTGAAATTTTTTTTATGATTTCATCGCTTTAGAACGGAATGTTAAAATCTAAAAGGGAACTTTTCTAATTTGTAGAGAAGTGCCTTACATTTCGAATGACTCATATTCTATGCGAGTACCAAGAATTTCCCAAATAATAATAATCAGTTTCCAACAACACGTCATAAATTGTTAATCAATAAAAATATAATCTTGTAAAACAAATGACGAAGCTCGAAGTTCAATGACAAATTTTTCTGTTTACAAAAGACAACACCTTTATTTGTCATAAAAATAGATGAGACAGTAAGCGCGTCAACGCTGAAATTTGAATGCTACTAAAATTCGATTTATGAAAAATACTGATAAAAATCACACATAAGCAGCTAAAGCAAAAAACAATTTTAGCGTAGTTTTGATTTAGAATTTTTGGTGAATTGTTCTTGGGAGTAACCCACAATTTCGATTGGTTATGCCAAAGAAATGAATTTTGAAACCAAATAAGTGGAATACTGAAGTTGAATAAATACTGAGAAACACAAAACGAAGAATGGAAACTTTAATGTCAGTTCAAAAACTTTTCAAGATACCAGTACCAAACTCTGTGTCCTAAAACGTCGATTTGTATTGCTTTGATATTTTCTAGTGATGCCTACTTTGGGCATTTAAGTGTTTACTAACCAAAATTAAAAATATTACATAATTCTTTTGTTTATTTAGGTAGAGATCAAGATAAATCATTGAATGACAACATCCATGACCTATCACAACCACTTTGAGAGGGTCGGGTCATGTCAGTCCTTACGTTATAAACGAAATTTTAATTTCTGTTGCTCAACGTCATAAATACACAATCAAAGTAAAATAGTAAATAATCTGAGTTGCAAACCAATTAAAGAAACCTTAGAATGAAACTTAAAATAAAAAGAACTATCAAATTATCATTTACTGAAGATAGTGTTACAGTGATAAACGCCACAGTGATAAGCGTCACGAAATCTCTTTTTTACACTTCTGTCAAATCACAACTATGAGAAAGTTACTCCAAAAATTAAGTAACTGCGAGCAGCAGGTGAGTGACTGTCAAATTGTAGGCCGCGCTATACGAGTAACTTTATCTATGCAATCGCATACAAACATATAGTATTTATGTACCCAGGTATCTACGATAAAAATTATGTCGGCGCTGTATTCAATAGAGTCGTTGTTGCCGTCATTTGCTGGTATGAACTCAGTTATGTTGGTACGACATCACGTCGATTGTAGCGTAAATTTTTGTGTCAACATTATTTTTCACTTTTCATTTTCTAGAGCAAGAGGAAATCACATTGTTCAGAATATTCGAATTCCCCCACAAAAACACAAATATGTACTTACACACACTCGCGCATGAACAAACACATGGCAGCAATTGTTTTAACATTATTGCCAACAATTTTGTCATTATTTACAATATTCCTCCGACGTAAAGTCAATCGGAAATCAAAGTCAAAACAATTTCGCAGTTACGAAAGTAATAACGCCAACGAGAACAACAATTACAAAGAAAGCTAAAAACTCCGTCATGTCAAAGGAACAACAAACAATGTCAAAATGACATGATTTTAATATTTCAAATCGAATACTTATTAATCCCAACCACAAAGTATGTATTGTGGCACTCAATTGTATGGAGAACTCACTTCTTGAGAATGTTGTTAACCTGTAATATTCGTTATACATAGAATAGGGGAAGAGAATTAGTTTAAAGGGTGGCCTCAGCTTTTCCCAACAAAAAATGAAAATTGAATTTTTTTTGGAAATTTTTTCGCCTGAGATTACAGTTACCTGAGGCCAGGTACCGCAAATAATGTGAGTGGGTAACTGTTTTCAACAAAATATACATCTATTGTAAAAATAAATATAAATATTTTGTTGTAAAAATTTTAAGTGTTTTTTTTCACCAACCAATTGACCAATTATATTTTAAACCTAAAAAAAATGTTCACAAAAATTAGGCCACTCCATATACATATTTTGGTTTGAGCCATCGCCAACATCACCCAGTCAGGTGACTGTAGTTTTGTGCCTGTTTGTTTAGTTTTCCAGCAGAAATTAGCAGTTAGAAGAAGAATATGGATAATTATCCGTACGGAAACAGAATCACTCGTGACGGCACCGACAGAAAAAATATTTGTAATTTTATTCTTATCCCTATTGCGAACAGGAAACCAAAAAGACAATTTAAAATTGAACTCGGTTTGGTGGTATAGTAAAATCTTTGAAGAGGATTGAAATACCACCGATAAGCGATGGATACATTTGTAGTAAGGCAAAAACGAGCACAAGTTAAGAGCATAGAAGTGTTACCTCTTTAAGCGCGTAGAGAAGAAATGCTTGGATCGAGGAGAGTGAAACGAAAATTTCGCCACGGAACAAATCCTGCATACTCTCAGAACAAAAGAAAGAAAGAAACCTATTGCAAAACTATGAACACTTTAAAAAATGATTTTCAAAACATATCTGATTTCGTGCGTCAAACATAAAAGTGTATCGGAATTGTCTACCTGTAGGTAGAAACACTAGACAAATCTGGCATGTTTTTAATGGTGTAAGCGCTTAAAATACATATTCTTCTTCATATAGGTGGGCGGAGATGTTTGTATGTGCGAAAAAAATTTATTTTTTATTTACGAACATTCCTGGTGAGTTGGTGGTTTAGTGACAGAAGCTTAATTTTCTCATTTATGTCTTTCCAGGAATTCCTTCTTTCATTTAAAACCAACTTGCCATGAACTAAAAACATCAAAAAAAAAGGTTACCTACTCAACATTTTTTTTAAACCATCTTGCTCACGAGGAGTGTCGCAATCAAAAGTCAGTTTATCCTGCTATAATACAAATAATCCAATATATCAATTGCGGTGGTAAAAACATGAACTTTTTCCCTTCCCACTTTAAGGTACGAGTACAATAACACTCAAGAAGAAAATGTAGCAATCGTTGAGCCTTTTACAACAATATATCATTTATAAAAATCGGACATCAACTGCCAAAGTTATAAACAAAAATTCATTTTTGCGGTTTTTAGGGTTGTCCAAAAAAAAAAAATATGTAGTCTCAGCATAAGCTTTCAGATTTTTTGTGTTGTTTTTTTTTTTGTGTGACACGCTCTTGAGTTGGGAAAATAAAGGCAAATAAACTTTTGTGATGTTCCATAATGTAAAAAAGCAGTTTGATTGCACAACAGTTTCTGTGACTCTCAGTCAACGCAATTCGGTTGAGTTGTCAACAGTAATAGGGGAAAAAGAGCCAAACTTATTGGCATAAATAAGCCTCATTTTCGTGGCAACTGAAAATCCAGAACTGTTCAATGTGCTCAAAATATTTTGGAAATTTTCTCAGAATTCATGCAATAATATTTGATATCAAATATTTTTCTCGTACAAAGTTGTGTGATGTCAATATGCACTGCTGCTAAATCTTTGTGGATTTCAAAATCCACCAGAACCCCAAAAACGCCTCTAGAAAAAATTCTAAAAGATTTTTTTACCTTCTTTTTTAATATACAATTTGAATTTTTGTAATACACCAGGAAATGAACACGCAACACAAAATATTACTGAACTACGTAAAAGTGTTGTCGAGTCGAAAAACAAACACTGCCACCAAATGAAACGGTGTCTTCAAGTCGAAAAAGAACTCTGCCACCAAATGAAAATTTTTTCGCTTCTTATTTTTAAAAATCCACCAGATCTGATGTGAAACCTCTGTTTTAAATAGAATGATAAGAATTGAAAATGTTAAGAAATATTATATCCGGCGATATCTATCCCTACGAAGAATTATACTTACTTACTTTACTTTTAATGGCACAACAACCCATGGAGGGCCTAGGCCGAGCTTTTCGCATCCACTCATGTTTTGCGTGTTATATTTGTACATGAATGGAAGGGACCTACAGTTTAATGCCAAATCCGAACGGCGAAGTGAAAAGCTTGTCATAGCAATTTTTACTCTTGTAGGTTTGCCATTGCCTGCCAAGAGGTGGTGCCGTGTAGAAAAATTATTTGTTCTACTTTTTGATTGTGCCTGTGCCGAGATTCAAATCCGGACACTCTGCGCAGCAGTCCAACGCACTACCACTACGCCACAGCAACCACGAAGAACTATAACCGATGTAAAAAAGGGCAGCCAAGTCATACGAGGTGTGATCAAAAAATAACCGTTATTTTCAAATTTCGTGAGTTACGTATGTTCGATTTTCGCATTTTTTTTCTGTTATGTTGGTACACATGTCTGTAATATATGTTGGCAATACCAACCATTTTGGATTGTCAGTTTGTTTTTGACAGATAAAAAGGTTAGTCGTGTTTTGGTGTGCTCTTCGATTTTTACTTACTTTACTTTTAATGGCACAACAGCCCATGGAGGGCCTAGGCCGAGCTTTTCGCTTCCACTCATGTTGTGCGTGTTATATTTGTGCATGAATGGAAGAGACTTACAGTTTAATTCCGAATCCGAACGGCGAAGTGAAAAGCTTTTCATAGCAATTTTTACTCTTGTAGGTTTGCCATTGCTTGCCAAGAGGTGGTGCCGTGTAGAAAAATTATTTTTTCTACTTTTGGATTTTGCCTGTGCCGAGATTCGAACCCCGGACAATCTGCGTAGCAGTCCAATGCACTACCACTACACCACAGCGACCACATTCTTCGATTTTCTACTATTCGAAAAAATGGATCAAAGAAACTGTATTCAGTTTTGTGTAAAAAATGAAATTAAATGCGCAAGGACATTTGAAATGTTGACTGTGGCCTTTGCCGAGTCTACTATGAGCAACACAAGTTCAATTGTTGTATTACCGGTTTAAGGAAGGCCGAGAAGATGTCAATGACGATGCGATGCGATATATCTGTGGGGGATTACTTTGAAGGGGAGAAGATAGTTGTTGATGAATAAATAAATACTTTTGAAAATAACGGTTATTTTTTTATCATACCTCTTGAAAGCTTGAATTTTGAATACAAGAAAACAAAAGTACGTTTCAGAGAAAAGGTTGCCTCTTGAATTTTGGGCTGTTTTATGGGTCAAAATTTTATTTATTTACATATATTTTAAATTAATTTAAATCTAGTGCTTCCAAGTGTTGTTCATAGAAATGTAAGTTTCTTTTGTCACTGCGATAGTTATCTTATATACGCGTCAAAAGAAACACAGCGCTTGTTAGATTGGGGGATTGTGTGGCTTGGAAGAATTTTCAGTAAAAAAAATTGTGTGAATTATAATTGCTAGCAATAAGAAGACTGGACGTAAATAGTCCAGGAAAAAATTAAGTTTCACGCTCAAGTTGATTTTTTTGGGATTTTTTCAAGCACTTTATGTGAAATTTTTTTTATGATTTCATCGCTTTAGAACGGAATGTTAAAATCTAAAAGGGAACTTTTCTAATTTGTAGAGAAGTGCCTTACATTTCGAATGACTCATATTCTATGCGAGTACCAAGAATTTCCCAAATAATAATAATCAGTTTCCAACAACACGTCATAAATTGTTAATCAATAAAAATATAATCTTGTAAAACAAATGACGAAGCTCGAAGTTCAATGACAAATTTTTCTGTTTACAAAAGACAACACCTTTATTTGTCATAAAAATAGATGAGACAGTAAGCGCGTCAACGCTGAAATTTGAATGCTACTAAAATTCGATTTATGAAAAATACTGATAAAAATCACACATAAGCAGCTAAAGCAAAAAACAATTTTAGCGTAGTTTTGATTTAGAATTTTTGGTGAATTGTTCTTGGGAGTAACCCACAATTTCGATTGGTTATGCCAAAGAAATGAATTTTGAAACCAAATAAGTGGAATACTGAAGTTGAATAAATACTGAGAAACACAAAACGAAGAATGGAAACTTTAATGTCAGTTCAAAAACTTTTCAAGATACCAGTACCAAACTCTGTGTCCTAAAACGTCGATTTGTATTGCTTTGATATTTTCTAGTGATGCCTACTTTGGGCATTTAAGTGTTTACTAACCAAAATTAAAAATATTACATAATTCTTTTGTTTATTTAGGTAGAGATCAAGATAAATCATTGAATGACAACATCCATGACCTATCACAACCACTTTGAGAGGGTCGGGTCATGTCAGTCCTTACGTTATAAACGAAATTTTAATTTCTGTTGCTCAACGTCATAAATACACAATCAAAGTAAAATAGTAAATAATCTGAGTTGCAAACCAATTAAAGAAACCTTAGAATGAAACTTAAAATAAAAAGAACTATCAAATTATCATTTACTGAAGATAGTGTTACAGTGATAAACGCCACAGTGATAAGCGTCACGAAATCTCTTTTTTACACTTCTGTCAAATCACAACTATGAGAAAGTTACTCCAAAAATTAAGTAACTGCGAGCAGCAGGTGAGTGACTGTCAAATTGTAGGCCGCGCTATACGAGTAACTTTATCTATGCAATCGCATACAAACATATAGTATTTATGTACCCAGGTATCTACGACAATATGCAACACTTGCAGATATGTACATCTGATAATTATTTTGAATGAATATTAAAACAATTTCAGTTTTTACAAAAACTACAAATACAGCAAACTGGAATTATGAATGAAAATTGTACAAAAATTTCTGTGTTTATTTAGGGATTTATCTACTCAAACAGAAACGCACAGATATTGGTTATAATCGGTACTAAAGAATGTTGTTGCCTTTTTTGTGGTTACTGGTTGATATCTCAAAAATACTTTCGATTTCGTAGATTATTATTATCTATTGATATTTACAGAAGAAAAAAAAACAAAACAAGAAGAAGAAGAAACGGAAGATGTTATGGCGTTCGTTGATCGCATTCAAGTTGAGGTTTTCACTTTGTTTTGGTTGGTCGCGTGCCGGGTATCGGGTTTCATAGTATGGCGTTATCACTTGGGGGTATCTATCTTTCTAACTAACTGTACCACCGATAAGATTGTTCAATTTGTATAACGTTATTATGTACATATCTATCTACCAAACTGAACTGTATATAGATATGCATATATAATTTACGAGTATGCCAGTGGATTATTACTGAGTTTATCACTTATTTGGTCTTTATCGACCGACCTGTTGACTTATCTACATAAACAAAGTAATACGAACGCTGAATTATGTTTATAGTAACAATCAAATTGCACGTGCAATTTAAATTCAAAAGATTTTCTTTTTTAAACTGTCTAATTTAAGATAAGCCTCCAAATGGACAATGCACTAATTAACCACTTTGGATTATGTAGTCTAGAGACCGGCATATCGAAAAACAATAACTTGAACCTAGTATATACATACACACATACATGCATATGTATGTACATATATCTATAATTACAACTAATATTTAGTGATTTCTCGTAAATTATATATATGTGCAGGAGAAAGCATCATTCTCTATGAGAAAGTGTCTCTGAGTCCGAATAAAATATGAGCTTAATTTATTATAATTATTTTTTAATTATAAATAGTTTAGAAAGTTGTAACTCAAAGAACATAAATTTTAAGAAAATCGCAATTAATGCAGAAAGCGATCGATATTTGCTTGCCACATCACTCGGACTATGTAATGCAAATGGCTTAGGATAATCTAGGCAAATTTAATTTTCAATCAATTATGAGTTAAGTTAAGTTAAAAAAAAATTTCAAAATTAAATTTTTTCCAGATTAATTTCGCTTTTGGAAATGAGCGAAAGGTTTGCTAACAAATATCCAAAGATTTAATTCAATTTTATTTAATGTTTCGAATGTGGAAAACACTTGAAAAGATAAAAAATTCTTTGTTGTTGAAATTGGTTGAAAAATTCGAAGAATTTTTTAATAAACTGATTGAAACATTTTTATGAAGTAGTTATGTACTTATAAATACTTCTACTTTTGACTGATAAGTAAAAAAAAAATCTTCTGAGTCATACAATTAATTTGTCCGATCAAAAACTTAAGCTTAATTAAAACTTTCAATTTAAATTTGATTGAAATGAATTCATCAAAAATTTATGAAGAATATAAAATAAATATATTTAATGATTAAAAAACCTGAATTCTGGGAGATCAGCTTAAATCTTTTGATTTTATTTATTTCAAATTCAAAATATTATTTGAAGGAATCAAAAACGGCTCAAAGTGAAAAGAGATATCATTTAAACTGATCCCGATGGGATTTCAGAATACAAATAATTTGGATGTACATAATTTGAATACAGCTACCACTTTGTAACTGTTACGACCAGGGTTTGAAAACTAAGTCAGCAAAGCATAAATATTCCGATTTATAGCTGCCAACAATAAAATTATAGGAACTCGAACGAAATTGCTGATCACGCTGAAATTTTGAATTGATGATTGCTGCGTTTCTTCAGCACACTTTCAAATACAAAAGGCTATCAAATGCTGAAAAGAAGAATGCTTAGCTAACTTTGCTTGTTGAAAATGTTAGTCAATATTTTTTCAGTACAATTCACTCTCGTATATAACAATAAATTATTAAGCGATCTTCAATCGTAACATTAATTGCCCTGAAGACGACTTCTAATTAAAGTCGAAATATTGGGAAAGTTTATATGAAAAAGCTTATTAAAAAACTTTACTTGGCCTAGAGATCATTAAAAGTTCATCTATAAGTATTATTTCTAACATATATAATACATATACATGACATAAAAGTTGATTTTTTAAATACTTATTCTAAATATAGCAAAGGTTTCCAAAATTTTTTAAACGAATCCGTGTTGAATAAATATAGCGTTTTATGAAGGATGTGGTCGTTGTGGCGTAGTGGTAGTGCGTTGGACTACTACGCAGAGTGTCCGGGGTTCGAATCTCGGCATAGGCAAAATCAAAAAGTAGAAAAAATAATTTTTCTACGCGGCACCACCTCTTGGCAGGCAATGGCAAACCTACAAGAGTAAAAATTGCCTATGAAAAGCTTTTCACTTCGCCGTTCGGATTCGACATTAAACTGTAGGTCCCTTCCATTCATGTACAAATATAACACGCACAACATGAGTGGATGCGAAAAGCTTGGCCTAGGCCCTCCATGGGCTGGTGTGCCATTAAAAGTAAAGTAAGCCAATAAACATATTACAAATCAGTATTTCACAGCAAATCATTTTGCTGTAATGACAAGCATTCACTAAAGTATTGGAAATTGTTTATCAATTTAAACCCTGGTTAAACCCTACTGCAGTTCAGGAGGCCCGACTTCGAGACACTATGTTTTCTTCATGGCACCACCCCTTTTTTTTTTTGGCAATGGTAAACCTCTAGGTCTAAGTATGGTAGGCCCGATATAATACTTAAACAATCTCTAATTTTTATAATAAAAATATTTATTAATTACATATGTATTTATAAATAATCCAACCGAATTTGTTAAATGTGTCAGAAAATTTGTGAGGGTGCACAAAAAATGTTTGTGGTAAGTGAATTACCCCGAACGGCCTTGCGCCGACCATGTACACACTCATTCAACCGATTTCATCCACCTACAAACTTGACTAGTGTTTGGCTATATCAAGTTTGATTGATTTGAGAGAGTGTAGGGTATCAATAACTGAACTAAGTAATGTAAATTGATATTTCACTAAATATGTAATATAATATGGATCAAAATAACCAGCATAGTGAAGTATCGAAGAAATCTAGTATCTCTCCGATTTAAAAGCGGCTGTGTTCAACCATAAATGTGAATATATATTGGGACAGAACTAAATTCATACTCGTATATAAAATGAGTCACCATCAATTTAATATCAATGCAGAAAGAAGCTGATGCAAACTGGTAACTGATGCGACACTTTTAACTGATATTCAACCTAAATGAAGCTCAAACAGGCAAGCAGAAAATAAAAAACAGAAAACCCATTAAAAGAATAGTGGAAAGATCCATTATCTTTATTAGCAATTAAATGTGCCGCTGGCGTCAAAATTCCTTTTCTCTACAGAAAAAAAACACACAACAGCAACAACAACAACAATGACAGTGGAAAAAATATGTCTCAAAATGCAGACAATAATAAAATAAATAAATAAAATATAATAAAAGGTAGGCAACGGGCCAAAAATTAGAGAAAAATGTGTGTTTGAAATGTAGCGCAGTTTCAATTTGAGAATGTAGCCTCAATATGCGCTCATTCATGAAAAATTAAGAGTCTTAACAAGGAAAAAATAGACAGGACGCATGAGAATATTATGTCAACGTTATCACCTCAGCTGAAAAAGGGATAACAAGCGAGATGTTATGCCTAGGATAAAAGTGAGAAAGGTAAAGTAGTTGTTTTCTGTGAGTAAAGGGCAACGAAAATAGATCAAGTAATAATAAATTTAAAGCTGATTTTTTCTTTATAACTACACACATTCTCGTATATTTCATGAATAATGAATGAATCGTCCTGTCCTTTACTATATCTACGTATCTACCTACATAGTTTGGAAGTAAGGGATGACAACCATGGATGCATGGAACAGGAAGTAATACCTACTCTCCATAATCGTAGTGACCAATCAAATTATAGGAATTTAACAGTTGGCGACACTATCAAATGCAATCAGATAGACGCGCATTCGACACGCGCTGATGTACACTTTTTGACGAAGAGAACAAATGGGAAGGCATCGTTATATCTTTTTTTGAATGAAGTTATTTAAAATATATAAAATATACATATGTACCATATATCGCATGTGTGTGTAATTATGTTGCTGACAATGGCGCCCGCCATATTACATATTGCTTATGGTAGCTATTGTGCACAGAGTAACTATGTACTCGTATGTAGTCATATTAATTTTGTATAACTTTATAACTACATATTGTATCTTATTAACCGATGCATTCATTATTGTTGTTCCTTGTAATTTTCTGATGTTTTTTTTTATAGCATTCAATTATTATACTTAATTTTATTGTTAATTTGTTGTTTTATAACATGAAAGTGTTCAGTAATAAATTGGCATTTAATTACACTAAACCGATAAGTTCATTACATTAAGTAATACGGAAGTTTATTTCAATAAAGGGTATGTACATGCATATGTAAGTAATTGAAGAAGTAGAAAATAAAAATATAAACTACTGGGATAATATTGGAATTTGGCACATGCTCCAATAATTCATATTTTCCTAGAAATTTGAGTTTTGTAATTTAAGCAGCATTTAATATAACTCGCTCATGCCTAGATTTAACTTTCCGCATAAATTCTTATTAGGCGTATTTTATTTGCCGTGAAATATAACAGTCTATTAAGTAGGATTATTTCGAGTCCAAAATCCAAGCTAAAAACACTTCTTAAGCCTTTTTTCCTATTGTCACTAACGTCAAGCCACTCATATTTCAAACAAACAAAAAAGTAATAATCCAGTAAAAGTTCCAGTCTCTGAAGAATACTTGCATGCAGATCACAGCATTAGTTTTTCATTTAGATATTCATAAAAATTACGTTAGCAATTTTATTGAAATTAATCCCAATTATGATTCTTCCCATATTTATGTTTCGTAAATTATAGAAAAATAGTTTCACCCTGTCGTACCTCTTTCGTAATATATAAAAAAATATTTTCTATTGACAAATAGAGAATAAAAAGTACCTGGCAACTGCTACCTTACCACTTGACTCTGGATGATACAATCAAGTCTTATTTTGTTATCAAAAATTGTTTACGGGAGATTTTTGGGGCAAATATCTTACTTACTTACTTAACTGGCACTACAACCGATTTTCGGTCTTAACCGCCTCTACAAAGCTTCGCCAATTGCCTCTGCTATGCGCGCGCTGACGCCAGTTGATAAGGCCAAGTGCAGTCAGGTTGCCCTGCCCCTGCCCCTGATCTTTCCAACGGAGATTAGGACGTCCCCTTCTGCGTGTTCCTCCACCAAGTTTCGAATAAAACACCCTTCTAGCCGAACGCTTTCTTCCATTCGCTCAACAAGACCCAGTTAGCGAAGCCGCTGGATTTTTATACGCTTGACTATGTCAGTATCGGCGTACAGCTCATACAGCTCATCGTTCCATCTTATTCGATACACGTCGTCCACGCATACTGGACCGTAGATCTTACGGAGTATCTTCCTCTCGAACGCTCTTAACGATGTTCGCAGCTCGAATTATTTTCTCCACCATAAAGTTAAAGAAGTCGCACGATAGGGAGTCACCTTGTCTGAAACCTCTTTTGGTATCAAATGGCGCGGAGAGGTCTGTCCCAATATTCACTGCGATGGTGGTTTTGGTCAGTGTCATTTTGCAAAGACGAATGAGTTTTGCAGGGGTACCAAAATCTGAACTTTCGGCGTACAAGTGATTTCTAATGGTGCTGTCGAAGGCGGCTTTATAATCGACGAATAGTTGATGGGTGTCGATCTGTTTTTCTAGGGTCCAATCAGTTTGTTGCCGATGGGCTTCAGTCTTTTGCACAGTACGCTCGATAGAACCTTATATGCAATATTAAGAAGGCTTATCCCACGGTTGTTGGCACAGATCGTGGAATCACCTTTCTTATGGATTGGGCAGAGAACGCTGATGTTCCAATCACTTGGCATGCTTTCATCCGACCATATTCTGCATAGAAGCTCATGCATGCGTTTTTTGAGCTCTTCGCCTCCAGTCTTAACAAACTCAACAAGCAGGCCATCTGCACCTGCAGTCTTATTGTTTTTCAGCCGAGCCATGGCTGTTAAGACCTCCTCATAGTCAGGCGGCGGTACATCAACGTCGTCAGTGATTGCGGTTTCCGGAGTGGATTCCGCAGTGGTGGGATATTTGCCGTCATCGCCATTAAGTAGCTGCGAAAAGTGCTTCCTCCATAATCTCATTATCATTCTTGCAGGAAGAGGCCCCGGTCTTCAAACCATCACTCAGGCGTCTTATTCTTTCAAAAATTTTTCGGATTTCGTTCCTGTCCCGCAACATTTCGATATCATTGAACTTGCTCGCGTCTTTCTTCATCTCTTTTTTTGCGTTTAAAAAGACGTTTCTCCTCCATCCTCAACTCTCTGTATCGCACCTTAGCAGCTCGCGTTGCAACTGACTGCAGGGTGGCTCGGTAAACAGCGTTTTTCGCTTCAGTAGCATCGCGACACTCTTGGTCGTACCACGCATAGAGCGGGAAATGTGCGTCCACTGCGCGCATATATCATCAAGTTGAGGGGTGTTTTGCGAAAGGAGAAGTGCAAGTTGGTTGGCAAAGACTTTGGCTGTCTGTTGTGATTGCAGCTTTTCGACATCCAGCTTTCTCTTTGTACCTATCCGTACGCGATTTGCTACACATATACGTGTGCAGACCTTGGCTGCAACCAAGTAGTGGTCTGAGTCGATGTTTGCGCCACGTATTGTGCGTACGTCTAGTACATTGGAAGCGTGCCTTCCGTCGATCACAACGTGATCAATTTGGTTTCGTGTGTTTTGATCAGGGGACAGCCAAGTGGCCTTATGGATATCTTTATGTTGGAATCTGGTGCTACTAACTGTCATGTTTCGTGCCGCGGCGAAGTCGATCAGTCTCATACCGTTATCGGTGGCTTCGTCGTGGAGACTGAATTTTCCGATCGTCGGACCAAAGAGACTCTCCTTGCCCACTTTGGCATTAAAGTCGCCTAACACGATTTTAACATCGTGGCGAGGGCAATGCTCATAAGCTTTGTCGAGGAGCTCGTAGAAGTCATCTTTGGTCGTTTCATCCTTTTCATCCGTCGGGGCATGGACACAAATTAGGCTGATGTTGAAGAATTTTGCCTTGATGCGGATAGTGGCTAGGCGCTCGTTCACCGCCGTGAACCTCGAGACTAGATGACGCAGTCTCTTCCCAACCACAAATCCAACACCAAATTCGTGTCTCGACGCATGACAGCTGTAGTAGATATCACAGGATGCTCTTTTGGAGCAACCCTGTCCCGTCCATCGCATTTCCTGTACAGCGGTGATGTCAGCTCTATATTTTTGGAGGACATCCACCAGCTGGATAGAGGCACCTTCCCTGTAGAGGGTTCGGACATTCCAGATGCATATCCGTAAATCGTTGTCCTTTGGGCGTTTGCGGGAGTCGTCAACATTAGAGGGGTTCATTATCCGAGGCTTGTTTGGAGTTTTCATTGGAGGGTATTTTAACGTGGTGGGTTCCAAGTCCGAATATTCATTCAACGCCATGGAGAAGCACGTCACACAGATCGCTATCCAGGGGACGCCACGAGGAAGCCGTGGGTCGAATTGAAACGTAGAAGCGCAAGGATCGACCATGGGCGCACCTGCGACTGTTACGAACTTTACCTTGTGTCCTACGCCCCAGGCCCCCCGGAACAAATATCAGTTCTTTGCAATTTCGAAAATCAAAACTACGTGGCAACGCAAAACAGAGAAATTTTTTAATGAAAGCACTAAGCAAGTATAGTACTTCCCGCTTAATTTTTGTTTAATGGCACATGGAAGGCCTAAGCTGAGCTTTTCACATCCACTTTTGTTATGCGTGTTATATACATGAATGCAAGGGACCTACAGTTTTATTCCGAGTCCCAACGGTAAAGCGAAAAGCGAAAAGCTTTTCATAGGTAATTTTTACTCTTATAGGTTTGCCATTGCCTTCCAAGAAGTGGTTATGTGTAGAAAAATTGTTTATTCTCCTTTTTGATTTTTCCTGTGACGAGATTTGAAACCCGGCCAACACACTATCAACTACGCCACAGCGACCACCCGCTTAATTAAGTTACCCGCATAATTGAGCAAAAGAAATTGCAATGAAAAAGTTCTACATATATAAAATATACAATTGTTTTTCCTGTTTACTAGATTTCGGATAATTGCACTCTTAATTGAGTCCTACATTATATGCTTTCTTTTAAAAGATATATACTTAAAATACCGTTAGGTCATTGGTAAAATTTGTAAAAATAAAAATAAGAAATTGTGTCAATATCTGTGATGAAAAGCAATAACAGCTTAAGTAGATTTTCCTGTTGGGCAAGTTTGATAGCTATTGTAAAAATGGGGAAAAGTATAGAAACTGTAGTAAAATTTCGGAAAACTCTATATTCAGACAAAAGATCATTCTTCATATTATACAATATACATATACTATGTATGTATGTATATATAAAAAAGGAAAAATATTTTTTGTATCTTAACTCGAATCGGGGGCTGTTATTGCTTTTTACCACAGATATTCTTAATGTAAACTGTGCCATTATTGAGTACGCTGAACAATTAAAAGAGTTTCTTTAAGTTAGTCAGTGGAAAAATTAATCGAATATCGATTTATTAATTTCTTCGGTTAATTGCATCGAAGTGTATGAATTTTAAACGACTCATTTGAGCGGAAATTGCAGTAATAAAAAATATTTTTTTTCCAAATTAAAAAATTTTGAATTTAAATCGAAGGCGGCGGCGGCCTGCTTCGAGAATATTTTGGGGACTTTTTTGATATTGAACTTTTTCTATACTACTAAACAGACACTATGAATATGATGTATGTAGATGTCAGAAAAACTGACCAACTGAAGTGTTAAAGAGAATAACTACAAAAGGAACCGTGGCGGGCTCCGAAACGATCGTGTGATTCATGTTCTATAAACATATATCATATACTATACATCATATTTTTACCAAAACGCTAAATCCCTTTTTTCACACAGGTATTTTTCATGCTCGATTTCTTGAGCAATTCTGCTTCAAAAGTGCCAGTACAAGAAAGTTGATACTTTTCGTCTTTCCTTCCTTGCCTCCAAACTCAAATTTCACTGTGCCACAAAATCGAATTTTTTCATCGGACATATTCTACAGTAATTTTAATTTGACTTTGTGAAGTTATTTCTCAAAAAATGAGGAATTATTTGATGTTCTAGAAACCTACCTAACATGATAACACAAAACGGTATTCAGATTCGAATTCATCACCCTTAAATTGCTGAGCAATGTAACTTACGGAAATGTAGTTGTTTAAAACTCAATTGAGATTGGTTGACTCAGATGATATGGAAGAAAAAAAGGGGTAAATGTGCTCTATATGCATCGTATTCATATTATTTTTACAAACCTATGTAGTGCTATTTAAAACACTCCACAGATTCAAATAGAAGATTTTTTACTTTGGAGCAAGGTACGTTTTTTACGTACATATTTCCGGCGGTAATTTGACGTACAAATTTTTAACAAAACGTGCTTATGTATAATTTATAATAGTTATAATTTAATGAATATGGTAAGAAACAAGTACATATTTAAAAACAAAAACTTTTGAATTTTATATTTAATACTTTATTGTAATTTTTTGAGTATTTTATTATTAATTAACACAACAATTACTCGTAACTCTCCTCTTGGGCAATTTAACACGGTTCACTACAAAAGTGGCTCAAAATTTTGCTAAAGCTGTTCCTTGTTTCACATTTTGTTAATGAGAAAACTTAGTAAAAGTTTCTACAATTATTCTACAAAATATACAAAATTGTTGCCATTTCACGAAAAAACCAAGAGAAATAAATTTAATTGAATCAAGCCACCAAAGTAAATTACTCTTTTAAAACGAAGAAATGTTAATCCACTTTAGAGATTTTTCCCTGTGCAAGAATCGGAACTGAAACTACTAGAACTTCAGTCCAGCACACGTATTCACTAAGCTACTGAGGTGACCTATATTGTAAGTTAAAATTATTTTTTTCAGAAGTCAAATTCAAATGATTTAATTATCAGTCAAGTGAATAGTTCTGATAACCTGGACTTACTCGTATTATATTTGACGCATTTACTTTGAATACTATTTGAAATAATTCCAAGGGGAGAAGATTTTAATATGTAGTTTATCAATTTATTATACTCTTAAGAAATCATCATTATCATCGAGAATTTTATATGAGAAATTTGATGGTACAACAGGGCCTAGACCGAGCTTTTCGTATCCACACATGTTGTGCGTCTTATATTTAAACATCAGTGGAACGGACCTTTTTTTTACCGAATCCGAATGGCACCAAGCGGAGGTGCCATGTAGAAAAATATTTTTTTCACTTTTTGATTTTAATTGTTCCGAGATTTTAACCTCGGGCACTTTCCGTAGTAGGTGACACAACCAACATATGTTCATAAATGAGACTGAACTTCTATTAGAAACACTGGCAACATTTATCGCTTAAAACTTCACTAATTTTATGTATTCGATTTATTTTTCTTTCTTACTTTAGCATTTGCAACTTACATATTTATTTAAGAACCGTCGATTGCTTAAAGTAGAAACAGCAAAATGCAGTGGCTACCCTTAGCGATTTAAAGAGGGTGCCAATATAATGCTCTTTCTTTATTTAATTTTACATTAATATTCAATGTAAAATCTATATCGTCTCTTGAGAATTATATTAGTCCAAACGCACTTTGGCTAGTTTCCAGCAAATCAAGTTTGAAACTTTGTGATAAGATATCAGAAAACCGAAGATTTTTGATTGAAAAATCTTATTGGAACAATTCATAATATAGGTATATTTTTCTACTAATCCCATATTATTAAGTGGATATTTAAGAAGTTATTCATGTTTAAAATAACAAGTAACAATGTGCAATGTCATACATTTTAGATTGCAATTTGTATCTTAATGATCTCAAAGATATGTAAATCGATTAAGTAAATTGCCATTCATGGAAATCTATCTAAAATTATATTGAGAAGTTTTATATTTTATTTCACTTTATGCCTGTATGTATGTATGTAAATTTGTGCACAATACCATAGACCTAGCGCTAGACATATCACAGCACAGACCAGTTTCAGCGTTGTACAATGATAATTCCGAAATGATGATAAAAATTTGGTATCTTATTTTCGTATTATTATTTATTTTGTTTGATAGTATTGATCAAATACAAACCTTGAGTTGCATTTTGGCCCATGTAATATTATTTCTACTACTGCACAGCATAGACAATTCAATTCCAGATATCTATCTATAAAGGAATATATATTTTAAAAACAATATTGATATGTTTTTTTTTTTAACTTTTGCTCGAATTTTTATATTTTTGGATTTGCGCACTTTTTAAACAAATTTAGATACGTGAAACCGTGATAGTGAGTCGTCGAACTTATTCGAGAGGAACCCGTCAGCGGAACCTGCTTTGCGTTTTTAACACCGACAACAACTGAAAAATTCCATATATTCTCAAGACCGAAAAAGACGTGAACACACGTCAAGTACAGAAGAATTGTTTTCCGATTTGATTTCGTTGGTCTTTTTTCGCTCTACGATTTTCCAACATTTAATAAATAATAAAAAGCAAAATATAGGAATATTTTTTTTTAGACGTTGGATCGTTGAGTAGTCAACGTTAGTGACAACGCGACGCAATGCGCGTTTAGCACCTTTCTTTCCAATTAAACTACACTAAACACAAACAGACACACACACACACACACACACACACACAGACACACACACATACACATGCTGAAGTACCTTTGGATGGTACCAATACATTGAGAGTTCTTAAATCCACACACACATGCACGCTAACGCATACATCGGTGCAATTTCAGCAAGTTTACCTTTTCGAACCTGCGGTTAACCTGAACAATTGAAGCGGGAAAAAAGCAAAAATCAACAATCATACAATTAGTTTTGTGACTGTGTGAGAGTATGCCTGATGTGTGCATGTATGTACTTATGTATGTGAATTATGATTTATTTATTTGGTCGTCTTTGTTGTTGTTTTTCTCATTCCACCAAGAATTCAAGAATTTGTTATCTTATCTCGCCAGTGCCGTAAGATAAGCGTACGTAAATATGCATGTATGTGTACGAAAAAGTAAACGTTCCAAATGCGATAAGTATCTGTGATATACAAATTGCGCATGCGTGTTCAGTTTTGTTGGTATCCATACTCTTCCTATTATTGTTATAGTTATTTTTGTTGCTGCTGTTATTATTGTTCTTGTTTTTCAGTTGTGAACGATAGAAAAACATTCAAGTCATATTCTTATACGTATGTATGTATGGTATGTGTGCATGTGTTGTACTTGTCAAAAATATATAAAAAAAAAGGAAAAAAACCAACAGCCCACTGCAACAAAGTTCGTAGGTATATGAAACCAACAGCAACAATATAAAAAAGAAACACAAATAAATATCAGTTTTTTTTTATGTAAGAAAAAATAAAAATTTTCTTGAACAAAAATTGTTTTTAAAAATTAATGAACTAAATTTTGATAGTTTTACAAAAAAAATTTTGAAAATTTTATAAAAATTAATGCATTTTATGAAATCTTATTTATTTTTGAAGCTTACTTCTTTAGAATCGTTTCTATATTTACTAGGGGGTAAAGATTATCGTGGCACAACGGAAATTGTCACGATGAAGGGCAGCGCCCTCTATCAGTCTTTACTTACTTTTAATGGCACAACAGCCCATGGAGAGCCTAGGCCGAGCATCCACTCATGTTGTGCGTCTTATATTTGTACGTGAATGGAAGGGACCTACAGTTTAATGCCGAATCCGAACGGCGAAGTGAAAGGCTTTTCATAGCAATTTTTACTCTTGTAGGTTTGCCAGTGCCTGCCAAGAGGTGGTGCCGTGTAGAAAAATTATTTTTTCTACTTTTATATTTTGCCTGTGCCGAGATTCGAACCCCGGACACTTTGCGCAGCAGTCCAACGAACTGCCACTATGCCACAGCGACCACATCAGTCACGTATGAAAAAAATGAGGATGCGTATGTATGTATGTATATACATTTATATGATGGGCAGCACATATACATCCACATGTATCCATCAAACTCGTATGTATCAAACTCGATTGATATCACATTTTAGCTCGATTGATTCAAACTTGATTGATAGAGGGCGCTGAGGATGAATCATTGATTGATGGATCATTTTACATTTCAAACAAAAACGTTAGAAATTTTTAGAGCTGAAATACAATGAAAAAGCCAATTGTGCTATTATGAAATCTCCAGCAGAAACTGCGGCTGAGAGATAGCGAGAATGTAGACTTCGTCGAAAAATGGAGGCCCAATAAAATTCAGATGCTGCCCAAAAACCAGAACCGAGAGATCGTGAGAGTGTAAACATTGCCAGCAACTTTAGGTACAACAGAATTCATTGGAAAACAACTCGCAAGGACTTATGCCAAGAGACAGCATGAATGGAGCCAATAATTGCATCAACACTCATGCCACTGAGTCCCGACGAAGGACCTTAGACTATACAGCACCAGGCAGTAAGTGAATTCCCCGTTTCTCAGCGAAAGAGAAGAGCAGAAGATTTACTTGAAAATTTGCTGAAAATCTTTTCTCCTTTACATAGCAATTATTACCTGTAAAGGTAAATAACTCTGTAATTAGATATGTACTTCTTACTTACTTACTTAGCTGGCGCTACAACCGATGATCGGTCTTGGCCGCCTCCACAAAGCTCCGCCAGTCACTTCTGCCATGCGCGCGCTGGCGCCAGTTGATAAGGCCAAGTGCAGTCAGGTTGCCCTGCACCTGGTCTTTCCAACGGAGATTAGGACGTCCCCTTCTGCGTGTTCCTCCACCGTGGTTCGAATAAAACACCCTTCTAGCCGGAGCGCTTTCTTCCATTCGCTCAACATGACCCAGCCAGCGAAGCCGTTGGAGTTTTATACGCTTGACTATGTCAGTGTCGGCGTACAGCTCATACAGCTCATCGTTCCATCTTATTCGATACACGTCATACACGTCGTCCACGCATACTGGACCGTAGATCTTACGGAGTATCTTCCTCTCGAACGCTCCTAACAGCCAACAGCCTCTCATCATTGATGGTCAATGTCCACGTCTCTGCGCCATACATTAGGACGGGAAGGATGAGGGACTTATAGAGCGTTATTTTCGTCGGTCGAGAGAGGGCTCTACTTCTCAATTGCCTACTGAGCCCTCTTGCCAACACCTGTTGGCAAGAGTTAGTCTCCGTACTTCACTGCACTGATATCTGTCCTTCAATTGGGTGCACGTGTTTAATAAAAACAAATTAAGAAAAATTTCAGCATTTCCATTAAAATGCAATTTATTGATTTGCATCTGCATAAATACATACATACAATATTTTCAAAATTTCATTATTATACAATTTAGATATGCAATTTAGAACTATATGGTATAATAATTTATCGAGCCTTGGAACTTACCCCTTAGAATGCATGACACTCGTCCGTTTATTTATTTTTATTTGTTAAAATATTCTTTTCCTTTTCACCAATATTCTTCTGTTGAGTTTAACCTTGTAATTCCATGTTGCTTGTTATTCAAAGTTCCAATTATCTATGGTACGTAATTGTAAACAATTTTTACTTTTCATATTATTCGCCACACAAAAAATTAATATACGTAAGTGCGTTGGCCTGCCACGTGCTTCAAATCTCGGCACAAGCAAAATCAAAAAGTAGGAAAAATTATTTTCTACACGGCACCACCTCTTGGAACGCAATGGTAAACCTCTAAGAGTAAAAATTGCATCAGAAAATATTAGGGCTGTTGTGCCATCAAAATAATAGAACAAAAGGAGCATATACTTAATGTACAATAAAAGTCTCTACTTATCCCTCCAACGGGGGTTGCTCGAAATATTGTCAAAATGGGCCATAATTTTTAATAATCCACTCTTTTCAAAAGGCAGGTATGAAAAGTAATTTTAATTTCAGATACAACAACTAGAATTACATATGTCGAAATTGGCTCCGCAAGCACGATTCATCTAATCTGAATACCGGAGATCGAATGCATTAGATCTGAAGTGCAGAAAACTGCATTGGTTTCTCTACAGAATAAACAAACAGACCCTAACGGCAGCTTTCATCGTGACTTGGGTATTGATACTGCCGACAGTTAAATAAAACATTTTGCCGAAGCTCACAACTTCTACAGCACGCGAACGATGAATGGCTCTAAAATTTATATGATTGTTTGGTCTCATTTTTGGACCGGTCTTCATTACACCACCTCGTCTCCAAGAGCATTGTTTCACACACAATATTTTTGATCTGGCAATATTTCGATAGTGGGCAAAATATTGCCGCAATAAGTCGTATTTGAAATGGAGGCGAAACCACCACAATTATTTTCCACAAAAATTTATTGGTTCCGTTAGTATAATTTGATCTCTATTTCTAACGTCAGTGTTGAAACGTCAAAGTATTGCTTGCAAAAACAAAATTCGATACAAATCAATATTGCCTTTTAATCGTTTTGTAATATTGCTGGGCATATTTTCTTGGCGGAAATTTAGCATGTTCACAAAAAATATGTAGTGCCGCGGAGACGCAAGTTTACATTTGGAATGGCATACAATGTTTCTCAATCTTCATTTTTGTTACCATTGACCAAGCAATTTTTAAGTATTGCTATCCATATAACGCCGGCTACTCCAGAATGAAGTTTGTCAGTTCTATTATTTTTTTAAATGTCAAAGTTAATGCCTTTCAACTTTTAACTTTACCTAGGTGAGTGCTAGAATGGAGTTTATGTAGCCTAAGAAATTTCAAAGAAAATGCTTTACATCGGAAAAACCTTTCAAAATCCTGACCTAAACCATCATCATACTCTTTATTTTCATTATTTTCTGAGGAAAGATAAAGGAGTGTCTGATTCAATTTTATTCAAAGCTTTATTATATTTTGTATTTATCGGAATTTTCCCACAAAAGTATAAAAATTTGTATTTTGTTTTTTTAGGCGTAAAATATATTTCTTAATTCATAATAATTCGATGTATCATATATGCATAAATACATTAAGGTGCCCTAAGCTCCACACGTGCCTCTCTTTAAAGTTAATTCAGATTTATTTTATAAGATTTCCAACATTTTTTGCTCGTGGATTGTTTTCTGTGGTTTTGCCTTCTTAAAATCTATAAAACCTCGAGTCATTGAGCAGATCTTTGAAATATGTTGACCCAAAATATATTGATGTATTTGATTATGTATTTTCTATTTGACATAATTTGATCCTTCGTAAAAGCTCCTATAGTAAAGGCTTTTTTCACAGGTTTTTCAACAAAATCCAGTCCACGACAGCAAATTGCTGGATTAAAAATATTTTGGGAATTTTCATTAAATTAACAAAAAATGTTTTTTTTTTTTTTATAAGAATTGTAACTATAACTTTTTTGTGAGGCGCCCTAACATACTGACATATTTCTAAAAGAATAAGCTATTTAAGCTATAAAAGTTTATAAATATTTGTTTTTCCAAATTTATTAAAAAAAATTTTAATGCCATCAATTATCTTAACTTAAAGGCACAATATTATTTTAATGCATACCTACTACATACATACATACATACATACATTTAAAATAAACATTTAAAATAAACATTTAAATATATGCACTTAAATATAGAATTTAATAAAAATATTTATGAATCATTTATTATTATTTAAGCTCCGAAATGGATAAAAAGAAATAATAATAAAAGAAGCTCTTACTCAAGCGCCACACGCTAGGCAAAAAAATAAAAACGTGCGTGCTTGCAGCAAAAAAGAAATCACTGAATCCAGCCCATAATGTTGAATTCATGTTACGCCATTTGTAAAATGTCAAAAATACATATCATACGCCATACCATCCCATCTCATGTACTCAGTTGAATGCATTCGAACTTTTCGTTTCGCATGAGGAACTCGCGTATTCAAACAAAACCAACAGCTAAGCGCACCTTGTGGCAGCAATTATTAATCACTTGGGCGATTATTTGAGACACATTTGAATGATAAACGCCATACAGAAATACAACCAACAAAATCGGAAACAAAAATTGTATTCTGTATCCCCAGGCATTGGTATTCCGAGTATTGGACAAACGCGCCGCCTCATTCTCCTCATTTTGCTGTATGCGTATCTCAAATACCACAAATATGCCTAGATTTGCAGAGAAATTGATTGCGGTTGGAGGAATGTATATTATGTGATGTTTGCAGCTACTTTAAGTAATAAATTTTGACATTTGCACTGCATGTACTCGTATGTATGTATGCATGTAGGCATGTCATGGGTCGAGGGGGTCGATGTTAGGCTTCAGAACTCTACCTCTACACAAATTTTATTGCAGTAACTTAGGTAGTTACTCATTTGAACGAAGCGTGCGCATTCAATGTTTTGCTTCTTTGTTTATGGATAAGCTTCATTTCTATACGAGTACTTCTCTTCGTTCATTTATTTGCCATTTCCGCAATCTTGAGCTTCTATGTAAATTATTACTGTACCTTTAGTTATGAAATGAAATGATTTATGTGTCAACTGTATTAAACGATTAGCATTATCACAAAGTGCTTAGGCTTATTTCTATACATATTTATACTCGTATGTGTATTCACTGGCGGGTCCATGGCAGGGCGATTATGGGGGTAAACACTAGACTGGATCGACAAACAGCAGGCTTTTGTAACCTCTATCATGACACCGCTTTTTAAAAAGATGTCCAACACATTTGTTAGTTATTTTTTTTTTAACATACCTACCTTTACAGTTTACCTAATTTTTGTACCTAGCACTTTTGTTACATACAAGTTTTACTAACTTTTGCTAATTTTACAAAATTTATTTCAAATTGAAGCTTAAATCTTAGCTTAGAAACGGTTGCAGAGTCCATTGTCTGTGGAGCCGCTCACATAATGAAAATTGAAATTCTCACCATTTAGTGTTGCCGTTGCGCAAAAAATTGTATAACAAAAAAACTGAATGTCGGCAAAAAGCAACTCTGTAACGACCACCAATGTAACCACTACACCCAGCACAAGAGTAAAATTTGATATGTTCGTCAAACAGCGAACACCAGTATAACCAGCAGCTAAGACAACGAATGAATTTATTCATATTTATTTTCCCTTTTTAACGAAATTTTCAGCAGAATACAAATTTTCACAATGCGAATAATAACATTCTATTCACAACTGGGAAGTATTGCCAGTCATAATTTGTAATGCTATCTTTAAAGCAGAAATATGGTCTGTTTATTTACGTAGAATAATAATGATTTTTCTTGGAAAATGTAATATGTAATAAGAACATTTTCAATGTAACATAAACATAATAATTTGATATTACAAATGAAAAAATTGATAATGATCAAGTTGATCATTTTAATGTAAATTTAACTCATAACATTGAAAATTACATTATAATCACAATTTTACATTGCACTTTTCTTTGAGTTTAGGTAAAATGTCCGGTTGTATGCATCGTGGAGGCCAGCGTGGCTCAAGAATCCACTGAAGAGTGTGAGGAGGGACTGAAATTTTATTTTTATATTATCCCCTTGTGTACCACCTTCAACCGCACTGTTTTTTAAGAAATCTGAAGGAGAAAAAACTGATTTAAAAGTATTTAGTTTAAAATTACTTTTTTTTCAACAGCAACTTTTAAAATGATTTTTATTGATTTTTATGGTACGAACTTACGTTTTTAACATTGCAATGTCCTACGAGTATTCGAGTAAGTCTATAAATAGTCCAAATATGAATTTTTTTTTTCAACTAAGTAAAAGTTAATTTATTTTCGACTACTTTCAAACCTGTAATATTGAATCATTTCTTGGCACACATATGAAAAAAACCAAAAAATTGTATTTATTTTTTTATACCCTACTCAGAGTTTACAAAATATGATTTTGATCGAGTAACGGTTGTTTGTAACGGTATAAATATATTTATATAAATGATCAGCTTGACTAGATGACTAGTCGATATAGCCTTGTCCGTCTGTCTGTCGACACGATAACTCAACTAAAACATAAGTACTCTCAACCAACTGTGGTTAACTGTGTTTCTTTTGTCGCGTATACCAGCTTAAACAAATTTTTGTACTGGAAATGAATCCTATACATACATACTAATGTCTCGGCGATATATACGAGTATCTCTGCGAAGAATTATAACCGGGATAAAAAAGTGTAGCCAAGTTTTTAGTTTTTACTGTGAATTTTAGACTGTTTATAATAAATAAATTGAAACTAAGTGCTGCCAAGATTTGTAAAAAATATATTAAGTAGGGATGCGCGTTTCTATAACTTTTTCTGTTGTCGCTGCGAAACACAGCTATTATCAGGAAGACGTTAAAATCTGAAATGCGTAAAATCGGTAAAGTGAGCATGGTAGCCCCCTATACAATTGAAATGTTCTAAGAGAGATATTGAAGGAAATTCTAAATTTAATTGAACAAAGCTTGTTCTGAAAAATAGCAACATGGGGAAAAAGCCACGGAAATAGTGAAGCAATTTCTACTAATATTGGTATCACGGTTAAAATAATTTCAAAAATAACTGTTGCGAAAATTATATTCATTGAGTCAGTCATAAAAAAAACAATGTGACCCAGCGTTGAATGAAAAAGGTGTTTTATTTCAGATGGTGTGTAGGGTGTGACTGCTCTTCGCTGTTTTCCTCTGCCTCAAAGAGGTCAGATAACAAAATTCACGAAAAGGAACTTAACAGAGCGAAATTTTAATTCCAACTGACTGCCACCTGGTGGTGGTCGCTGTGGTGTAGTGGTAGTGCGTTGGACTGCTACGCAGAGTGTCCGGGGTTCGAATCTGGGCACAGGCAAAATCAAAAAGTAGAAAAAATTATTTTTCTACACGGCACCACCTCTTGGCAGGCAATGGCAAACCTACAAGAGTAAAAATTGCTATGAAAAGCTTTTCACTTCACCGTTCGGATTCGGCATTGAACTGTAGGTCCCTTCCATTCATGTACAAATATAACACGCACAACATGAGTGGATGCGAAAAGCTCGGCCTAGGCCCTCCATGGGTTGTTGTGCCATTAAAAGTAAAGTAAAGTAAGACTGCCACCGGCATATAGTTTACACTAGTTTCACAATGCAGTGTTTTCAAATTTGCTGTTTTCCAATTAGTTGTTTTAACAAACTAGTGGCAAGAGGCAAAATTTTAGCTTAAAAAGTCAGAATTCTTTCTTTCTTCTTTTAATGGCACAACAGCCCGTGGAGGGCCCATGCCGAACTTTTCGCATCAATCTTTCATAATACAAGTTAGCATTTTCCTATGACAAGCTGTAAAAACATTATGGATTGTCTACGACCTTTTAACAGCTTTATTCCAATCACTCTTGTGCAATAATTTTTGGAGGAATTAAACCCAGCAATACATTCGAGTGGATGGGAAAAGCTCGGCCTAGGCCCTCCATGGGCTGTTGTGCCATTAAAAGTAAGTAAAGTAAATACATTCGAGGTATTTGGAATATTGTCACTGCAACACCCTGTATGTACGATTTTAGATTTCACCACTCAGACTCAACTCAACACAGCATTTATTTCATGTCTTACACCGTTTTTATAAAATTTGACTGACATACTGTCATATACTCGTACATATGTATATGTAGTTACTGGTATTAATAAATGTATGTATTATATATTAACTTACATATTTAACAGCAAAAGATACGCTAAAATACAACAGAAAAATTCAGTAAGTAGGTGCATATAAGTAGTATATCTCAAAGTCTCATATCATATTTTAAAATCATGTTGCACAATTAAAGCAACAAATCCAATGAACAAGTGTTTCCAGTCGAATTTTCAAGAGTTTTAACTTTTATTTTCTTTGAACGTGAACGGAGACGTAAACGTTTAGCATTTAACTTGAGGTCTCCTTATCAAGTAAGTATGTACTTCATTTATGTCTGATATCTGAAAACTTCGATCAGGTTGGGTAATAAATTCGTCAATATTAATTTATTCCCTTTCTCATTTTGCTCGCCACTTTTTTCTATTTTTAATATTATTATTTCGTTCAATAATTTCAATAACACACTGATAAGCTTCTTTTTTTTTAAATTAAATTTTATTAAAAAAATTACCTATAAAAAACTCACAAGGTGAATTTCATATATGCATGCATACCTACATAAATACATATACATACATACATACATACTTATATACAAAATTGTTGCCTAAATACAATATAAAAAATATTTATTGAAGACAGCGACCATGTCTGCCATTACGGGCTTAATTATTAAATAAAAAACAAAACCAAGCTGAACTAAAAAAAAAGAAATAATAAAAACAAAGACAAAGCAGCAACAACTTTACTACGCACCCATATACCATACTTAATTGTTTATATGCGCTATTGCCGAATTTATAGAAATTAGGGTGGGTTTCAATTATTTCGAAATTCCAATTAAGACGAGAGACGCACAGGAAACTTTATATTGGTTGCGTGTGTATTTGTGTGTGTGTGTATGTTCCTGTACATTCACATAATGGCTGTCAGGCGTAATTCAGTGAATGTGAATTGAGTTCAGCCATTGTTTTTAACCTTTTCGTTATACTTTTGTTTCCATCAAAAAGGGAGTAGAGTATACACAATTACTACTACTGCATTCTGTTTTCATATGCATAGACGAGTGGTTTATATGTATGTTTTCTAAACTGAAAATGTTACAAGGTTAAGTAAATCTTACATGTGTTTCAACAAAAGATACATTAATTATGTATGGTATGTTTAATTATAAGTTTTGCTTTATTTTATGTTCAAATATTCATACAGACTATGTACATGTGTATGAGTACATATGCATGTATATATAATTGATTTCATCATCATATGCATGCAGCAAATGGGTAAACATTTTTATATCGGTTGTTTGCAACCCCCACACTTTGGCGTCGTAGGTACGAACAGGGTGTTTTTTTAAGAGTGGTTTTCAAGAATAAATAAAACGCATATAATTTAATGTTATGGCCAAGAATTTAGCTTTATTATAAAGATAAGAATTTGCCATTATGTTTTAAAAACGATTTCGGGCAAGTGGCCGCTGCAGCTGGTTTGAATAAATTCCAGCTGAGAGGCCCGACCAAATTTTCGACCACTTTTTCCAGCAATTGGGGCCGTATGTCAGTAATAACGCGCCGAATATTCTCTTCCAAGGCGTCAATCGTCTCGGGCTTATCTGCGTAGACCAGCGACTTCACATAACACCACAAAAAATAGTTCAGCGGTGTTAAATCGCACGATCTTGGAAGCCACGTCATAGGCCCACGACGCGGGATAATGCGCTCACCAAAAGTTTTCTTCAGTTCGTTGGCTGTATGGCATCTTGTTGAAACCAAAGGTCGTCCACATCAACATCCTCCAATTCAGGCACGAGAAACTCATTAATCATGGCTCTATAGCGTTCCCCATTGACTGTAACATTATGACCGGCTTCATCTTTGAAGAAATATGGACCAATGATTCCCTCTGCCCATAGAGGACACCAAACAGTGACTTTTTGAGGATGTAACGATGTAACGGCGTCTCAACAATGGCTTGTCGATTATGATCACTCCAAATGCGACAATTTTGCTTATTAACGTACCCATTCAACCAAAAGTAAGCTTCATCGCTGCGTCGCGCGAATCGAACCATTATTTTGGTAATAAATTTACACGATTTGCAAACGTTGTTCAGGAGTAAGTCTATTCATTATGAAATGGCAAACCAAACTGAGCATAAATCAAGTGACACCTGTCAAAAAGACCAACTCCGAAAAAAGTATTATCAGATTAAAAACCACACTTCTAAAAAAAAACACCCTTTATATGTATATCTATATGTACATGTAGAAATGATCAGCGTGCATAGCCGAGTCGATTTAGCCATGTCTGTCTGTCTGTCCGGATACTAGACAACTCGAGTAAAACTTAAGCAGTTGTCAGTAAAGTTCTGAAATGGATAAAGTCGAAAATATTCAAAGATTGATATTGAACACATTTGTAAAGCGAATTGAATAAAACTCGATACACATCTTGGAAATAGTCTCTTAAACAAATGTTCAGAAAATTGGCAACATTAGGCAGAAGTCACGCATACTGCCAATAAAAGTAAAATATTAAAGGAACTAGTGAAGCAAATGGAACCAACTTTGGTAAACACAATTAAAATAACATGAAAACTAATAATAAAACAATATCCACGTCTACTTCTCATACAAAATTTTATATAGTGAGTCAGGCTGATAAAAGGCTTCATGCAAAATCCATAAAAATGATTGAAAATGATCCATGATTGAATGCAAAAAGTGAAGATGCTTGTTTAGGGTATATAAAGTTCGAACGCGCCCGAACTGTCTTTCGGGTTTTTTATTTAATTGATCAAGTATTAAATGCAGAATCCCAAAATCATTTATAGACGTCTTCAAACTTGCTATTGGAAACGATTTTTGAGGTACTATATACTTTGTTAAATTGTTTATAGCTCAAATCTAGATACACATCGTGACATATTCAACAAAAACTCACATTCATGGCTGTGGTGCTCAAGGACGATATGTACAAGGTGGGGCAAAAGTAATGTCATAATGTATGTAATTGGCTTGATATCGGTCAAATGACCACCTCCTGAGTTGATGCACATTTATGATTGTATTACGACATTTTGCATTCAAATTTTGGAAATGTGTATTGCTACATTTCTTCAACTAACTCTCTATCTGTCTGCAATATAAATGTCAAAGCACAATGACATTTAACACCATTTGTAAAAATTATGGCATATTAACCTTATGGCATTACTTGTGCCCTATCTTGCACATGGTATATGTCTATTAGACTGAATTTACAGGTTAATTTTATAGCCTGGCGTTAGGCCAATGGATTTAAACAAAGAGGGTTGCATCGAAAAATCGATAGAGAAGCCCTCAAGCGATTAATAGAGAGCGCTGATTCGAGTTTGATTAATACTCGATTGACAGAGGGCGCTGCCCATCAGTTTCTAGTAAAATTTGACATTTCAAACAAAAATCGTTAGAAATTGCTAGAGCTGAAAGAATGAGCGAGTATAGCCTGCAAAAACAAATGGCGATTTTGTTACAAAAAATCTCCAGCAAAAACAGTAGCTGACAAAAAAAAAACAAAAAAAAAAAAAAAATATTGACCTGGACGATAGGCCACGTGCGTGTTATATTATTTTTTGTACGTGAATGGAGTTACAGTTTTATTCCGAATCCAAACAGCGAAGTGAAAAATATATTATATTATTTTTATTATTTTACTTACTATTTTCGACCATATCTTAACAAACAAAAACTATTGGAATGATTGATTGATGTTACGATTTTAATTTGCTTCCAGGATATGGAAACAAAAAATTGGTGTACTTTATACTGCAATTAAAATTAAAATATACACGAATTCAATTGTGTCTACATGAGTTAGGCCGTGGTTATGTTCAGATTTTGCTTGGCGAACAACATGAAATTGTTCTTGTACCGAACACGAAGAGAGAGCTTTTATTCAAGAAGTGGAAGGCGTGCTGTTGCTGTTCGTGTAGTTCTGGTGAACAACACGAACTGGCGGCATTAGCTTGCGTATCTCAGCAGAACATCTGCAGTGAAATTAACAATAAAACAGAGAGATGTACATTTCGACGATGTTTCAAGGAGTTCCATCTTATACATAGAGCTGGAAACTCTATCGTCTCCTATTAGCTTTATCGCTCGATGTTGGGTACGGTCCAGGAGCTCCAGTTGTGTTGGTGAAGCTCCAGTCCAAAGCTGCAGCCAAGGTCTGCACGCGTATATGTGTAAAAGAAAGCTGGATGTCGAAAAGCTGGAATCACAACAGACAGCCAAGTCTTTGCCAATCGACTCGCACTACTTCTATCGTAAAACACACTTCAATTATATCGAAATGTTGCGGGACAGGAACGAGGTCTGAAAATTCTTTGAAAGAATAAGACGCCTGACTGATGGTTTGAAGACCGGGGCCTCTTCCTGAAAGGATGAAGACGGAAATCTGGTAACAGATGTTCAGGGCATAATGAGATTATGGAGGAAGTACTAGTAGGAGTAGTAATAATCCCATCTCTGCGGAATCTACTCCTGAAACCCCAATCACTGACGGCTGAGTTGTTTAAGACCGGAGGCGAAGAGCTCAAAAACCGCATGCATGAGCTTTTATGCAGAATATGGTTGGTTGAATGCATGCCAAGTGATTGGAACCTCAGCATAGTCTGCTCAATCCATAAGAAAGGTGATTCCAAGATCTGCGCCAACTACCGTGGGATAAGCCTTCTTAATATTGCATATGAGGTTCTATCGAGCGTACTGTGCAAAAGACTGAAGATCATCGTCAACAAACTGATTGGACCTTATCAGCGTGGCTTCAGGCCTGGTAAATCCACCATCGACCAGATATTCACACTACGCCAAATCCTCGAAAAGACCGTAGAAAAACAGATCAACACCCATCATCTATTCGACGATTATAAAGCCGCCTTCGACAGCACGATTAGGGATCACTTGTACGCCGCAATGTCTGATTTTGGTATCCCTGCTAAGCTCATTCGGAACGATAAGCTGTATGAGCTGTACCCCGGCACTGACATAGTAAAGCTTATAAAAATCCAGCGGAATCGCTGTCTGGGTCATTTTGAGAGAATTGAAAAAGGCGCTCCGCCTAGAAGGGTGTTCTATTCGAACCACGGTGGAGGAACACGCAGAAGAGGAAAGCATGTGACGAAGCGATTAAAGTTCACGAAGCAGTATTTGAATTAGCCCACAGCAAAATGGAGAAATATTTTATGGACTGACGAATCAAAAATAGTTATATATGGTGGAAAAGGATCACGCCAATATGTCCGACGACCACTCAACTCTGAGTTCAACCCAAAATACACAATGAAAACCATTAAACATGGAGGGACAAGCATAATGGTTTGGGCATGTTTTTTGTATTATGCAGTTGGACCTATTCGCTGGATCAAAGAAACCATGGATCGATAAGTGTATCTGCGCATCCTGCAGGAAATCATGATACCATATGCCCGTGAAGATATGCCACTGCTTTGGGTCTTCCAACAAGATAATGACCTAAAGCATACAAGCAAGGTCGCGATAAAATGGTTTCGCAAAAATAGGATTAAGGTTATGGAATGGCCTGCACAATCACCAGACCTCAACCCAATTGCGAATTTGTGGTGTGACGTGAAGCAAGCAATTGCTCATTCTAAGCCAGCAAATAAGAAGTGAGATCGAAAAAATCGGATAACTTTAAAATGTCCTAGCATTGAAATCCCTTATGCAAATAAAAAAATGTAAACAGTTTTGAAAAGAAAATTTAATTTCTGATAAAATGATCAATAAAACTAATTTGTTTGTTGTTTTTTACAGAATTCGGACAGCTTTTCCAGTATGCCTGCCATTAGCGCCTTTACTGCCATTTCTTAGACTCTCTTGGCGGCAGCATTCCACTTATTTCTAAAATCTTCCATGGATTTAGCTTCTTTGTTTGTTGCTTTTAATGTTCTTTTACCTGGAGCCCAATACCTCTCGATAAGCCGAAGTTCTGAGCAATTTGGTGGGTTGGCGATTTTTGGTACGAATTTAATGTTTTGGTCTTCGAACCATTTAAGGGTTACTTTACTGTAGTGGCAGGAGGCTAGATCAGGCCAAAAGAAAGTAGATACATTGTGCTTTCTTCACATTTCGGCGTTAACAGTGCCACTTGTTACGAAACTTTTACTCCTTAGCCCACAACTACAAATCGCTTGCCATACCAGAAACTTCTTCGGGAACTTGGACTTTTGTTTTGTCCTAAATCTTTCCTCAACTCCTCCTCGTTCCTTTCCGGTGTAAAACTCTTGACCAGGCAACTGAGAAAATTTAGACAACACATATGTTTCATCGTCCATAACACAGCAATCGAATTTTTGGAAAAAATCTGTCTTCAACTTTTTAGCTCGGCTCTGGGCTACCAAGTTCTTAGTAGCGTTCCTGTCGGGTACTGACTGCATTTTCCAAGTTTTAAGACCAGCATATTTTTTAATTTTACGAACTAAAAACTCACAGCAACTCGCTTTTTCCGCCAATTTTCGATTAGACAACGCTGGATTGTTCTCTAAGAGAGCAACGACTTTATTCACCTTTTGTGGAGACACGAACCCGCATTTCCTTCCAGAACCATATTTTCTAGCAACTGTTAAGTCTGTATTAAGTTTTTTAAGAATCATCGAGACGGTGTTTTGTGCAATTTTCGCCTTAATTACAATGTTTTTCTGGCTCCACTGCGGATTTTCTCGAAATAATTCAACAACTAAATCGCGTCTTTCCGATGCCATGACTCAACTGAAAGTTCACAAGCCAAAGAACATGTGATAACATGTGTATTTCATCAGAATTTCTCCAACGCAAACCCTACTGTTGAATTTTTTCATTTAAATGAAGAGTCTCAAAGCAGTGGTCTTTCAAAGTTATCCGATTTTTTCGATCTCACTCCTTAATAATCAGCTTTGGGAAGCAGTAGAGCTCGCATGGAAGTCAATACCTAAAGAAATTTGTTTAATTCGATGCATCGACGCTGTTCTGCAGTTATATCGAACAACGGCTACGTAACGAAGTACTAATTTGCAGAAAATTTACCTTACTATTTTTTAATCAATAAATCTTTTGAAATATTGTATATTTTTTGTTTTATTTTCACGAAAGTAAAGCGTACTGCTATTTTTTTGACCGCCCATATTTTTTAGTGTATGCTAGATTTAATTTAAATCGCATTAAAATTAATACATAAGTTTTGTAGTTAACATAACGTTTCAAAAAAAGTACATAGTAATTAAGGTTTGTAAAAAAATCAGATTGTTTTCTATCTCTAGTTTATTGCAGAATGACTACTACTATTATTTTGACGGCAGCTGTACCATAACAGCAAAATGCCGCGTGCATTTATTTTATTTATTTTTTTATTTCTGAAATAGTTAAACTACAGTCGTAGTGCTATTTTTTTTTTACCGTCATATTTTTAAGTACCTACATATGAATATTTATGTATATATGTGGTATATATGTAAGAATGTATCATCATTTTTATTTTTGGCATATTCGCGATACCGAAAACGTCAATTATATAAGCCACCTTTATTTTATTTTCTTACCTTTTTGACATGTAGAATTTTTTTGTGTATGTTGTGTATGCAACAACAATAATAAATTATGAAAAAGTAATAAATAATAACAAATCAAAAAAAGAAGAAAAAGGAAAAAAACAAGTATTTTTATTATTAACGATCAATCGCGATTCGAGAGGCAGCAGCGTTTCAAATTGAATTCAGAGTGGTGCAAACTGAGGAAACAAAATCAATAACGTTTGCAAAATCAAAATGGAGACTTTCCAAAAAGGCTGGTGGAGAAACTTTTGAATTGAACAAAATGATTGAAAATTGTGATTAAAACTGAATAGGCAAGCAATTTTTAGTGCACGTACGTAAAGGCGTACAACTTTTCTTTCCCGCTTTATTGATTTCTTCAGACATTTCCGATAAAAATTTGTACACTTGAAATGTTTGAACATACCTAATAAATACATATATAAAATTGACATTATATACATATTTATAATCACTTCTCGATCGTTTTACAATTAACGATTAAAGCATTTTTATTTTGTGTCTGTAATTGTCGAACGTAAGTGTCGCCCGTTTCGGGCTGTCAATTTTCAACTGAACGAAATTTTTGATTATGTTTAAATGGCATTTTTCCAACATTCACACACATTTCTAATATTGATATTTCCTATCAATGCAATTATTTTTCCTATCGTTTCTTTTTCAATAAATACCATATACGCAATTGCACTCAGCAAACAGGCCAATGGAAAGAAACAAGGCAGCTCAGTAGAAGCATATCGATGGCATTAGATAAGTTAACATATCATTTTGGAGATTTCGTTGCCCCAACACAACAACAACAACAACAACAGCAATCACCAGCACAACACAAACATGATAAACCACA
This sequence comes from Palloptera scutellata, assembly GCA_958295655.1. NCBI lineage: Eukaryota > Metazoa > Arthropoda > Insecta > Diptera > Pallopteridae > Palloptera > Palloptera scutellata. Next base: position 65,726,889 of record OY282450.1, read on the forward strand.
AAATAATCTCCCAACACGTATTCTTAACCTACTCCAAGTTATTGCCGGTAACTATTCTTTTGATATCTCAAGAGGTTAAACCTTTGCCACCACCTTTGGGAAAAGCTGTGCAGTTTTATCATTAATTGAAACCAAAAATTCCATCGTTCTATCTGCCCCCTTCTCCATATTTACAAATTGAAATTAATTACATTTCTGTACAGAAAATAATGCAAGAGCGCGATAATTCTTCTGACGGGGGCATATACCTGTACATAATTATCTATCTACCGCCGAGGAGTCTCAGATAATAATTTGCTTACCGATATCTTCCTGTTGTATACATATACTCCTACATACTTATACATAAATACGAGTACATATGTATATGGGTTCGGATGACGTATGACGTTTTTTTGGGAGCACCCTACTTTCTTAACAATATTGTCGCTTCCCCAACAGTCACTGAACAGAACACCGTACTGACCCAGCTAGATAAAAGTATCTAATCTTCGTTTTTTAGCAATATTTATAAGATAATGAAGATTTGCTATCAATTTTCATGCCGCCATAGGATATCAGCAGGGTATCTGTAACTCAGTATCAGTGTGTTGTTTGAACTGATAATGTTCCAAGATAATAAGCGATAATAATTTGAATTTGAATTTTTCACTCCATTCCTTAACTTTGGGCACACTACCGCTGGGAATCTAATCACAGTTTGTGAGTGTAATTGGAGTTTTTAACATTTTAACATAAACGCTGAAGGAATTACACAGAAAACGTACCTATAAAATGTTTTTTATTTACCGCAGAACTAATTTTAAGAAAAATCGGCATAGCTTTTCTATATTCAATAATTATGCAATTTGCAAAAAGGATAAAAAAAAATCGAAGTGAAAAAATATTTCTCAGAAGAAGATCGCAGTCGAAAATCTATACCTCTACCCTATGAGATGATAAATTTTTCTGTGTTAAAAATTATAATACACATATGAATTGCATACATTTAAGAAAATATATTCTAGTTTTATTCATTTGAATCTGGTTATTTTATGTTTGGTAGCAAGGGTTACCATAAATCAGCGATACCAACGAATTCGTCTAAATCCCTCCACAAGTGTTGTAGATTTGATGGCCATTTAGACAGGCCCCCATACAGAGAGAGATTTGTGAGAACTGTTGATCAAAATTATCTCCACAAATCGCAGTAAACAATTAATTCTGGTATTAAACTCTCATAATAAGTGCATAAAATAGCATAAAAGAGTGTAGCAAGATATTTTTTTCCTATTAAAGTGCGAGGTATAAAGGTTTAAAAGGATTTGTTATGACTACGATTTAAGAGTTTTTGAAACCAAAAGAAACGATTAAAAAGAAGAAACAGAAGTGTCAAATGGCATTTATGATTACCTACATACTCCTTTCGATATACTCGGAAATTAGAACCCATGTACAGTTTTTCTGTACATAGAAAGGTATTCTAATCTTCAAATCTTATTTACTTCATCTTAGGTTGACAATATGAAATGAAAGATCTGAAAGTTTGAATTCACACAAGCACATACGAGTAATTAGCTATTTTTTCATTTCAGAACGGTTTTCTGAAAAGCTTGTGCCATTTTCCAAGATTACTTTCCTGTAAATACTTTTAATACTTCATATTGTTCTTGAATAATGTATTCACTTCCTTTGACGCTTTTGTTGCCCATCAGTAATATTCCGGTAGCATATGATAGATATCATTGTCCCTGAAGCGATTTTCAATTGTGGCTAAATTTTGATGAAATCGCTCCCCGTGCTCATCACTAAAGTCTCTCATGTTAACGTGGGAAAATATCAGGTGGCTGTATCCAGGAAATGATTTTTAGGGGCATATTCACACCCATTTCATGGAAGGTATCGATCAATTTGCGGGCAATGTCGTTTCCTATGAAATTCTGTATTAAATATGTACAATATCGCAATATCGCTCACAATCATTTATATATTTTCATCCATGATGTCAATAAAATCCTGACACTGCAGTAATTATTCCAAATAGGTCAATAGAAGCACGTAAAAAACATATACATTCATATTAAAAGTTCAACACACCGATGCAATACCAACCGGCATCTCTTAAGTATTTAGTGCAATATAATTTAGTCCTAAAAATGCATATAAGTGTTTGGGGAAATTTTTAGAGATCTTCAAGGTTAATCAGGAATAAAGTTTTATAATGCCATGTCTTACATATTATATGTTCAAATAAAAAAACTTGCAAGAAAAGAAATTTGTTCGTTTTTGGTCCTAATGTTAATCTTGCTATTATACCCGAGGGTTCTCCGGCAAAAAGAAATAGTAAAATCAGTGAAAGTCGAATTTTTCCTGGAGGCCCATAATTTATGGGCCAACGGAATATGTTAAAACTTCGTTTACGTTTTTATCTTCAAATATATAAAAAAAAAAAAAGAGAACACAGGGTATACCCTAGAAAGCAGAGAATTGTGTTGATTGGAAGGAAGATGGATAGGTGGGAGGAAGCAGGTGGGAAAATGGGAGATGTAATGCAATCACAGGACACCGAGAAAGAGATAGACAGCCATTGTGACAAGTGTTATGCTTTTACCACAAAGCAATACCATGATGGGATATTCCTCACGGAACCATCGTTAGGAATAACGTCGGAAGACCGTAATGAGCGTAACGCTCAATCGTTAGTCATGGTTCTGTCCATCTCCATCCGATTGCATGATCAGTTTACGATTACTGCCTCGATATGTTCGGCATCATGATGGGATTCAATTCAATAGATCTAATATCCATTATGGCGTACTGACAAGCAACAAAGACAGAAAAAGATCGTTGCCGAATTCTAACCAACTTAAATAATGCCAAATAAGGTATAAAAATAGACCTTTACTCCAAAATTATTAGAAGTTTCAACTGTTTTAATATGAATTTATTCGTTTATGTATTTTTTAAACGGTACAAATTCAAAAATTTACGAATTTTTAGGGGGGGGGAGGGAAGTCAAAGTCTATTTTTTTCACCATTCTTTATTTGGTGGCAAACTTGGTCAGAATTCTATGAATTTTTCTCGCTTTGTTGAGTCTCAAAAAAGAATTACTTCATACAAATCGGTACGTAGAGATGTACATAGATACATATGTACATACAGATATATTATGAACTTACTACTTGCAAAAGATGCAAACAATTGTGCTACCAATTACTCATCATTTGAAGCACTAGTTGATCCAAGCAAGGAGTGGGCGTTAGGAATTACAAACGTTTTGCACTTGTATCTAATCTTTTATCTTTTTTAATTAATCAAAGTTACGATCTTGATATGTCTTCAAGTGCATCAGATAAATTAAAACGGAAAAAATAGTGTCATAAATACTGGAATAAAATGTTTTATTTCATTTGTCTCGATGATACAGCTACAATTTGCTGCAGGTATTTATATCGTTTACATAAATCTAAATTTCTAGCGGCAACATATCCATCCGCCTTGGTGATTATTATATGTGCTTATGTCAAACATGACAATGAAATAACGAATCATTTTTCTCTTTCTATATGTCTGGCAAAATGTAAACAGTTTTGCATATTCGTTATCTCAAATGTTTTTGGAACCAAGCCAAACCAAAAAAAAAAAAAAAAAAACAAAAGGAAACCAGAAAAACATGAAATTAGATAAGGAAAATAAACACCTTGAGGTGAAATTAAATACAATGTGTAAAGGTAAATGAATTGAAATTAAGAACAAGAAATTACACACAGCTTCACAAGTTCAATTGAATGTCCCTAAAATGTTGTGCATTTTTCTTCATCTTTTTCATTTCAACATGCCGCACAATTATGGAACTTCCTGCTTACTCTTGCTGCGTTGTCTTAGGCTTTTTTTATTGCTTATTCTTCTTATGAAGGAAAAAAAATATGGTAAATAACTTTATCAAACACATATTATCTTATTTATAAGCATTATCGTATTTTTTGTTAAAGGTTTCCTATCTATGAAAATTTAACACAAGAACACAGAAATTTTCATTTAAAATTTCAGATATCATGCAGTTGAGGTTTTAGTTGGGAACTTGTTGGAATTGAATTAAGAACCAATCGTTGACTTTGCAATACATTGTTAGTAAATTTTTCGCCAGAAACCATAAAAATATCTGCATTAAATTGAAATGAAAATGAAATATTTCGTTCGTTACCTAACCTCAATCTAACTCAACCATCGTATAAATTAAATACATCAGTGTACAACGAAAGAATAAATCATATAAAGCTGCAATCATGTGCACATAAAGTGAACTCAACAAAAATAGTGCTTTAACCACCCCGAGTAAATAATAAAATTATTGCCAAATAATACAAAACAATAACAAAACCGGTGTTTTATAACCTCACATAAAATAATTGTGAATTGTTGTTGCTCTTTTGCCTTCATTTTAATTTCCTAAGTTCGTGCTATTTTATAATTAAGATGCAAGTAAACCAAAAATATAATAAAAAAAAAATTCAAAATACAATAAAAACATGAGCATTACGAGTACGCCTAACAATAACGCCAAGCGTTGTTGTGAAGCGACAACAGCACAAGCAACAACAACAACAACAACAACAACATTGTCAAACCTCATTCTACATATGTATGTATATAACAAAGCTCTAGTTATAAATAAAAGTACAGCACTGCCTGAATAAATCGTTGTCGCTACAAAAAGCAGCATTGCTATGACTCCATTTTGAAATGTGTAACACCAGCAACAACAAAAAGAGAACGAGATGATGACGATAATGCCCGACGAGTACGATTACGAGTACAGTTTGACAGCCATGTGACAGCTTTAATATACTCGTGTGTATATATGAAGAAGCATTTCGAAATGCTTGACGTTGTTGGCATTACCTATAATAAATATAATATATCGTACGCACATAAGAATGTAAGCAAAATGAAGAAGTGTAGAAGTCATTTGAAATAGAACTGCCGCAATAAATATGATAAGTACATAAAGAGTATGGGTATGTTGAGCTGTTGGTATAGATATTCATTTCCTTCCTTTACTTGATCGAGGAGGTCTCAAGGATCGCCAATCGCTTTCGGCTCTTAACTCAATTGAAATTTTATGTGAGGCCATCTTTTGTCGTTATTCACATTACTGCAAGCTGAATTACATATAGAGTGATTCCTATTTTTACATAAACCTTCCTTATTTTTTAAACATAATGGACCTCGCTATAGATATAAACACTGTAACATTAACGGTTTCCCAAAAGTAAACGTCAACCCATGGATGGACGAAAGGATAGCTCTTATTTTTTTTTATTGATATATTCAACACACAGGGTGTACCCTTATGAATGCAGAGCATTGTGTTGAATGGAAAGAAGATTGATAGGTGGGCGGAAGAAGGAGGGTGGAGGAGAGAGGGAATGCAATCACAGAGTTAGTAAGTAATTTTTAGTTTTTGAGATATAATATTTCCACTGTTTCGTGGATTTCGTAAAAACTCATGAATCGTGCAAAAATGTTATTTTTCCAAAGGTATGACAATGTTATTTTAATTTTTACAACAGTAATCAATAGCAGGGCTATTCAGCGTTCAATAAAAAAAATTAGAATCTTAAAATGTGGAAATTTGTAGCTGTGGCACTCGAAAAACTGATCTGAACTGAAGGTGTCGATTTTCCAAAAATTCATAAAAGTGTTAATATCTCAATAAACATTTTTTACTAAGGCTATATTATTTTGATATTCTGATCATTTACGAGTTGGCCTATCAGCCCTCCAAAGGATAGCGTAGACTTTTAGGACTCGCTGTATATGTTATCATAGTCTGGAATTAATACAAGCACATAGTTAGTAGCGTTTCTTATGAAAGTTCATATATGCTTAATCAGAAATTGGTTGATAAGTACTTCTAAATAAGCCCTTGAATGCGTTGTGATTCTTTGTAACCTCGTAACAATTCAGCCGCCTGTCCAGCCCATGCAATTGAATTTGTAAAGTAAAGTTTAATTTTTGCAATCGAAAAACGGAATCCTTTTTAGCAGAATCTGTGCCAAATTATTGCCCTTTAGTTAATCATAAAGATTCAAAATTGATAAAAACTGTGGTTCACTTCCTTTCGTGGACAAAAAAGTTGATGCGCACTACATCAGTGTAGGCGTAAAGCTTGGCTAGGCGGCCTCACAGAACCTTCTTTCCTTCCTATTCGTTCAGCGCTTATAAGAACTTTTAACTTTTTCAAACTCTGATCCTAACAATTGAACACAAATTTAAACTAATGTTGGACGATCCAGAGTTTGCGAAAGTCTGTTTTATTTAATCCATCGAAAAACCTTTTAATTCAGAATAATCAATCATAATGATACTCTTTTATCGGCATTCTTGCTTACTTTGTCATCCCTTTAACTCTCTAATGATTAAGAGGAATAGCTGGGTTAGACAAATACTAATTGCAAACATTTTTTGTTCCTTAACCGTCTACTTATTAGTAGAGCTTTCAAAAGAATCATTCATGTCCATTGTGAGGAATCGAATCTACAATTGGGATTCTCGTATAGCTATGATGCAAACGTTTTGATAGAATTTTAAAATAGGTAAATAATCGGAATCGAAATATTATACTCCTTTATTTCTTCTTTTTTTTTTTCTTTTAATGTCACAACAGCCCATGGCGAGCCTAGGCTGAGTTTTTCGCCTAATATATTGGCATCGTGAATGACTCCCTGAATACGGTCTTCAGCTTTCAATTAAAATTAGTTATGAAGTAACTTCCAAACTTCCAATGAAATATGGGAAAACAAACCGCTTTAAAAATCTAGTGTTAGCAACCTGTAATTTTAGGTTGATATCTCTTCTATCTATCGAGTGATATCTCATATTATCAGTAGTTGCACTACTATCTTATTCAAAACAAATGATAGTGGCTGCCGGCAAAATTATGCAGACAAAAATCTGTGCAACGACCGATTAAAAATCTAGAAAAAAAATGTATTGATATCAAAATTTACAAAATTCCTAGATATGAGAATAAAGGCTATTCATTCTTGTTTTAGTACGTTTTTCAAAAATAGTAATTACCAACAGATGATCACTGGCATGTAGAATAGTGATAAAGCCAAATAGAGATAAAAAAAATTGATAAGTTCCAAGTGATAATGGAAGTAGCAAATAAAAACAGAAAAGGATATTTACAGCGATTAACCGATTATAAATATTCAGGCAAACCTGTTTAGACGTGGGCGTGGTGGAAACTTTTGATATTCAAATAACTAGACTCACTGTGTATGTCTCAATACTTTCTCCAATAAAACCAACTTCACGATCACTTTTCGGGTAAGGAAACCTCGTTTTATTTCTTTCTTTTTTTTATACAAATTTGTATAGTTATGGAATTTCTCACTGATTTTATTTATTATTATTCTATAATTTTCGCCGATATTATTTCGTATGTTTAGGTTGATATCTTTTCCGATAATGTTGAAACAACCCAGTTGAATGTTGATAAGACAAGGTACGTACGTTCGCATTCAGTTTCCCGAGCATTGCGGGCAGTGGGGATTTTCTTCTATGCATTTATATAATACATATATACATATTCTTAAATACGCACACATATGCACGTGAGTTATATTGGTAGAAATTATCTTTTGTGTTAGTATGATGTACCCTTTATTGTAATGAAGGAAAGAATTCTCATTGCAAAGCAAAATGTTGTCAGGTAAAATATGAAATTGTTAGTATATTTTTTGTGGAAAAAAAAGTTGGTCGAAAATCTTTAGAGATTGATTCGACGACGAATTGGTTGAAATTTTTGCTTAATTTTTCAATTTTAAATGAAAGAAAAAGGTTTGATTTAACGAATAGTTTTAGGTTGATATCTCTTTTTTATCTATCTATCGTTTCACTCCAATCAAATTAAATGAAGGAACGATTAAAATTGTTTTGTATTGGATTGTATTGGTTTAATAAAAATAAATAATTTGCTCATCTTATAAAAATTTGAATTTCTCAGATTATGTTAGCAGTTCAGATTAGAGTTTGATATCAACCAGCGACGAGATCCCATGTCTTGAGAAGTAGACTACTGTGGTAGCTATGGCAAAGAACTATCGGGAAAGCTATTTGACGCACATCTAGTGATTTACTAAGGAATCTAAAGTTTGTGTCTTCTCCTTGGTAACACATTTCATAAAGTCGTCATAAAAGCCCATATTTGGCATGTTTCACATGTGTGCTATGATTTTAACCTAAAATTGTCTGAAACTTTTTGACTTATAAATATTATTAATGAAAGTTTTTCCGCTGCATAGTCAAGCATTAGATGTACTTATACTTGTAAAATAGTTCTCGGTGTGATTTTAAGAAGATAAATATTTTTCGTGAAAGAAATTAATCTAAACAATGATCTAAGATTAGCTTATATTCGCATCTTTTACGATCAACTCCAGATTGATCCAAGTGTTATTAGATTTACTTCAAGTAAACATTTTCGACAATAGTGACTTTTTTCTATAAGAACCCAATCATTGAGGGAACAAAATGTCATCGAACTACTTACTATAGATAGCGCTAGCTTAAATGAAGATAAAGAAACTGAGAGCATATCCCATATACTATGAACTGAGTTGGTCTGTCAGGTCAACATTATGTTTTTTTAACATAGATAATAAATTTATAACTATTACATAGACGAATATAAAATGTTTAACTTACAGATCCTTTGGTAATGTGGACATAACGCTTAGCTTTCAGCTTCATACATTTTAATCCATTTTCGACGATATTTCATGCAGCAATTTTCTTCAAAAATACCTTAAATAAACTCTGCCAAACCATAATCAACTTTTTAATATTTCAACATGTTTTGGCTTTCAAATTGCATTTAAATAATTTAAAAATGTTATGTCTCATCTGGCTAAAAGGCCAGATAATCACACGAAATAACGAAATAACGAAATTGATGCACGCAGGGTCATATATTTTTCAGAGACTAGAACTGACAAAATTCAATCATTATATTGATGCCAGACTTACACGATGATTGAAAATTATATTATTGATTGCAAGTGTTGACAGAAAAAATCAGAAGTTTCTGAATTCCGTCAATATTTCCCATCACTCATCATAACGAAGTATTGAAGGGATAATTTTTCTTACATTTTTCATTAAAAATGTCAATATTTGTAAATGATGTCATTATTATTGACCGTGTAAAATAGGCAAATTTCAACAGACTTTATTGTTTAAAAATTCACAAAATTTTGGTATAAAAAGCCTTGAAGCACGGTCCCCACATAAAAATCGTGGTCTAGCGGGAATCCCCCGTCCTGAGCCACTCTGGATCTCTTTGCCTGACTAAAATCTGAACTAATACTCGAATGAAACTAATCAGTCAGCGATAGCATACGAGTAATTTCATATAATTTGATTGGGCTAGGCGAAGAATCTTTCTAAATGACGGTCAAACCCCGGAGTATGTATTAAGCGGGCCCTGATTAATCCCATATTAATCATGTTAAGATCACAGTGTTTACCTTAGATCAAAAATCTATACAGTAAACTCCTGTTATCTACCTCAGCTGAAGATGTCAGGCTTAAATGTACGGTACTTAAGCGGGGAAATTTCTATAGTTGCAGCAAAATGTAGTCAATTACAAGCACTTAAGAGGGAGGTACTCAACCGGTACCCATATTCTGTAATCTAATTATTGATATCCATTAATAAATATTAATAAGTTCTAAAAAAAAGTGATTCTACATATTTAACCATTCCAAGTAAATGTTCCCGTGGTAACCGTAACAAAATATCTACTTTACTCTTTTTTCTCATGTGTATGTTCGTACTTATGGAAGTACAGCTCCTCATAAATAAAATATAAGTACATATACACACCTGGACAAAATAATAGGTGAGAACCCAAAAACTTTTAACATGAACGAAAAAAGTTAATTGGCAAAATCAAAAGGCAAATTCGGAAGTGTGGTGGCACTGTTTTGGAATGAAATGGGGGAATCCCCGCAACAAAAGTTCTTCTCGATAAATATTGCGGCTTCTTTATTTGTTCAACCTTCAAATTGATCTGAACAATAAAATAGGAGTGTTTTGGTAAAAATTAAAAGTGAATAAATTTAAAGCGTTATTTAGTTCCAGAAGGTAAGATTTCGATGAAAGTGAACTAAAATAAAGGTTTAATTATAATTTTTAATAATATTAGATGGGTCGTGGAGTTCATTGCAGTACAGAGGGAGGAAGACTTGTTCGTCAGCTCCGAGGTAAAGGAAAAACCTACAAATTCATTGCCAGATCGATGGGACGGTTTCAGAATTTCGTTACAAATGCTCTCAAGCCAGAAAAAGCCATTGAAACGCGTGGAGCGTTTCATTAGTAACCGCCGATCGTATCGTTACATTCACTAAACGCGATCCGTTCAAGTTGCCCAGAAAAATTGCAAGCGAAATTGGGAATGTTGTATCATCACGAACCGTTCCAAGACGAGTAGTAAGAACAAATCCACCCGGTAGGATTGCTCGCAAAGTTCCTCTGTTTAGAACTGCAAATTTGAAGAAGAGGTAAAATTTTACATTAGTTCATAAAACGTGGTGCGGTTCATAGGGAGAAGATGGAGCAATATTCTCTGGAGCGATGAAACAAAAATAAACTTGTTTGGTAACGATGCTGAAAGAAACGTTCGTCGCCCGAAAGGCAAAGAATTCGACGTCCGGTTCACAAAGAAAACAGTGAAGCACGGAGGTGGCAGCTTAATGGTATGAGGCTGTTTTTCTTGGCAAGGTATTGGTCCGATACATCAAATTAATGGCGTTATGGATAGATTCGTGTATAAGGATTTGTTGGAAACGGTAAAGTCACCATATGCTGAGGATAATATGTATGCCGCTTTTGTGGAAATTTCAGCAGGACCATGATCCTAAACATTCATTGCGAGTTGCCAAAGCATGGTTCCAAGAGCATAATGTAGACGTCCTTGAGTGGTCAAGTCAATCCCCAGATCTTAAACCTATTGGGAACTTCTGAGGAGAACTTAAACGCCAAAACAAAACGTAGTTATGGGAAAATATTCAAAAAATTTGGAATAACATTCCTGTAGAAACTGGTCGGAAGTTGATATCGTCAATGCCCAGAATAATCGAAAAAGTGATCAAGAATAATGGTGGATATTCTGTGTATTAATGCGTTCTTACTAATTCAGTAAAATACGGGACCATAACTAGCAAATTTTTCAATATTTATTCCTAAGTTTTTCGTGCACACCTATTATTCTGTCCAATCGAAAATCTGTGTACTTATTTTATGAATTAACCAAAATTTAAGTTATTTTTTTTTTAGAGTTTTTAAAATCTTTTATGTGTTGTTATGACGCTGAAGTATGTTTATGTTGAGAACTAATTTATTTGTTGAAGGATAATATAAAATTTTGAAAGCCAAGCTTTTTTGAAAAAAAAATATGTTCACACCTAATATTTTGTCCAGGTGTGTATGCATGGTAGTTGTGCAAGTGTTCGTCTCTCCCCTATCCTCAAAATATTTCACTTTAATAAAACTTTAATAAAAAATAAAAAAAAGACACAGAATTGAAATAACACTCTTATCTTATCAACTAACAAAAAAAAACAAAAAAGACTGTTTTGTTGACTTGATAAATATTGTTTAATAAAAGTAGAAAATGAAGTGTTTATACCCGACCGAGTGTGATTCTGTCAAATTTACTTTACCTTTATAAAAATATTAAAAAAAAACAAAAAAATTGGGAAAAATATAGAAGCAATAAAGTATACAGTTCTAAACTGGTAGTGTGCAATTTGCGTAATAAAAATTTCATTTGCGTAATCACATGACAATGCACGATGACAACAAGCAACAAAGAAGGGAAGTCCCTTTAGTTGAAGCACTAGCGCATCCAGAGATTTTTGATAAGGGGAAGGGATATTTTAGGGATTGCGTTTCTTTGCTTAGCTGGAATACTTATCGGGAAGGGGCTGTTTTATCTCCACTAGTTACCTCCAATACAAGTAAGTTTTATTGAGGTAAAGCTTCGAAACATTTTTTGAACTTTGAGTCTCAGAAAATGACACTATCCTACTGAACTAAGCGTTGAATTGGAAAACCTTAAACTGTACGATTCTAAGAAAATTTAAAACAAAAAGTGGAAAAATAGAACTTGAGAACTTGAATTGATAACAAAATACAGTTAAATAAAATGAAACTTTGACTCTGACCCTGTACTCAGAGTTTTTCTCTATTATATCTGGGATCCTCGTTATGGAAGCTCGAAACCCATAGTTTTGGTATACGCTTTACAAACTGTCATTATTTTCACTCGTACTTGTTTCTTGGCTAAGATTATGTTAAGGGGAGGAAATTGCTCATATACCAACCCTGTAACCTATTCTTGAGCCTTTATCCAATACATTGTACACCTATACACAGGTAAATGATCTAAAGCTAGTATAAGATCGTCAAAATAAAATATTTCCCATCAAAAAGGTCTAAACCACTTTCAAACCAATTTTTCAAAGAATTATTATTTCCCAATAATTAACATTTGAAACCCAATCTTTTGCATTTTTGGAATAATAATAAGAGAGTGCTCCTATGCTTGAGTTCAACTCTCATCAGATATCTAGATATCTGAGTTAAAAAAAGAAGAAACGCCTAAGTAGTGTTCTTCGCTTACAATTTATTCGCTTCGAGGGTACAATCAACCAGTTAAATTAACCACATGTGAGAGTTGAACTTACACATACGTTGAATAATCGGATATTTGTTTTTCTGCAAAACTAACGAACTTCTCAATACTTGCTATAAGCGTCAAAATGCAGGTCTGACTTTGCTCCGATGTTTGCGGTCATCTGCCAAGGTAGCAGAATTCCGTATATTCAATCGGCTGGCCTTCGATCGGCAGTGCTGACATTGTTAATTCTCGTGGTTTTGGTCTACTTGATGTTGACCTCTAGGCCAACGTGGGTGGCTTGCTTCTCTGATGAAACGATCGTTTTCATCTTACTGATCTTGTGTGAGAACAGACATATCGATAGTCATACGCTGGCCCCTCGTAATTCATTTTTTACAAATTTTAAAACAGTTAGAAATGCACTTTTTGTAAAACAATAAAAAAAAACTTATGCGTAATTTCAGCGCGTTCCGATTAAAGTTGGTCCGGAGACAGCTTCAATGACTTTTTGCATGCCGCCTAAGGAAATTATAGGATTTAAGAAAATTGAATTTTTTATTATCTCTCACGGTACGTGAACAGTGGTACTCAGATTTTTGGAAAAAGCGCCAAAAACTTTGTAGTGTGCTGGACTGCTACGCTCACTGCCCGCTCAAATCCTAGCACAGGAAAAATCAACAAGCAAAAAAAAATTTTCTACACGGTACCACTTTTTAGTGGTCCCGTCCATATTCGTTCCTTTCCTTCCATTCATGTACGAATATTATATACATAACACGCTCAACATGAGTGGGTGCAACAGACTGGGATCGCCACGGGTTCATTGTTTTTTTTTTTTAATTTTCTCCTAAAACTACAATAAAATCGTTTGAGAATTATTAGCATTATAAAAAATTAGCACTTTTTAACGGTTTCCATTAGGTTTTTTTTTTTTTTGTTATGGCTATTGTATAGAATTTTAATGTATATAATTTATGTATAATAATTTCAGTGACCTTGTTTTTTTTTCTCTATCACTTAAGATTTATGATATATCCTCAATCAAAAAACTTCCTTTGTCAAGATCTATATTGTTGATATCTCAACAATCTTACATGATAGAGAAAAATTGGCATTGTTATGATATTTTATAAAGATTATTATAGAAAGTAGAATGAACACAGATCTATTATTGACATAAATGAACAAAAGCGTCATTCTTTCATTTTGTGTTCAAGTTATCTCACATGATTGTTTTATGGGGCTTATGTGTACATAACACTGATGCTTACAAAATTCAAGGGCGAATGAATCCAGTAGAATAATGCTGTTTATGAGACACAATATTCTGTTAAAAAATTTAATTTTTACATAATTTAATTTTAATGAATGAAAATAGTAAAATAATGCCTTTTATAAGCCACGAAAATTAAATTTTTTTACTTAAAATGCTATGGGCTAAGAATATATTTCATACATAAATATTTTTTGTATATGAATCACTCTGTAAAATTGTCGTCAATTTATTTGTAGCCTAGACTCTTACCAAACATTTAAATTCCCTGCATTTGCTCAAATTTGGGAAATAGTTAGTGCATACACAAACCAAATGCACAATGGTGGGAGTATCAGAAGAATAATTGCTCCTGGTTATACTGGGAGTTAAAAAAAATTCTGGGAACAAATCATTAAGAAAAATTCAGGGTGGCATGGAATTATTATTATTTCTTCACAGTAGTGAAGAAATGGCAGCTCTTTCTGCTCTGTAGCTAAATCAGTGTTTTTCCACCAGATCTGGTGGATTATTAAGATTGAAACGCGAACAAATTTTCATTTGTTAGCAGTGTTTTTCTCGGTGCTTTTTATCGACTTGAAGACGCTGTTTCATTTTATGGCAGTGATTTTTTAACATGACGACACCATCAAATACTATAATTATACATATATATATATATGACATTATACCGCGGCTCAGTAATAGTCTAATTATAGAAAGAGAACTTAATATAATTAGAATTCTCTTTCATACATTTTGTATATTTCTGATTATGCATAGAAACTTAACAAAAACTAACCTAACATAGAAGTCTATTGAATTTTGATTTCCATGCTAATTGTTAAGTGACATTTCACAAAATCAATTTTTTTCTCTTTATTTGTGTTTGTTTATCGAAGCGAAAAGTAAGTATTAAATGTATATTTTATTTACTAAATTGATTGATATACTATTTCAGAATGCTTGACGTTGATTTGCTGCGGTGCAATGATATTTTGTACAATAAATTCAGTCCAGGATATCGCACTGGCACAAAAAAGAAAACGATGTGGGCAAATATCGCAAGGGAACTGGAAGCAACAGGTGTGTGTACATAGTTTTGTGATTTTTTTTTTAAGAATAATACATTAATATAATATTATTTTTCGCAGAGGAACAGTGCATAACGAGGTGGCCACCTCAAGGGAGTGGTATTCTCGGGAGTGCATCAGGGAGATTTTCATAAACACATTTCTGGAATATCCCTTTGATATTCTGTCCCTTTGTTTTGGATATATGGTACACCCCAATGCCTGACTTGCCTTGAATTTGTCTTCTTTAAATATAGTCTACATAGATTTAAAAACTGTAGATCCAAAAGCAAATCTTCCATAATTTTTGTTTTATTTATTTAAGAAAACAGCTCATTTTATGCTGCTGTGCTTTGTTATGCGCTGTTATGTTGCGTTTTGTTTCTGTAAGGTCGTGGTTCTGTTCAGATTTTGCTCGGCGAACACCATGCAATTGTTGTTGCACCGAACACGAAGAGAGAGCCTTTTACTCACTCTCACAATGAACACGATATACTGGGTGAAATGTACACCGAGTACGCTAAGTATTCAGGGTGGCAATGAGATATTCTACAACAAAAAAAAAAGGAAAACATGCAAACCATTACTTTCACTTAGCTGCTGGTTATACTGGTGTTCGCTGTTCGACGAACATATCAAATTTTCCTCTCGTGCTGGGTGTAGTGGTTACATTGGTGTTCGTTACAGAGTTGCTTTTTGTCGAAATTCAGTTCTTTTTGTAAAAAATTTTTTGCGCAACGGCAACACTAAATGGTATATCAAAAAACTTTAAACGATTTTATCAATATGGAGCGTGAAATTAATAATATAATTGAAAAATTATGAAAATAATATGATTTTTCTTCAATTGTCTTATGAATAATATATTTAATATTCACTTTTAAAAACTAAAAAAATTCGCAACTTCGCTTTTCTGCATATGAAAATAATGAGGTACAGGTTTGCATGTTTTCCTTCTATTTTACATACATTTTTATTCTTTTTTTTTGTAGAATAACTCATTGACACCCTGAATACTGGACGTGCTCGGTGTACATTTCACCCAGCATATCGTGTTCGGTGTGAGAGTGAGTAAAAGCTCTTTTTTTCGTGTTCGGGCAACAACATGGTGTTCGCCGAGTAAAATTTGAATATAACCACAGCCTTACAGAAAGGCTTCGAATATTTTAAGGGTTTATAAAACTATGAAAAGTATTTATCATGATATTAGCGGTACTTACGATGTTAACTACATGCAAATGGTCTTAACTTTATTAATTTCACTCTCCATCTTGATTAAATTATTTAAAGTTTGTTTGCATACTATTTAGTAACTGCAGCCATTACAAACAAAATCGTATTACCAAAAAGTGCTTTTCGACCAAAAGCCACTTTGGATTTTGAAATTCAAGATTTGACAAGACAGCTTTTCTAATTAGAGATGGAAGGAAGTGCAGCGTGCACCCTCTTTCTCTCGGTCTCTCTTTTTCTTTATGACAACGCTCTTAATTAATAAGAGGAAATTATGTTGTGAAGAATTCTAAAGCAATATCTCGACCTGATCTCACTCAAGGGATGCAAAGCAGAGAAAATCATTGTTCTGGTTCTGGAGCTTCCTTTCTGGTCTTTCTGGTCACTTTAGTCAATCTAGCCAGCTAGTTGTGAGAAAATCGCAGCGCTTTCCGATTAGAGTCGCATTTCTCTTCAATAAGAGAAAATTATGTTGTGAAGAATTCAAAAGCAATATCGGCGACTTGTCCAAATCGCAAGTGATGCAAAACATTTGCTTGCATCAATCTTTGTCAGTCATGAGAAATCACAATCACAACAAACTATTTAATTAGCAATATCTAATCGGTTGCAAACAAAAACTCTATTTTCATTTATATTAAAATTTAATATTTATTTGTATATATTTATTAAAAAATAAAGGGAAGAAAAATGTATATTAATTATAATTTTAAATTATAACTAAGTATCATTACTTAAATAAGATTATTAAAATGGAATTAGATTGTCTTTTAAACTATTCTTTTAATCTATTAAATATAATTTGTATATGTATTTTGATATCATTATTAAATTAGAAAACAAATATGAATCTCATGCAAATATAAAAATTAAAAATATTGAAAGTATTTAAAAATATTTAAATCAATGGAATTTTATTTATTTCATAAAAAATAGACTTAAAATTATTTCACTTAAATAAAGAAAACCAAAATTTAATTTTATGTTTTATACTTTTCATAAAAAAAAATTATTTTACAATTTTTCTATTTATTATTTACATATATATATATATATATATATATATATATATACTTGTATATATATTTATTATTTTTTGAAAGGGTTATTCAATAGGGAGACATAACAATTTTGTATTTAAATAAAAAGGCACCCTTAAACGTTTGGAATTTATTAAAAATTACTACCGAAATTATGAGTCGGTGGTCGCAGCAACTTTATGTTTGAAGAAAATCCTGAACCGATTTTGGACAACAACAAACCCACCGATATGTGTGGAAGAGTTGTGGAAAATTGGCTCCAAAGAAGAATCGATCGCTGCAAACGTGCTTGCGGTGGTCATATGAGCGATATCGTTATCATACTTAAATGTAGCATGTGTACTACACCTGGAAAATTTCAGCCCAATATCTCAGTTATTCTGTGATTTGTTTATATACAAAATTCTTATGTCCCTATTGAAAAACCCTTTATGTATTAAAGTTATTAAATTATTTAATATATCTACATCCATAAGTATATTGTATGTATATGTATTTTTGTATTTACATAATTCTTGTATTCTTGTAAAGCTAGCGAGATATATTCTTTAGATATGAGACGTTTCGCATACATTCATTTCATTCTACCTTCAAATAAACTCTTCGCCAAGAGCTGGAATTAAGCTCAATTGTATCAAGTTCCTACTAAAATATTTAAATATTGCTGTGCCAAGAGAGGGAAAGCAAACAGCAGCACAATTTTAGTCATTATGGGGTTTACTATAAGATGGAAGAGTTCTTCCACCTTCTTTTCTGCCTTCTTTCAAAGTTGTGATAAGTTGGCACGAATTAATGAAAAGGCTTTGTTGCAGAAAAGGTGAAGTTTAGTTTTAAATTGAATAAAAAAATTTATGTTAAAAGCTCTAAAAACCTTATTACGTCCTTGGCGCTACTTAAAATAAGGTACTTGCATTTGAACTTTACCAGTCGAACAAGTTCTTATTTCTGGGTAGTTTGAAAGATTGTCAATCGCCTCATATGCTTGTGGGTATGTATGTACTTATACTTGTATGTATATATGTATTCTGTTCTGTTTTTTACATTTTGTAGTTCTTTGGATAATTGAGATTATTACATATTGAGAAAAGTTAAGTTCCTTTGTTTCTTTGGTGTGTTTTTTTTTTGTCATTTTTAGTTTCAGATGCAGCTCTTCAAAATGATTGCTCCATTTGCGCCACGCCCACTTCATTCCTGTTTCACTACCGTTTCACGTTCGAATCTACGTCCAAATTCTTGTAGATGTTGCTGGGCAACAGCGTGTAGCTGATAGATTTGTTGCTGTTGCTGCAATTGCTGCTGTTGATGTTGATACAAATGCTGTTGCTGCTGTTGGTGGTGCTGCTGTTGGTGTTGCTGCTGCTGTTGGTGTTGGTGTTGATGTTGCTGCTGCTGCTGCTGTTGTTGGTGCTGTTGTTGGTGCTGTTGTTGCTGCTGATGAAATTCTTCATATTCTTCATCTGTGGATGAACTACGGCTCAGCTGATGCAGCAATTGATTTTGTTGCTCATGTTGGTGATGCTGTTGATGCAATTGCTCAATTTTGATTGATTCCTCATTCATTGGTATTATAACACCATACGCTGAATAGGGCGGCGATACAGAACCCACAGGACTGTGTTGTTGCTGATGATGAAAGGAATTCGGACTGTTGCTGTTGTTGCTATTAGATAAATGCGCTTGTTGGTGACCAAGCTGTAATTGTTGTTGCAATTGTTGAAATGGATTCTGTTGCTGGTGTTGCTGATGATTGTTCATTGGCGTCGATGGTGTCGTTGGAGTGGTTGGTGACGATGATGTCGTTGGCATCAGATTCATAAGCTGTCGGTGTATCATTTGCTGTTGCTGTTGCTGCTGCTGATGGTGATGGTGATGATGTGTTGATGTTTCGTGCTGTGGCTGGTGATGCTGGGGATGCTGCTGAGATTGCAGATATTTCTGTGCGATCTTTAAATTATTGTTTGTGTTAATTTCATCATTAGTATTGTTGTTGTTGTTGTTGAATGTGTTATTATTGTTATTGTTGTTATTTAAATGACCAGTGTGATTCGTTGGTGAAGTTGATGATGAAAACATTATTGGTGAATTAATATTATGCATTGGTGATATTTGTTGTTGGAATTGCTGCTGATGCTGTTGTTGCAGCGGTGAAACATTGCCCATTTGATGCTGTTGCGGCTGTTGTTGGTGAAGTGATAACGGTGATGGTGTCGATGTTGGTGACAAATCCGTCATTGTAGATTTTAATCCTCCTACTGTTGCTCCTGCTGCTACCGCTGTTGACACTAAAACACCACCAGCAGGCGATGTTGGTGATGCATTACTGTTTGCTGGTGAATTTGCAGCTGAATGTGTTAAGGATGAGTTCGTATGTGATTGCTGGTGCATTGTTGTTAGCTTTTTTAGTTCTGTCTTGATTTCTGTTTTAAATTCTGTTCGTTGTTATTGTTGTTGTTGTTGTTGTTGTTGTTGTTGTTGTTGATATTGATTGTTTTTATTGGATTAGATTGTTTGATTGATGAATTACACAAGTTGATGAATTATGAAGACCAACCAGAGATAGATAGTAGCGTGAGAGAGTGACAGCGACAACAAAAAACGAAATAGAAAAGAGAAACAAAAAGAGAGACAAGACGAGACAAATTAGTAAAGCATGCGTTTCTCCACCATTGTTAAAAGAAATGTTAAAGAACTTACCGGGAATGCTATCAGCAATTGTTGCTAATGCCATTTTCTTTGAACCTTTCTCTGATTTCGTGCCCTTCGGTTTACGTTTCCGAGTCTGAAAATTGAAATGATGCACAATATATTTTAAATGTACATATTTAATTTTATACTTGATATGTGTACTATATGTGTTCAAAAAATAAGATTAAACTTTTTCCAAAACCTCTCAAATAACGTTAGCTTGATGGGAGAAGAAAGTATTTATTTATTTTTACTTTTAATGGCACAACAGTCCATGGAGGGCCTAGGCCGAGCTTTTCGCACCCACTCATGTTGTGCGTGTTATATTTGTACATGAATGGAAGGGACCTACAGTTTAATGCCGAATCCGAACGGCGAAGTGAAAAGCTTTTCATAGGCAATTTTTACTCTTGTAGGTTTGGCATTGCCTGCCAAAAGGTGGTGCCGTGTAGAAAAATTATTTTTTCTACTTTTTGATTTTGCCTGTGCCGAGATTCGAACCCCGGACACTCTGCGTAGCAGTCCAACGCACTACCACTACACCTCAGCGACCATTTAAATACTATCTACGATTTATACTGAAAATCTGTTCATCTGTGTATACAACGACAGAGTAAAGATCTTATACTGAGAAGCTCATATTAACTTGAATGCATTTATGCAATTGCAAGAGCTGATGTTCCCTAAGGGCGATTGCAATGATTTCAACTCAATAAAAATCTTATGGAAAAATCATCAATGTCCCCAATATTATAAGAATTAGTTGCTGAGAGAGAGTCTGCAAAGGGTAATTTAATTAGCTACGAAAGTTGTTTTCAGGCTAGCGGGGGTGTTACAATTACGTGATCCTAAGCTTAAAAATAAACGGTGGAAACCTATGCCTACACTTGAACAATAAAATATAGGTATATTCAAAATATTTGGCGGTTTCATTGGAGGGTATTTTAACGTGGTGGGTTCCAAGCCCGACGCACAACCATTCATTCAAGGCCATGGAGAAGCCCGCCGCACACATTAGTTAACTCACTGACGGTTGTCGGATCGCTATCCAGGGGACGCCACGAGGAGGCTGTGTGTCGACTTGAAACGTAGAAGCGCAAGGATCGACTATGGACGCACCTGCGACTGTCACGAACTTTACCTTGTGTCCTACGCCCCAGCCCCCCGCCCCCCCCCCATAAAACACCCCTCAACTTGATGATATATGCGCGCAGTGGACGCACATTTCCCGTTTTATGCGTACGGCTGCCGAAGAGGTGCTAGGTTCCACCGTCGACGGAGAAATATGTGGTACGACCAAGAGTGTCGCGATGCTACTGAAGCAAAAAACGCAGTCTACAGAGCCACCCTGCAGTCAGTTGCAACGCGAGCTGCTAAGGAGCGATACAGAAAGTTGAGGAGGGAGGAGAAACGTCTTTTCAGGCGCAAGAAAAGAGATGAAGAAAGACGCGAGTTCAATGATATCGAAATGTTGCGGGACAGGAACGAGGTCCGAAAATTCTTTGAAAGAATACGACGCCTGACTCTTGGTTTGAAGATCGGGGCCTCTTCCTGCAAGGATGAAGATTATGGAGGGAGCACTTTTCGCAGCTGCTTAATGGCGAAGACGGCAATAATCCCGCCACTGCGGAACCCACTCCGGAAACCCCAATCACTGACGGCGTTGAAGTACCGCCGCCTGACTATGAGGAGGTCTTAACAGCCATTGCTCGGCTGAAAAACAATAAGGCTGCAGGTGCAGATGGCCTGCCTGCTGAGTTGTTTAAGACCGGAGGCGAAGAGCTCAAAAAACGCATGCATGAGCTTCTATGCAGAATATGGTCAGATGAAAGCATGCCAAGTGATTTGAATCTCAGCGTACTCTGTCCAATCCATAAGAAAGGTGATTCCACGATCTGCGCCAACTACCGTGGGATAAGCCTTCTTAATATTGCATATAAGGTTCTATCGAGCGTACTGCGAAAGACTGAAGCCCATCGTCAACAAACTGATTGGACCTTATCAGTGTGGCTTCAGGCCTGGTAAATCCACCATCGACCAGATATTCACACTACGCCAAATCCTGGAAAAGACCCTAGAAAAACAGATCGACACCCATCATCTATTTGTCGATTATAAAGCCGCCTTCGACAGTCGACTACACGATTAGGGATCAATTGTACGCCGCAATGTCTGATTTTGGTATCCCTGCAAAGCTCATTCGTCTTTGCAAAATGACACTGACCAACACCACCAGCGCAGTGAAAATTGGGACAGACCTCTCCGCACCATTTGATACCAAAAGAGGTTTCAGACAAGGTGACTCCCTATCGTGCGACTTCTTTAACCTTATGCTGGAGAAAATAATTCGAGCTGCGAACATCGACATCTCTGGCACTATCTTCTACAAGAGTGTCATGCTGCTAGCATACGCTGATGATATTGACATCATTGGCAAAAACGCTCGAGCAGTCAGTGCAGCATTCTCCAACCAGGAAAGGGAGTCTCGTGTGGGTCTAGTGGTGAACGAGGACAAAACGAAATACCTTGTGTCAACAAACAAAGAGTCACGGCGTCTTGGACAAAATGTCACTGTTGACAACTACACTTTTGAAGTCGTCAAGGATTTCGTTTATCTAGGATCCAGCATAAACACCAACAATAATGTCAGCCTTGAGATCAAGCGGAGACTAACTCTTGCTAACAGGTGTTACTACGGGCTCAGTAGGCAATTGAGAAGTAGAGCCCTCTCTCGACCGACGAAAATAACGCTCTATAAGTCCCACATCCTTCCCGTTCTAATGTATGGCGCAGAGACGTGGACATTGACCATCAATGATGAGAGGCCTTTGGCTGTTAGGAGCGTTCGAGAGGAAGATACTCCGTAAGATCTACGGTCCAGTATGCGTGGACGACGTGTATCGAATAAGATGGAACGATGAGCTGTATGAGCTGTACGCCGACACTGACATAGTCAAGCGTATAAAACTCCAGCGGCTTCGCTGGCTGGGTCATGTTGAGCGAATGGAAGAAAGCGCTCCGGCTAGAAGGGTGTTTTATTCGAGCCACGGTGGAGGAACACGCAGAAGAGGACGTCCTAATCTCCGTTGGAAAGACCAGGTGCAGGGCAACCTGACTGCACTTGGCCTTATCAACTGGCGCCAGCGCGCGCATAGCAGAAGTGACTGGCGGAGCTTTGTGGAGGCGGCCAAGACCGATCATCGGTTGTAGCGCCAGCTAAGTAAGTAAGTATATTCAAAATATTCTATGTAGACAAAATCTAAAATTATGTTTTATGGAACGAAACTCAGCGGAGACCAGGAGTCTCTTCCGTAAACGTACTAAAAGTTACGTAATTAACATGGAATTTAACAAAAAATATTGCCTTTTAATTGAGGAATGGTTAGTTCACGGAAGAGACAATTCGACCCCTTAGGTACTCCTTGAGTTTCATAGAAGAAAATGGGGGCTGGATCAACTATGCCCTGCGCGGACAGAGCGATGACTTAACGAGGACTGCTACGGACTAGAAACGCATAGGAAGCGGAATAAGATAAGGACCCAAGGCGGGTAATGAAGATCGAAGAATGCGCTATGAAGTTCATTCTATTCAATTATAATGCCCTTTACATTTCACATAGAGAGTCACATTTTTCTATGAATGCTCGCTGACTGCAGTGATTCATGCTAGAAAATTGTCAATCTACTACTACCACTTAAAAAACGAATAGCTTCGCTATACATATCTTCTACTATTATATCAATATATTCATCTAATTTTCCTTTATTTTCACTTACCTGAATAGTATCCTTCTTCATGGTTAATGGACGCTTTACATTATGCAATTTGAAGTACAGGCCGCAAGCATTGCAAACAGGTTCACCATTGGGATTGCGACGCCAGAGTGAAGTGTGCGTGGTCAGGCAATTGGAGCATGAAAGACCGGCGCGTCGTGAAGCACTCTGCACACACACACACACAAACACACACACACACACACACATAAACACAGATAGAAGCAAATGGAAGGTAAAAAACAGATATTAGAAAACATTCAAGATAATTATGTTATTGAGATAAAAGAAAGTTTTAAAATCAATTTATTATTTCTTTTTATTTCTTCTTCTTCTTCAAGTAGAACAAAATCTTTGAATTTAATTTAATTATTTGTTTAATTGATTTTTCACCTACCAATCGTCGCGAACTTGAACGACTAACATGCTCCTCGTTAGATACTGTTGCCGTCCGACTTGCCACACTATACAACGGAGTGTAATTCTTATAGAAATCCCCGCCGACTGATTCAGCGGCCACTGCAATAATTATGAATTATAAGAAAAAAACAAACAAAAAAAAAAAATGTTTTTAAGCAAAAATTTAGTTTGGAAAATATCCTTGTTGTTTTTAGTAAAAGCGAAAACTACTTTAAGAAATTTTTTATTTTTTTATACTTCTCACAAAAGTCAGAGGCCTAAATAGAGTTAAGAACTTATGTAAAGCGTGCACTTATTTAAGTATTCTTGTTTTGTTTCTTGTTTTTATTATTTTTATAATAAATTCAATTAGTCTCATACAAATTTTATTTCTTGATTTCATCAACAAAAGAAGCGAGAACGTTGGAGACGCAGACGGCGGATTTCTATAAGATAAATGAATATTCTATTTATGGCTAATGTAGAATTATGATTGTTCACATTAGATATAAAAAAAAATTCAAAAATTTTGTTCCATTTACACGAATTTTGTAATTGAAAAAAACAATTAAAATTTATTTTATTTTTCTATTATTTTCTTTTTTTTAGTAAATATTTTTATTACCAATCTTCTAGGCTGTTTTATTAATGGACGATTCATGCCGTTCATTTTATTATAAAGACCGCACGCATTGCATAAATAATGTCCGGTATTATCACGTCGCCATAATGGAGTTGATACCGCACCACAATTGACACATTCTCGCCCATCGGTGATAAAATCGGCATCGAAAAATGCTTTAAAATTAAGTTCATTACGAACAAAAAAACAAAAAAAACAAAAAAAATTATTTGTATTAAAATAATATTTCTTCTTTTTCTTTGTTGTTAACAACTATTTTCAGTTTTTGTGTAATTTTGTGTATGTTGTTTGTGAAATATTCTTGTTGTTGTTGTTTGTTGTTTGTTGTTTGTTGGAATTGTTATGATCATAAAGACAATTAATTGAATTTATTATAAAAATAGTAAAATATTAATATGTACTAAAATAATATAATACTTAAAAACAATTTTAATAATTGATTAGTCAATATGTTTTTGTTTTGTCCTGAAATTTTTGTACTAGAATAGAAAATTAGACATGAGGTTTATTGTAATGAGGGGACTGAATAATTTCTTTAAGAAGTCTCATTATTTGACTTCTGAACCACTTTCAGAAGTGTTCATCGCAACAAATTTATGGGAAAAGTACTCGTATGGTCGATAATTGCAAAAATATATTCTCTGCCAAAACGTCTGGCAAAGTCGCAGCTTCAAACTGCTTCAGTCCACACAGATTCGGAATAAGGGGACTTAACATTTAAGATTTGAGTTTCCATTCATTTATTCATTTAATTTAATATAAACAAACTACCGGGTTCATATACCGCTTCCCTACTGACCGAAAAAGAGAACAATAAACTCAATAATAGTGATCGCCAGGTTCTAACAACAGCAGGAAAACTGGAAGATACACGAAGCATGCAGAGCACTTAAATTTACTCCAAAGACAAGTACAAGGGCAGGGACTACTAGATAGAAGGAAAGTACCCCACACTTAAATATATATTTTCCCGTTGTTTCTAAAAGGAGCACAGGGCCGTAACAAAGATATTCCCACTAATCCTATCTAGAGCTAATGATTTTATTTTACCCAAGCTCTTCCTCCCGCTTGCTATTTCTATCTCCAACTGTCTCCTCCAGGTGTGTGCGGTTCGCCCAGGACTGCAGCTGCCCTGCGTGTTCCACTCGGTGGCCATTTTGGTGATGTCCCCTGAATGCCTACGCAGAGCTTGTCAGTCCAGTTTCACTTAATCTCCTCTTGGACGGCAGTCTGTTGCGTTAACTCTAAAACTCTGCTGTTGGATACGACTTCCAGCCAGAATATGTATAGTTTTAATGTCAACAGTGGCCATATTCCACGACTCGCATCGGTATAGAAGCACAGATTGGACGCTGGAGTTAAACATTTTTAGCTGGACGAGATTAGAAAGCGACGAGGACCTCCACACCTCTTGTAGTCGTCCTGTCTTGCTTTCTGAAGTCTATACATTCTTTCTAAAAGGATCATAGGGCCGTAACAAAGATATTCCAAGAACTTTCTCCCTCTTACTATTTCTATCTCCAACTGTCTCCTCCAGGTGTGTGCGGTTCGCCCAGGACTGCGGCGGTGGCAATGTTGCTACCTAAGTAGCAGAAGGCGCTAACATCTTCAATTAACGCGTTTTGGTTCATGAACCTGTTCTTCCACACCTACGAACTGCAGGTTTGGTTCCAAAAAAAACACCCACAATTATTTCATGAAAGATAGACCATGCCCTAGCCGGAAATTAAATCCAGGACCCTTGCGACGCAAGTCGAGAACGATATAATTTTTTGTTTCTATTAGATGGCAATTGCTTTGTTCCATTCCATCCACACAATACTTTTTCTTGGAGTTCAACTTGATTACCACTTTTGAAATTTGGAGATTCACTTAACGAAATAGGGTTTTCAGGGTTGCAGAACGAAATAAATATAAAAGAAAAAAATAGTGCTGCAAAGAGAAATAATGGGAATATTTCTTTGAACCAAACCATTTTCCCGAACAAAACAGGTATGGTGAAAAAAAAACAGCAACGGTTTGATTCATGGTTCATGGTTTATGGTTCATGATTCAAACTAAGTGTGGTTCGGTTCAAACAGGTTTTGCATCATTGGTGTGAATATCGCGGACTTCTACTTACTAAAAATTTATTCAACCAAGCACATGATTCTCGAACAAGGCATAAAGTACAATTTAAATAGAAGTACCAAGTACTATGCCAAACTTAGCTCAGTTTAATCGGATATGATATAAGCTCTACTTACGTTTATGATACTGTAAAGTCTCAGTTCTAAAGTGTAAGGACGCCAGTTCATAATTATCATATTGTAACTGACTATTCTGTTCCGCCAACTGTCGGTTGAATTTCGGATTAGTACCTTAATCTGACATTGAGAAAACGGCCCTAAGTATCGTTAAGTTAAGTTTAGTTAATCGAAGTATGGAAATTGAAGATCTGCTAGTCATTTATAAATTACTTGACGCTGCCAACAGAATAGAAGAAGAACTTAGGTATAACTTCAAGTGAGCATATTAAAATTTTAAAATATTTACAATATTATCTACCAAATACATACTTTGTAGGTATAAATCGATTAGTAGCTAAGTGTCTTCCCTTTACATGAACAAAAGAAGTAATTGCTTTGACCGAAGTTAAATATGTAGACAAAAGTATTGCAACACTTGTAAAAGAAGTAATAAATTTATGGCGCCATTTCGGTGCACAAAAATACTGCGTTCCTTCAAAGACGATTTTTATCATTCAATGATAAAAATATGTAGGTAGTAAAAATAAGGCGTACGTTTTATAAATAGAGCAAATGGCATTTAGAAGAAAAAGGAAATCGCACCATTGAATTTACACAGGTTAAGCAAATATACTGAATATTATGAAACAACTGGACACACTGTGGTGTGTTAAATTCTGTTAAATTCTCTAACAAAAATAATCGGAAAACTTCTTTGAGGATTCGTTTTTAGAAAAATATTTGTGTTTCGGAATTTGTAATGTGAAAATTATTTTGTTTTACGCATACATAAATGTAATGTTTCAATGGCAAATGAGTAGTCCGCAATTTGTGGCTGGCCACACATGCGTGTTTCTATTTGCATACGGAATAGCATAAATATTTGAACATTATGTATGGTATGTGAATAGTTTATGTACATTGTACGGAAAAAATTGTGCTGTTGGGTATAAAATTGAGTATAACTGAGGGATTGTTTTTTAGTGCGAGTTGAAATTATTTTGCGGTTGATTTTAATAGCTCAGCTTCCACCACAAACTGAGCTAAGCGTCTACTTATAGTTTTTCTCTAGTAGTGTTATATATCTTTTATGTCCAAGGTGGGGCAAAAGTAATGTGATACTGTGAACTGGCTGCCATTTTATTAGAAATGTAAAAAATTGGGCTCTGTTTTCACGAAAAGTTTAGTTGAAGGTGTAAAATAGTTGGCATTAAGTTGAAAAATTATATCGTTGAAATGACCACCTCCTGAGTTGATGCACATTAGTGCTCGTTTAATGGCATTTTGAATTGTGGCACGAAAAACATTTAATTTCTTCTTCAATGTTGACATTCAAGATTTGCAAGATATGTGGTTTGTTGTGGTAAATGCGAGATTTTAAAGAGGCCCTCAGGTGTAGTCTGCCTCCGTCCAGTTTAAATCGGCAAAACGGGAGATCACACGGCCCCGAAATTGGTGTTTTAAAATCTCCGCAGATGCCCGAGCTATGTAGAGGGTGTGTTTTTTTGCAAGTGTGGTTTTCAATCTGGCAATACTTTTTTCGGAGTTGGTCTTTTTGACAGCTTTCACTTGATTTATGCTCAGTTTGATTTGCCATTTCATAACGAATAGACTTACTCCTGAACAACATTTGCAAATCGTTCAAATTTATTACCAAACTAATGGTTCGATTCGTGCGACGTATCACGCGCTTCGTCCAATATCCGATGAAGCTCACTTTTGGTTGAATGGGTACATTAATAAGCAAAATTGTCGGATTTGGAGTAATCATAATCCACAAGCCATTGTTGAGACGCCGTTACATCCTCAAAAAGTCACTGTTTGGTGTGCTCTATGGGCAGAGGGAATCATTGGTACATATTTCTTCAAAGATGAAGCAGGTCATAATGTTACAGTCAATGGGGAACGCTATAGAGCTGAGTAATGACTTTTTCGTGCCCGAATTGGAGGATGTTGATGTGGACGACCTTTGGTTCCAACAGGACGGCGCTACATCCCATACAGCCAACGAAACGATCTATTTATTGAAGGAAACTTTTGGCGCATTATCTCGCGTCGTAGGCCTGTGGCGTGGCCTCCAAGATCGTGCGATTTAACACCGCTGGACTATTTTTTGTCGGGTTATGTGAAGTTGCTGGTCTACGCAGATAAGCCCGAGACGATTAACGCCTTGGAAGAGAATATTCGGCGCGTTATTACTGACATACGGCCCCAATTGCTGCAAAAAGTGTTCGAAAATTGGGCCGGGCCTCTCGGCTGGAATTTATTTGAACCAGCCACTTGCCCGAAATTTAAGTTTTTAAAACATAATGGCAAATCCTTATCTTTATAATAAAGCTAAATTCTTGGCCATAACATTAAATTATATTCGTTTTATTTCTTCTTGAAAACCACACTTCTAAAAACAACACCCTGTATTACTCCATTGCTTGTTCTCTATCTCTTTCTGTCTACAACATAAATGTCAAAACACAATTACCTTAGATGCGATTTGCAAAAATTATGAAATTACTTTTGCCTCACCTTGTAAAAGAGATTTACTATTTATGTGTTTGTCATTCGATTGGCACTAGTGGTTTGGGCGTAAAAAATATTTTTTTAATATTGCTCAAATTTTTAATACCAAAAAAGCTGAGTAAAAAGATTTTCTATATAACATTACAGCTGCCTAACCGTGACTTTTTGTACTTTAGACGAAGCCATTGTAAAAATAGTTACTCATATTTTGATTTCCAACCGATTTGATAAACAACCGATAGCTTCGTTCGAAACATCGAAACTGGTGGGCTTTAGTCGAAACACAAACCAGAAACCGCACTACAACAGGTCACTAGCACTGACCGCAGTGGCCACAATTCTCTTTGTCTATGTGCCCACCTAATTTTTTGTGTGCCTAGCTTATCGTATTTTAATTGCCCCCTTAACGAGATACGAATCTAAAACCAGATATTATTTTGAAAATAGTTGAGACAAAAATAAAAAATAAGTAAGTACATATTTAAAATGTTTAATTAGTAAATATTTCCAATATAATTCCGAAAAATGTTTATGATTTATAATATCGGCACAAGTGAATTTTTTGAATATTTGACCTCAAATGACTATTTTGCTTATCAGTAAGTTAAAGAAATACGAAAGCACATAATAATATACGAAATTAGATTAATTAGTAGACAATTGCGGCAAATAATGCAAACACACAGGAATGTGTACATTTATTAGTAAGTAGATTAAAATTGATACCCCGAGAGTCCAACTACAGATTCTCAGCTACGACAACCTAAGAATATGAACGAGAAACGGAAACTCACTTGCTGACAACGATGCCGAAGCGGATAAATGTGCCGCTAAATTGCCTGAAGGTGCTTCAATGCCCGTTGTAGTCACCGCATTGCGTCCGTTAACGCTACGTATCACATTCGTATTACCAGCTAAAGAACCACTGCTCGTGACAACCGATGTGGGTGCATAACTAATGGTATCATAAGGACCCGGCCAAGTGTCGTTCTGCACAAAAGGGGGAAAAAATTATATTACAAAATATAAAGTACGATATAAAGTAAAATGTTCATCATAACTAACGAACAGAAGAACATTATTGTACTTAAGTATTTATTTTCTTCTTTCACTTACATGATTGCGATAACTTGGCAACGATGTGTAACGATCGGCGCCTCCAACTGCTGCTGCTACTGCGGAACTGTTACCATTCGCTACACCTCCGCCGCCGCCACCATAATTTGTGGCAATGCGTTGAAATGCAGGCAGCGTTCCTCCACTGCCGCCGCCGCTGCCGCTATTATTACTCTTGGGGGAACCATAGTCGTCGTTACTGATGGAATTTGAACCGGACGCACCAATACCAATGCCACCACCACCACCACCGCCGCCGCCAACACAACTTACACCACTAACAGCGGCCGTCGCAGCAGCTACGGCCGCTGCAGTTGCAGCCGAAATCGCCGAATGGGCGGAGGACGGTGTTGGCGTGGATGGTGACGAGGCAGCTGCGCCTGCGACGACAGCGGCGGCTGCGGCATTAGACTGCATACCATATTGCATACCATTTGCAGCTGATGTTAGCAACGGTCCAGTGAAGACTGAACTGCAATTCGTCAGCGTATAAAGTATGGAAACAATTTTATGAAATGAAAAGAACAAAGAAGAAACGAGCGAGAAGCAAAAATTTCTTGATTAGTTTCTTTTCTTTTTCTTTAAATATTATATAAAATTATTATTTCTTTATATTAATTATATTATAATTAAAAAAGAGAAAGCTTGCCAGATGAATTTCGTTGTGAAATCAATAAAAATTTGTAGTTTTAGCTAAAATTTTGTTGAAATTAAACCAGAATAATAAAACAGGAAAATTACCTATAACAATAGTTTTTCAAATACATGTTGTTGTAGTTGGAGAAAAACATTTTCACCGTTTTTTTTTATTACTTGTCGAGTTGTTGCTATTTTATTTTTTTCACTCAATTGCTTAATTTAATTTTCCGCACTTTTTAAATATTAATTTTACTTGTGAAATATTGTACATATGTATATATTTTCCAGCAGGGAATTAACGAAAGCAATACGTTTACGGTTTTTTGTTGTAGAAAGTGCCAAAGTCCTACCTTGATAAATACAGTAGGTACAAAGTCCGAATTAAAGACAAAGAATCCTCTTTTGAACAGATAAAATAGAGCGTTCTACAACCGTCCTATCCTTCAGGTCCTATCCCCATCTGGTTGTTCATTGAAGTATGAGATCTTCCAATAACGTCTTTCTTATTAGCTTTAGGTTTATATGAAAAACTGAAAAAATTCAAATGTTGGGTTTCTCTTATAAAACATATTATTTTTTTTTGCAACTTAGGGAGCGCTGTAGCATAGTTCATATCAGGACACATGCAAAATCACATATTAGAAAAAATAATTTTTCTACACGGCACCATCTCTTGGCAAGCAATGGCAAACCTGCCAGAGAAAAATTTTCCTAAGAAAAGCATTTCACTTCGCGTTCGGATTCGACCTAAAACTGTAGGCCTTTTCTGCTCATGTACAATTGTAACACGCACAACATGAGTGGATATGAAAAGCTCGGCCTTGGCTCTCCATAGGCTGCTGTGCCATTAAAAGAAAGAAGAAGAAGAAGCAGTTCACATCCTACAAAGAACAAATGCTCTTTAAAATAAAAATCTTCTTATGACACCAAACGTGCTGTACTTGAAATTAATTGAATGAATTATTTATCCCTTTTTAACTTATCGAGAGATTCGTGATCTGTTACAGGGCCTTAGAACTAATGCAGACTGCTTAAAATATACTCACTCTTCATCAAATATGGAGTCTTCTTTTCTCATTACCACAAAGTCACATTGAATCTATATTCAAAAAGATTTAAACAACATGAAAGTCTCGAATAATGGGTCAACCAATAAATCTGAGGTTATCAGAAAAAGTCTCATGAGATACTCAAACTAATCATCTTCAAATTATAGCAATCTACATCCAAGTCGGTTATATGAAATTTTTTAACGATGGTGGTGTCATTTTTTAATAGCAGCTAACCTTAACTTTTTGGTAACTTGCAAAATAGTTTTAAAATTTGGCAAGTTCTGGTAAGGAGAGAAAATTGCTACTTATATTTAAAAAGTTACATGCCAATAAATATCTCATACAATTTAAAAAGAGAAAAAATTCGTCCGAAATCTTTGTATTCGCTAGTGTACGTACGTATTCGTGCCATCATTTCGACATAAAGTTACACATTTTTGGAAAAACGAGAAGAAGCAAATTAACTTTTTAACGATTTGTTTACACTGGTGTCATTTTATATTGTTTTGCTGTGGCGTGGTTGTACAAAGTTGAAGTTGTATCCGTTTTGACACAAGTCTCAAGACCACCAACGAAGTGTGTGGACAAAGCAACCGACTGCCACATAGTCAGACGGATCGGCTGACAAACAGACCGAGAGTTGGACAGCCACTTGCACGGTTCGGTTAAACAACAACAACGACAAAAGTAGAGAATGGAGGGAGTATGGAACACAGAGAAAGGACATTTTACTTAATTAAGTTTTTGCATTTAACTGAATTGACAAATTTCGAATTGAAAACAAAATTCCAACTTATTTATTTTTATGATTATATTTGCATTTAAAGGGGTTTTCAAAAGGAACATAACAATTTTCTATTTAAATAAAACACAGAATAATTGAGATATCGGGCTGAAAATTACTCAAGGTGTAGTACAGATGTTACATTTAATCATGGAACACCAGGAGCACGTTTGAAGCGATCGATTCTTTGGAGCAAATGTTCCACCACTCTTTAACACAATGCCGTAATGTTGGCATTGTTCGCGTTCGATATTGTTCCTGATCTCATCTAACATTTTTGGCTTGTTAGCATAAACTAACGATTTATAACTTAACCCCATAAACATATATCCAACGGCATTAAATCGCATGAGCGAGGTGGCCATTCGACTGGACCATTTCTCGAGATTACACAATTGCCGAACTTGCCCTCCAATAGATCAATTGTTTGACCAGATGTGTGGCAAGTGATGCTATATTGTTGGAACCACATATCCATTCATGTACAAACATAACACGCACAACATGAGTGGATGCGAAAAGCTCGGCCTAGGCCCTCCATGGGCTGTTGTGCCATTAAAAGTAAGTAAGTACACATCACTGACATCAAGTTCATCTGCTTCTGTCCAAAAATAGTCTTCCAACATGAACAACGACGAAAAATATCCGATCCGGCATGAAATACACACCACACGGTCACTTTTTATGGAAGAAATGGAGTTTCTTCCATCCATTTGCCATTAAGCCAAAAATGAGCTTTATCGCCAAAGATGAAAATGAAATTAAGCATTTTCTTCAAACTTTTCCAGAGCCCGATCAGGAGGAGTTTCTGCACTACAAATGATCACGAGGCTTCACTTCATCTTTTCGTGGGTTAATTTGATCTTGTATCGGTATAAGTATGCCAACATCTTTACGCAAAATTCCCAGCAATGTGAACGGCGTGGAATCGACTAATTTGGCCTATTTTGAACTGAAGCATGCGTTGTCATGACACAACGCACAGGAACATTCAATATTGAATATGTTGACTCAAATTTATAAACTACATAAAGCATGTCTGATGTGACGATTATTACGGCCGAAAATTGGAGTAAGCGCTCTTAAAGTTGCGACCGCTGACTCAGAATTTCGATAGTAATTTTGAGTAATTTCCAATAATTTTTTTTTTATGACACAGCAGGCCATGGTTTAGGCCGATCTTATCGCATACACGCATGTTGTGCGTGTTACATTTGTACAAGAATGGAAGTGACCTACAGTTTTATGCCAAATCCGAATGGCAAAATGGAAACCATTCTTAGGCAATTTTTAATTTTGATTTTGCCTGTGCCGAGGTTTGAACCCCGGACACTATGCGTATACGACGGTAACCGCCATGATAAAAGTTTAACAATGCATGAAGTTCCGACATTACCGGATCAAAAAACTTGTAAGGGTGCCTTTGTATTTAAATACAAATTTGCTATGTCCCTATTGAAAACCCCTTTACATACAACTACATACAGACATACATTTGTATACTACTTACATATGTACATACATAAATATGTGTGGTGATCTTTATAATTATGGTCAAAGTAGCCATACTATATATTGTGAATTTCGTAATACAACACTTCACTCCAAATAAACAAATCAATTTTAAAATGCCTTCATATACTCGTATGTAACTTCATTTGAGTCTACTCTAGGTACCTTGGAGCTCGAAGTTCGCGTCTTCATTGATCTTACACTATAGGCAAGTCAGTATACAATATTCAGTAGTCAAATTAAATATTTTTCTAACAATTTCCATTGTACAGTGAAGCGAAGAGAAGATGCTCCTCAATTTGCTTGCTTACGTTCGGCGCGCATACTCTCCATCGTATTTGTATACAAATATAAGTAAATATTGTCACTCCCTTTCCCCATGCTCTTTACTCTGACCTGGTCCACAAAGTTTCTAAATTTGTTATTGGATAAATGAAGGGTAATGATTTTATAGGTACCCTCCCTTTCCTCGTATCGTTCTGTTTATTTCTACTTGTTATTTTTTTTCTTCGTTATTGTTTACTTTATGAATGAATAAATCGAGAAATGAATAAACGTAGGAATTCAAGTTCATAAAGGACGGAACAACAAATATGTTAATATGTATGTAATATGAAACAGTAGCTCAGTTCGTCAATAGTTTATTTATTAATTTAAGTACTAATTTCAGTTTTATTGAACACGTCAAATGCGATAGATTTGTTTTAAAGAATGAAAATAATGAATAGTAAAAAGGGCTGAAATATGTACGAGTATATGTTATTTTGTTGGAATAACAGATTCTTTGAAGTTCTTGATTTTTATACGCGAGGTGAGCAAAAATTCTTGGTGACGAAGATTTTACTTTATACTCTCAACATACTCGTATGTAATATAAATGGAACGGGACTCTCTTTATAGAAAAGTAGTTAAAGGTGTGTGTATATGTGTGTATAGAGAGGCTCTGTTGGGTATTTCCCAGGCGAGGATTCTACTTGCTTGAAATGGATATAATCAAATTGTTCCATATAACAACCATCTAGCAAGTTGGAAATGAGTTTGTGGCTTTTTAACGACGCTAGCGCTACTACTTGGGTTCATGGTTCGAACGAAATTGCAATTCACTTAATAGAAGTCTTAAGTAGTTGGTAAGTCATTAGAAGCTTTACAAAAACATTCGATCTTAAACCTGGTAATATCTTTGAGCAATGAGCCACTGGACCTTATCAGCGTAGTAATTTAAAGCTAACTTAAATATGTGTTATTATTATTATGCAGTTCTTTGAAAACCAATTTTGTATTTCCAATATTCCGCGGGGTATTTCCCGGTAAACAATTTCTACGGGAAATCCCCTTTATTCATAGTATGCAAGTTCTCATAGTACTCATGCGACTTAGTTCAATATAATTTGTGACTTGAACCTCCGTGAACAAAAGTGCCATGGGCCAATATGTTTTGTAATCATGTACGAAAAAACAATCATAATTGCATATACAACAACGTAAAGTGACTGAAAATTAAATCAGAAATTCAACAAATACTTTACTTTACTTACTTACTTTTAATGGCACAACAGCCCATGGAGGGCCTAGGCCGAGCTTTTTCGCATCCACTCATGTTGTGCGTGTTATATTTGTACATGAATGGAAGGGACCTACAGTTTAATGCCGAATCCGAACGGCGAAGTGAAAAGCTTTTCATAGCAATTTTTACTCTTGTAGGTTTGCCATTGCCTGCCAAGAGGTGGTGCCGTGTAGAAAAATTATTTTTTCTACTTTTTTTTTTTTTTTTTGATTTTGCCTGTGCCGAGATTCGAACCCCGGACATTCTGCGTAGCAGCCCAACACACTACTACTACGCCACAGCGACCACGAAATTCAACAAATATGTTTGGAAAATACATCTGTCTGTCTCTCTTGTAACGCCGAAGTTCATAAGTTAACCCCACAATCCACAGCTCTAGTGATGCATCTTACGTATCTCGAATTGTCGACAATATAATAAAAAAAAACAGTTACAGTGTCGGACAATGAAAAAGCAACACCTTGCACTATAAAACTTCCATTGATTTTTTTTTATCGAACTGCTTGTGGTAAACAATTTTTATAGAGAAGAAAATGGTATGGTATACACTTTATAAATTTCTAGGTGGCAACACTACATTTAAATATTTTTTGGGGATTCCCAAACAAAAAAGTTGAAGCAAAGTATTCGAAGGCGGACAACAAAATAAGAACAGCAGACGAAAAAATTTATATTTTAAAAAGAAAACTTAAATTTGTTTATAATTTGTACTGGTAAGCATTTAAATGGTAGCATTGACGGTAACTTAACAAATTAAATATAAACTATTCCGTAATATCACAGCAAAAGGGGTCGAGCAAAGCACTGTAGCAAGAAGGAGCGTGATTTGGTGAAAAAACTGCGAAATGAAGGACAAAGCATCCGCCAAATAGCTAGAACTATTAGCAGATCCTCGACATTTGTCTACCAATCTTTATTACCTCAAAAATTTCATTGCAAGAGAGGTAGGCCCCGCAAAACTACAAGTGCAGATGACAATTGCATACAAATTTTGGCGATACGCAATCCATTTAAGGCAGCTGCCGCAATTAGAGAGCAGACAGGGGTTCAAATTTGTGCTCGATCAATAAGGACACGTTTGGTGGCAAAAAAAAAATGTATGGGAGAACAGCACGAAAAGCACCAATGTTGACACAAAGACATCGAAAGTGTCCCATAGAGTTCGCTGAAGCGCACATTGAGTTCGATGGTTCAATTTATGCAAAAAAATGGCCTAACGTATTATGGACAGACGAAAACAAGGTGAATCTTGTTGGAAGTGATGGCAAACGTTGGATTAGACACCCGAAAAAATGCAGAATTGAGCCAAAAATATACTAGGAATACGTTTAAGCACGGAGATGGAAGCATCATGGTATGGGGATGCTTCTCTTGGTATGGTGTGGGCCCTCTGTATTGGATAAAAGAAACGATGGGCAGATTTCTTTACGTAAACATCCTTCAGGAGGTGATGCTTCCTTATGCTGAATGGGAAATGCCCCTAAAATAGCAAATGCAACAGGATAACGACCCAAAGCACACATCAATCCGTGCGAGAGATTGGTTTTCCCATAATGGAATTTCCGTTATGACCTGGCCTTCACAATCTCCTGACCTTAATCCAATCGATAACTTGTGGAATATTGTCAAAAAGAAGATTGTCAGTACCAGAGCTAAAAACAAAGACGAATTGTGGCAAAGCATTCAAAGAGCGTGGTATTCCATTCCATACCCCAGGCTACTTGCGTGTCTCTGGTGGAATCAATGCCTAGAAGGTGTAAGGCGGTTACAATTAACAAAGGCTACTCCACAAAATATTAGCATTAGTGAAAAATTTGAGTCAATATTTTATAATTTTTTTTTTTTTTAATTAAAGTATTCTTTTTGCTTTGTCCTTTTGAAATGTGATTTTATGTATAACTTTAAAATTTCATTTTTTACACTGAATTGATTTTGTTTTTGTTTTAAGGAAAAATTAAACTAATGGAATAAATGAATAAAAGTAAATACCTTTTAAGTTTATCATAAGCCTAGAGAAACATTTTTTTAAGGTTTTTGGTTTCAGAACAAGGTGATCTTATTTATTGTCCGACACTGTATGTGAACCTCCTGTTAAAATGCCCCGCCGTTCAAACATTACTGTAACAGAAAAGCAAAATTCGCAAAGCTCTTTGAGTAAAATGAAATCGCAATTCAGCAAAAACGGCAGTAGCAATTGCATGGACGATGGATCAAGTTTGAATAAGATATGGGTCAATGATCTGAAAACTGCTGTTTCAAATGAAAAAAATTGGACGGTGAAAATATATCTACTAACAAAGTTACGACTTGATTGGGGGACTAAGCTAATCCAAAAAGAATTTTGCGTTTCTCGTAGAACCGCGTCCGTAGCGAAAAATTAAGGGTGCACCGAAACAACGATACGAAATAGTGGTGATGTACATTGAAAATAGTCGTCCAGTTGTGTTAACTCAACGTGCATATCGTCGAAAATATCGTGGCCAACAAGCACCGTCTGACAACACTAATCGTCGTTTGATGTCGAATTTTGTTGAGCACTGGACAGTGGAATATCGTCGGTCGACAAGCTCTTCATCAACACCCAACACATTCCAATGAACTGGTTGAAGCGGTACGAGAGAGAGTGTTGCCAATAACCCACATGTGTCGTATCGTCACCGCGTTCAGCATTTTGGCGTCAGTGGAACCACCTTGCGGTGCATTTTGAAGGATGATTAGCTTTTGTTTCCGAATAAAGCGCAATTGGCTCAAAGAATATTGTTCACGTCACTTGGAATATGGCCAAACAGTCGCTCGAATGGTGACATTGACTGGCCACCAAGATCCTCAGATTTGACCCCTCCGGACTTCTTTTTGTGGGGTTACTTGAAAAGCAAGATGTACGCCAACAAGCCTCAGACCATTGACGAGCTCAAGGTAAACATTCGTACCGAATTCATCGCTTTACCGTTCGATATGCCGGAAATAGCGATTTTTTTTAAGCTATTCAATATTCCCATACCGACGTTAAAGATGCCGCACCCTGTACTAAAACAGTCTAAGAAATTATTACACTAAAATAATCTATGTATAAATAGTGCCAGATCGAAAAAAATGATATACTGTGCCATTTTTATCGAGTAGTTTTAGTAGATGTCCAGGGCAGAATGGCACATTGTGGTACCAGATGGTAATTCCTACACTGGATAGCAAGCCAGCGAGCGCACTACCAATATCTAATTCTTAGTCCAACACGTATTAGAATTATTTATTTATAACAGCTTCAACAATACAATTTGGTATTTAAACCAAATATTCTAAAATCAAACCCCAATTCAGCACTCTCTTAAATTTCGGTTAGTCATATATTCGTATGTAGTCCATAAAAGATTAACATTTAAACACAAATTGTTAATCGTGTAGTGTACAATATTTATATCCTATTTCACGTGATGCTGTAATTTCGAAGGTGTTGTGCCTGGCATAACAACAGGCCGAAATAAGGTGTAAATGTGTTTTAACAGTAGCTCGCAGTAAGTTGATATAACTGAAAATTAGCAGGTTTTTAAAACAGCCTTGCATTAACAAAACTGTAGGTCCACATGAGCGGATGCGAAAAGCTTGGCGTTTGGCGCTACATGTGGTCATAGTCGACACTGATAAACTGAAGTTCATTGTGGTAAAGGCATAACACTTGCCACAATGGCTGTCTATCCCTTTATCGGTGTCCTGTGTGATTGCATTCTCTCTCTTATTCTCCCTCCTTCTTTCTCCCACCTATCAATCTTCCTTCCATTCAACGCCATGCTCTGCGGGGTACACCGTGAGTGTTGAATGTAACAATAAACAAAAAACAAAAAAAAAACCTGTAGTACTTGGACAAACGCAACGACATTACTCCACTGCACTTAAAGCCACGCGACAACGAGAATAGTGCTGATAGATGTGGGAGGAAAAGATTATTATTATTTATTATATAATACTA
This sequence comes from Palloptera scutellata, assembly GCA_958295655.1. NCBI lineage: Eukaryota > Metazoa > Arthropoda > Insecta > Diptera > Pallopteridae > Palloptera > Palloptera scutellata. The sequence continues at coordinate 65,767,036 of OY282450.1, forward strand.
GAAATTTGATGAGTGACTCCAAGTTGCTCGTTTCTAAAAGTTAAACCGATTTTTATTTTGTGGCAAAACCGTGACCTCTGAACACCTTATTCAAAAATTATGACGTTGCAGTTTAATTCACCATGGGGGGTCATGATGACTCATGGAATTGTCCTTTTTCAAAATATCGTATTTTTGTTGAAGTAAGTTCATAAAAATTAAATGATTAGGTATTTTTTTAATTATTTTTTTCTTTATGACAGTTTATTTACAGTTATGACACAAATTAAGCATAGTTCTACAAAATGTTTCTATACTTTGTTTTGTTTTGTTTTATTGTTTTGCTTTATTTTCTTCACAAAAGATTTACACATAACCGTCGAAGTCGGACGCGACTGTCACCGCGCACGCGTGCTTGCATAATGAAGCTGCAACTTTAAACAAACAAAAATCTTATGGCAAAAAATAAAAACTTAACAAAAACAAAAGTGCAAAAGTGACGGAGTGCCGAATCAACAAGAAAGAAATAATAACAACAATTATTGGTACTGAACTGGCAAGATGTCGATCAAAAACTGCACTAAGTCAAGTGAACATAGAAAAAACTCAAGAGGTGCATATATTGAAGAAATGCAAAAAAACAATATTTTAAACCGAACTCGATTGGATGAAGCTAAAGAAGAGACGAATGCACGCGCGTGATATGCAAAGCTTAAAATCAAATTTCAAAATCTACAAAAAAGCAACAAGAGTCACATCGAAAGTGCATGCCAACCAGCAATACATACCTACCAGTCCAGCAGCAACCAACAACAAAAACCGTGATAACAATAGACCAGCTAGAAATTCTTATACTTTCGACTTGATGTAATTGCACTTGCTACTTGCTGAAAGCGAATAATATTGATTAGGGTGTATGGAAAAATAATTGGAATTACCAATTACCAATCTGTGCAATTTCGGTGGAAGCTCATAAGGAAACTATAAGCTCCAATTACATGTATAATTTTACATAGGAAAATAGTGTTTAAAAATAATTAGATTTTACATACATACTACATACATACATATGTATGGTACATAATCTATAGATCTTCTTTCAAAATCTTCAAAAGTAAAATCCCACGATTATAATAGACACTATGAGGTTTTGGGAAATATTAAAAATTATTTATTGCAAGAATGTAACATGCATGCAATTCTGAAGTTTAATAAACCACTTAGGTTCCAATAAAGATTAGCGTAACTGTGGCAACTGCCCTAAGTATGAATGCCCTATAATAGGACAGCCAACCTAATCTAAGTGGTTTACAGAAAAAGTTTCTGCACTACTTAAGTTGCACTACAAGTTAACTACTCAAGGACTACATGATTATAAAATATACATACATAGTCGTATAGGAGAAATAACAATTCATATAAAGTTCTGTGCTTCAGACAATCCAATGAAAGAAATACGTCTTAACCCTTTCAGCCGGAAAGGGGTTCACTTTGATATGCCATAAAATCTGTGTTAAGCTAATTTAGCTAATTACACTTTTACATTATGTTTTGTTAAGTCTTCTTCATGTTTGCTGATTGCCGAACAATTGAAATATAAACATATATAGGTAAACATTATGCATTGGTTTTCAAATCTAGTAAAAATTAAAAAGTAAAAGTGTGTTGCAAAATCTTTTGGAAAGAAATGCTGAAAGTAATTATTTTTTAATCAAATATGTTGGATAAACATAAGAGGATATTAAAATGAATAAATTTAAGAAAAAGGGTTATCTAGTTTTTCTCTATAACTATAATTTTTCTCCGTTGGAAGGACCAGGTACAAGGAGACCTGACTCCACTTGGCCTTACCAACTGGCATCAGCGCGCGCATAGCAAAGGACTAGAGAAGTTTTTTAGAGGCTGCCAAGACCGATCATCGGTTGTCGTACCAACTAAGTACAAGAATATGTAGTATGTAAAAGTGTCAAATTTGGTGTGATGCATGTGGAAGTTCTAAGAAACCATAATTTTAGCATACAAATTTTGTATCGAGCTCTATGCAAATTCGTGGTCGAAAGTGTTAAATTATTCATTAATTATTGATTCAATTATTTTTATAGTTTCCACTACAACCTAAACTGCAGTGATGGTGTGTGTCTGTGTTCACTGTACGGTGAGGCACTTCTACTTCAGGTATTTGGTACGTGTGCTGGAAATTATCTCATCGCTACACAACAAAATGAAAAACAACAAATGTTAAGATAATTGTCTTTTGGTATTAATATTTTTTTAAATTTTTGTTGTTGCTTCCGAAGAAGAACAACGCAAATGTAAATAATTATAACAATTTTCTGATTTCGTATATTTGAAACGTACAATTCCGTATGAAAAAACTCCAGTATATTACGAGAGCCATTTCGGTATTTTTGTATATAGGAAGTTGGAATAGCAAATGGTTATTTATTGCTGTTTGGTATCGAATTTTAAACAAGAATATTTGCAACAACAAAATATATAAATAAAACAAAACAACAAAAAAAACATAACAAATTTATATGCATACATACAAATTGCATACATATTTTGTTTTTATTTTTGTTATTATGGTTTTGTAAACCCAGAAGTGCAGGTGAGTATTTTTATTAATATTTATTTTTGTTTTTTTTCCAACTTATTTTTCTTTACATCTTACGAATATGTACGTAGTATGTTTGTATGTATGTAGTATGTAGATAAGTGTGTGCATAAGTATTAACTTTTGCTGTTGTGTTTAGAAAATCTGCAAAAAGTCACATACACTTTCAGTCCGTTTCTTTTTAGATGAAACTTTTTGGTGCTTTACTTTGGCGCGCACGCAAACAATTCAAGTTTCGTGTTTGCATCTTGTCGATGCAGTGCATACGAGTACACTGCTGTGCAAAATATTTGCAACTAATGTAATATTTAAATTACTTACATTATTTTAACTTGTCTTCTTAATGAAGTTCAGAGCATACACATATTTCCCAAGTTAACATTTCTTTGTTAATGTCATTTACATATATTAAATGTAGATACAATGCAAGACTTTAAATATTTGGAGTTACAAATGTCATGCACAGCATTGTTTATAGTAGCTAAGGAAAATGTTAATAAAAATTTGATGCCTTTTTTATGAGGTGTTTCTATGCGGGTTCTGAAACAACAAAAAATGCAAAAATCAAGCACTGCGAAGCCATAAGTGGGTGACATATTAACATATATTTGGTTCCAAAGCTAACTAATCGAAAAACGATCTGTCAAATGAATCAGTGTTATCGTCCCGTTTCAGATTTAACATCGTGACAACCTTATTTTTTTTACAAAATTTTGTATCTTGTCTTAACTTCTCACTTTTAACATAGAAGTAATAAAGTAAGTATATTAAAATGTCCACTTCTGTAGTTAGGCACAATGAGTGAACTGCTTCAAGTCTATTGCACCACCAGTTAGAGCTTAATTGTAAGCAAACCTCATATAGAAACTTCATCTTTCAATTAGGACTATGGATCTAAGAAAATGATGATTCGCGTGGATGCCCAGGATGGCCATACAGGGGACCATTGCAAATCCAATTGAACAGCATATTTTTGAGAGGAGGTGGTAAATAGAAGATGGATGACATTTTTGTTTGTTTATAAGTTTTACTAACTCTAATCAGGAGTAATTTAATAATTTGAAATCTAAGCTCAAAAATAGATTCCTTCGCTTAAGTATCACTGGTACACAACATTTCAACCAATTGGGTCAATCCATATACAGAAAAACAGAAAATTCAACTTCTCTCAAATTTTACTGACTATTGCTTCGGCGCCCCCTGGAAACAAATTTTGAGATCATTAGTAATTCAATTAAACAAAATTTCAACAATATCGGACGTAACATGGCAATCATTTTCATCGACGAATAATACGGTCCAATCACATCTCCGGCTTGAAATCCACACCAAACGGTCACGTTTTGTGGAACTAAAGGGTTTTCCAATAGGGACATAACAATTTCAAATAATACAAACGCACCCTTACAGTTTCTGTTTTTTTTTTTTTTTTTTTGTTTTGGCTATGTGAAATTTTTATTCAAGGTTTACATTTTATAATGGTGGACATTCGCGCAACGTTCCGAAATTATTAAAAATTACTTCTGAAATTTTGAGTCGGCGGTGGTCGCCACTTTAAGTTTGAAGAAAATCGTGAATTTCATAGAAAAATCATATTCAGAGGGAGCTAATTTTTGGCTTAATAGCTTTATCAATAAGCTAAATATGTGGTATTGGACAGCAGCGAAGCCGCATGTGCTGCAAGAGACTCTACTGAATCTACAAAAAGTGACCGTTCCGTGTGGATTTCATGCCGGAGATGTGATTGGAGCGTATTATTCGTTGATGAAAATGATCGCCATGTTACGGTCAATGGAGTTCGCTGTAGTGCTTTGTTGGAAAATAATTTTTGGGCAGAATTGGATGAACCTGACATCAGTGATATGTAGTTCTAACAAATAATTGATCTAATCGCTCATGCGATTTATGGCCATTGAATTTCTTATTATGGGATTAGGTTAAGTCGTTGGGCAATTCCAACAAGCTAACCACGTTAGAGGAGCTCAGGAACGTAGAGGCCAATAACGAACGCGAAAGTGCCACCAAAAAATTAGCCCAAAGAATCGATGGCTGCAAACGTGCTCACTGTGGTTCATAATTAAATATAACACCTGGCATAAATTTCAGCCCGAAATCTCAATTACTCTCTGTTTGATTTAAATACAAAACTGGGGAGCAAATGTAAAATCCAATACTACGCGGTATGCACTAGAAGTAGAAAAAGGTATTTGGGGCATATACTTAGTTTGAAAATCATAAACTTAGAACCGAAATATCTCAGTGAGATTGGCCTCTACGATAATTTAGCTTACCATAGTTCTGGCTCCTACTGAGAGTACAATATTAGACCGTCGCAGTATTTCAATATTTTACACTTATCACAATCAGTCAATGAAAAGTTTTATGTCCCAAATATCTTTCCAATGGTGCCATACCCCATATAGAAAAGTTGTCATAATGAGAATTGGCTGCCATTTTATTAGAAGTGAAAAAATTGGACTCTGTTTTCACGCAAAGTTTATTTGAAAGTGTAAAATTGATATATGATATAAATATGAAAAGCTTTTTACTTTGCCGCTCGGATTCGGCATAAAGCTATAGGTCTCTTCCATTCATATACAAATATAACACCCACAACGTGAGTGGGTGCGAAAAGCTTGGCCTATGCCCTCCATGGGCTGTTGTGCCATTAAGAGAAGAAAACGAAAATAAATTAAAATTACTAACATTAGTTAAGAAAAGGAAATCAGTGAAAGGACCACCTCCTGAGTCGGTTCACTTTTCTGCTCGTTTTACTGCATTTTGGCTGCAAATTGGTCATTTGGAGGTGTATATCGCTTTTATTGCTTGTTGTCAACTAATTCTCTATCTGTCTACAACGACATTTGATGCCGTTTGCAAAAATTATAGCACATTCACATTATTCATTACATTTGCCCCACCTTGAATATTCCTGCTGCGAGTGAGTACGTTTTCCGGTGTCCAATTTTCCAACAACGGAAAGCGTCCTATAGCTAAAATTTGTACCATATGCGTTCTGCCAGTTTACAATGCTCTGGAATTGTTCTCCCTTCACGGGATTAGTTTACTTATTTATTAACTTTATTTTTACTTAACTTGAGACAAAGATCTGCTCGTTTGAGGTAAAGGTAAACAATGGGGTTAATTACTGCCCTTTTATACGATAAATATTTACTATTTATTAGAAAAATCTTTTGTATAGAAAAATAGGATACATGCACGAAAATTTCTTTACCCTTTATTCTGTATATGCTCGGCAGTGAATTGCCTAGTATTATGTGGCGGAAAATAAGCTTTAGACCTAATTGTACATACGTGGCAAAAAATGAGGAAAAATTTTTGAAGTTTGAGTACATTAAACACTTGAAAAATCTAATACTTATTCTTAAAATGAAGCAAATATGATTTTGGAATATAGTATACTCGTTCTATCTTCAAGATACCGATATTGCACGTAAATTAATAGAACTAGGTTAGATGAGAGTGGGTGTCCTATAATAGGACATACTCGTACTTTACTAGCTATTGTATATAAGTACATAAGTAATAATCTAAAATGTAGCTTGCACTTTGATACGATTATATAGGTACTCAAAAGTGAATAAAAAATACAGACATACTTATTTAAGTAGAACATATATGTATGTATGTATACCTCCTATGTACATAAATACATAAGTTTGTACTGCTTGTACTGTGCACTTTTTTTGTGTTTGTGTAAATACCTAATTTTGTATGTAATTTCACCTTCTGTAATAAACAAAAAATAAAATACAATACAAAAAAAACAATAATGCACCTTCGTATTATTCATTATGCAAAACACGTTTCTAATTAAAATAGCAACAACAAATACGTTCAAATAAAATTTAACAAAAAACACATCAAGTGTGAATTACCGCAAACAGTTAGCAGTACATATGTACATACACAGGGACAAAAGCGGGTAGAAGAAAGATATACATACATATAGTATGCATATATGTATGTATGTATAACTAAGTATGGAAGTACCTAATTCAACATATTCGTAGGTATTTGTGCGGGCGTTTAAAAGTATTCAAACATACACTCCTGGACAAAATAATAGTTGTGAAACAAAAATTTTTAAGATGAACGAAAAAAATTAATTGGCATGGTCTACAATCAAAAGTTTGGTGGCACTGTTTTGGAATGAAATGGGGGAATCCCCGCAACAAAAGTTCTTCTCGATAAATATGGCGGCTTCTTTATTTGTTCAACCTTCAATTTGATCTGGACAATTAAATAAGTAGGTGTGTTTTGGTAAAAATTGAAAGTGAGTAAATTTAAAGCGTTATTTAGTTCCAGAAGGTAATATTTCGAAGAAAGTGAACTAAATAAAGGTTTAATTATAATTTTTACTAGTATTAGATGGGTCGTGGAGTTCATTGCAGTAGAGAGGAGAGAAGACTTGTTCGTTAGCTCCGAAACAAAGGAAAAACATACAAATTCATTGCCAGATCGATGGAACGGTCTCAGAATTTCGTTACAAATGCCCTCAAGCCAGAAAAAGCTATTGAAACGCGTGGAGCGTTTCATTAGTGACCGACGATCGCATCGTTACATTCGCTAAACGCAACCCGTTCAAGTTGCCCAGAACAATTGCAAGCGAAATTGGGAATGTTGTATCATCACGAACCGTTCCAAGACGATTAGTAAGCGCAAATCTACCCTGTAAAATTGCTCGCAAAGTTCCTCTGCTTAGAACTGCAAATTTGAAGAAGAGGAAAAATTTTGCATTAGTTCATAAAACGTGGTGCGGTTCACAGGCAGAAAAATAATTGCGCAATATTCTCTGGAGCGATGAAACAAAAATAAATTGGTTTGGTAACGATGCGGAAAGAAACGATCGTCGCCCAAAAGGCAAAGAATTCGGCGTCCGGTTCATAAAGAAAACAGTGAAGCACGGAGGAGCAGCTTAATGGTATGAGGCTGTTTTTCTTGGCAAGCTATTAGTCCGATACATCAAATTAATGGCGTTATGGATAGATTCGTGTATAAGGATTTGTTGGAAACGGTAATGTTACCATATGCTGAGGATAATATGTATGCCGCTTCTGTGGAAATTTCAGCAGGACAATGATCCTAAACATTCATCGCGAGTTGTCAAAGCATGGTTCCAAGAGCATAATGTAGACGTCCTTGAGTGGCGCCAAGTCAATCCCCAGATCTTAATCCTATTAAGAACCTCTGGGGAGAACTTAAACGCCAAAACAAACGCAGGGAAAATGTTCAAAAAATTTGGTACAACATTCCTGTAAAAACTGGTCGGAAGTTGATATCGTCAATGCCTAGAAGAATGTAAAAAGCTATCAAGAATAATGGTGGATATTCTCGTTATTAATGCGTTCTTACTAATTCAGTAAAATACGGGACCATAACTAGCAAATTTTTCAATATTTATTCCTAAGTTTTTTGTGCACACCCAGTATTCTGTCCAATCGAAAATCTGTGTATTTTATGAATTAACCAAAATTTAAATTATTTATTTTTTAGAGTTTTTAAAACCTTTTAAGTTTTGTTATGACGCTGAAGTATGTTTATGTTGAAAACTAATTTATCTTTTGAAAGATAATAAAAAATATATGAAAGCCAACCTTTTTTGAAAAAAAAATATTATTTTGTCCATGTGTGTACATACTCGTATCATGAACAGTTTCAACTGAATACCCCCTAAAGTGACGTTGCTCCGCAGCCGGTACCGGTGCCGGCGACGTTAATGACGATCTCAAGCATGTAATTAAAAGTGCGCAAATAGTTTCAAATTTCCCCTGGAAAGAAACAAACAAGCTCAATTTAGATCTCAACTCTAAATTAAACTAACCGAAAAGGTAACACCAACACCAACACCAACACAAACAATAAAATCCCCTTACTAAGCAAAAGTGTGGTGGTGGAATCGTTCGTTCATTTTAACTTATTTGTATTCGTACTACTTATGTGCATTACCCGCAATTGAAATTATTGTGGTTGACAAAAGAAACAAACTATAATTTTTTTTTATTTATTGAAATTTTCTTAACTTTAGTTATTATAATTGCATTGAACTCGAATTTTAAAGACAAACACACAAACATTTATACATATATACATAATTGCGTATAAAATTGTCTGTATGCAAAAACGTGCATTTTATACATTTTGTTGTAAAAAGTTGTCAGAGTTCACCCTTGCCTTTGACTGCATCTGCTAGGCCACGCTTGAGCTTAGAATTTTTTTGGTACGTGTCTCTGGGAAAAACAGAGCACTTGCGAGCATTATTAGCTCAAATATAGCAATTGGGGGTGATGGTAACCAGCATTTTATTTCTGAGCTTTTTAGCAAATTTTTCGTATTTGTGATGTTAGAAATATTGAGGGCGACCCCAATAAAAAGTGAAGCAAGAATATCCAATGTAATGTAAATTAAATAAGCGAGGATGAGTCCTCGGTAGTTTATTGTTTGCTGTGTGATGAGATGATGTTGCGCATTTTTTAAGTGAAACTTATATACGCGGGGTAAGGTAGGTAGGGTAAGAATGATTGAAGCGTGGAGAGAGCGAAAGAAAATTCCGTCGCGAAATCCTTTAAACGCTAAACAGAATAGAAATATAGTAGAATATGCCCCTCTTTATAGAAGTGTACGTGTATGGATTTGTGTTTCGAGAAGCAGTGGAATGGTGAGACGGAGCAGATGTAGAGAGAAGATTGAGAGAAAGTGCATACATAAAAGCTCTAAAGCCGGCCATACACTATACAACTTGTCGTTCGACCTGTCGCTCGACGAGGTAGGACACACACAATACGATTTTTCATTATATTTTTGCACAATTTTCATTTTACGCTTGGGTTTCACAGCGTGTAGAGCAAAATAAACGATGTTTTTAGCGCTTTTCCTTATGAGCGAAATGCTAGAAGAAGAAGAAATTTGCAATGATACCAAACAAAAAAAAAGAAAACGGAATAAAAATAAACAAAAGCAGTGGTTTCAAAAAGGAGAATTTTCCAATGCATAATTGCTGCGAACACAGAATTGAACTGAACAAAAAGATGGTGCTTTCTTGATCAAGTACTTACTTACTTACTTAACTGGCACTACAACCGATGATCGGTCTTGGCCGCCTCTATAAAGCTAAGCGCGCGCTGGCGCCAGTTGATAAGGCCAAGTGCAGTCAGGTTGCCCTGTACCTGGTCTTTCCAACGGAGATTAGGATGTCCTCTTCTGCGAGTTCCTCCATCGTGGTTCGAATAAAACATCGTATCCATCTTATTCGATACACGTCGTCCACGCATATTGTATCATAGATCTTACGGAGTATCTTTCTCTCGAACGCTCCTAACAGCCTCTCATCATTGATGGTCAATGTTCACGTCTCTGCGCCATACATTAGGACGGAAAGGATGAGGGACTTATAGAGCGTTATTTTCGTCGGTCGAGAGAGGGCTCTACTTCTCAATTGCCTACTGAGCCCGTAGTTACACCTGTTGCCAAGAGATAGTCTCCGCTTGATCTCAAGGCTGACATTATTGTTGGTGTTTATGCTGGATCCTAGATATACGAAATCCTTGACGACTTCAAAAGTATAATTGTCAACAGTGACATTTTGTTTGTTGACACAAGGTATTTCGTTTTGTCCTCGTTCACCACTAGACCCACTCGACGAGACTCCCTTTCTAGGTTGGAGAATGCTGCACTGACTGCTCGAGCTTTTTTGCCAATGATGTCAATATCATCAGCGTATGTTAGCAGCATGACACTCTTGTGGAAGATAGTGCCAGAGATATCGATGTTCGCAGCTCGAATTATTTTCCCCACCATAAGATTAAAGAAGTCACACGATAGGGAGTCAACTTGTCTGAAACCTCCTTTGGTATCAAATGGCGCGGAGGGGTCAATCCCATTTTTCACTACGCTGGTGGTGTTGGTCAGTGTCATTTTGCAAAGACGAATGAGCTTTGTTGGGGTAACAAAATCAGACATTGCGGCGTACAAGTGATACCTAATCGTGCTGTCGAAGGCGGCTTAATAATCTATGAATAGATTGTGGGTGTCGATCTGTTTTTCTCGGGTCTTTTCTAGGATTTGGCGTAATGTGAATATCTGGTCGATGGTGGATTTACCAGGCCTGAAGCCACACGATAAGATGCAAAAAAGTGACGATTTGCTTCAATCTTTCGCACAGTACGCTCGATAGAATCTTATATGCAATATTAAGAAGGCTTATCCCACGGTAGTTGGCGCAAGATCGTGGAATCACCTTTCTCATAGATTGGGCAGATTACGTTGAGGTTCCAATCACTTGGTCAGCCGACCATATTCTGCATATTCTTCGCCTCCGGTCTTAAACAGCTCAGCAGGCAGGCCATCTGCACCTGCAGTCTTATCGTTTTACAGCCGAGCAATGGCTGTTAAGACCTCCTCATAGTCGGGCGGCGGTACTTCAACGCCGTCAGTGATTGGGTTTCCGGAGTAGATTCCGCAGTGGTGGGATTATTGCCATCATCGCCATTAAGTAGCTGCGAAAAGTGCTTCCTCCATAATCTCATTATGCCCTGAACATCTGTCAGCAGATTTCCGTCTTCATCCTTGCAGGAAGAGACCCCGGTCTTCAAACCATCAGTCAGGCGTGTTATTCTTTCAAAGAATTTTCGTACCTCGTTCCTGTCGCGCAACAATTCGAAAAGACGTTTCGCCTCAATCCTCTGTATCGCTCCTTAGCAGCTCGCAGGGTGGCTTTGTAAATAGCGTTTTTCGCTTCAGTAGCATCGCGACACTCTTGGTCGTACCACATATTTCTCCGTCGACGGAGATAAAGTATTTCCACCGTCGCCCTATTTGCTGCTTTTTTTTACTTTTAACAATTTGTCGTATGTTCTGCGACGGACGTTACTGTTTGATTTTTTGTCTGACTTTTCGTGTCCTAAAGTAACAATAGATATCTAAATTTCTTAAAAAAAAAAACAAATTAATTTTCCTCATCAGTCATTTTTTTTTTAATTTTGGAACATACGCAATTATGTTATTGATGCCATCAACAAAAATCCACAAACAAAACGGAAAACAATAATATTGCCATATATTTGGTTTTCATCCGTACTAAACAACAGATGAAAGTGAATGGCTTTCTGTGCAACTTGATATTTATCAATCGGCAAACCCACACACCATGCAATTTCTTAAACGATTCGACCAAGTCGATCGACAAGTTGTAAAGTGTATGGCCACAACAAGGACGTTTGACTTTCTTAGTGTGCCGCAAATACACGTTTTCATTTATTTTTTGCATTTTCCAGAGGCAATATCTTATGAATGAACGTAGAAAGTTTCTAAAATAGAAAATGTACTGTGATACCGCTTTTTAACTTTTTGTAAACTGTAATAGCGTGCGCTCGTACTTAAGCATTTCCTGCCTTCCTTTCCTAATCAACACAATGCTTCGGATTTATAAGGTCATCCATCGCCTTTGTGTTGTTTGGTACGAAGAAAAATATGTTTTGATAATATAGTATGGGTACACGAACAAAAATTTCTAAGATTTTTATATCATTGACATAAGTATGTTTCACTATGTCAAGTAGAATAAGAAAAATTCGCGGAATGGAGTTGGATAAGAGGGCGTGGCACCTGCCATACAACTGAACTGAAATATTATAAAATTCATATGAAAATAACTTCTTTACTACATATGACGCGCTCAGACCAAAAAAGACTCATACATATACAGGGTGTTCTTTTAGAAGTGTGGTTTTCAAGTAGAAATAAAATGCATATAATTTAATGTTATGGCCAAGAATTTAGCTTTATTATAAAGATAAGGATTTGCCATTATGTTTTAAAAACAATTTCGGGCTAGTGGCCGCCGCGGCTGGTTCGAATAAATTCCAGCCGAGAGGCCCGGCCCTATTTTCGACCACTTTTTGCAGCAATTGGGGCCGTATGTTAGTAATAACGCGCCGAATATTCTCTTCCAAGGCGTCAATCGTCTCGGGCTTATATGCGTAGGCAAGTGACTTCACATAACCCCACAAAAAATAGTCCAGCGGTGTTAAATCGCACGATCTTGGAGGCCACGCCACAGTCCCACGACGCGAGATCATGCGCTCACCAAAAGTTTCCTTCAATAAATTGATTGTTTCGTTGGCTCTATAGCACCAAAGTACACTCGAAAAAATTAATGGGACCTCTGCCCATAGAGTACACCAAACAGTGACTTTTTGAAGATGTAACTTCGTCTCAACAATGGCTTGTGAATTATGATCACTCAAAATGCGACAATTTTGCTTATTAACGTACCCATTCATCCAAAAGTGAGCTGCATCGCTGAACGAAATTTTCTTGTAAAAATCGGGATCGGTGGCCATCTCGTTTTGGTAATAAATTTTAACGATTTGCAAACGTTGTTCATGAGTAAGTCTATTCATTATGGAATGGCAAACCAAACTGAGCATAAATCAAGTGACAGCTGTCAAAAAGACCAACTCCGAAAAAAGTATGGCCAGATTGAAAACCAAACTTCTAAAAAAAACACCCTTTACACATAACGCGCTCAGAACAAAAAAAAACAAATATTTTCTGTAGCAAAAACGAACCTTTGCTGTAGCGTGTGTGTTAATTTTGCATGTGTGCGTAAGTTTACGATTTTCGTGCGTGCTCGGTTCTAATGCTGTATTCGGAAAAATATTGACATTTGCTCGTTTTTATTTGTGAACGCAAATTCTTGTTGAATTTTCAGTAATTTTACTATTTTTAGTCGTGTTTTTGTTAAAACATATATGAATGGAAGGGACCTACAGTTTAATGCCGAATCCGAACGGCGAATTGAAAAGCTTTTCATAGCAATTTTTACTCTTGTAGGTTTGCCATTGCCTGCCAAGAGGTGGTGCCGTGTAGAAAAATTATTTTTTCTACTTTTTGATTTTGCCTGTGCCGAGATTCGAACCCCGGACACTCTGCGTAGCAGTCCAACGCATTACCACTACGCCACAGCGACCACTTCAACTCTAGTAAATCTGCTATATGTATTAAGTTAAATAAAATAGCTTTTAAAATTAAATAATATATTTTTAAAAATAAACTTCATCATCGCTTCCATCACTTACAGTGTCAATATAGTCAATATCTGAAATGTTATCAAATTTAAAATTTTTAAAGAATGGTCCACTCTCTATCAATATGAAGCTTATTAACTATACGAGGTCCAAATATTTAGCTTTTGTTATCGTTTTCCCATCTGGAAACAAACATGGCCAGTCTAGCGTCCTAAATTGGTCTTCAGTCTGTACGTTTTCTGTGTTTGCATTCTGTTCATCCCTTAAAACACGCACGAAGATCAAAAACACACGCTGCAGCGAAGGTTCGGTTTTTCTATGTATGTACATTGGGTATATGAATCTTTTTTGTTCTGAGCGCATCATATATGTATGTATGTATATATGTACTTACTTAAATAAAAAATGTTGATTCACGTTGTTCTACTACGCCCTCAGTTGTATTTATGTCTATTTTTACTTTCTTTTTGCTTTGAGGCTGTCACAATTACTAATAAATATGTACGTACAAGTTGGGAAAAAGGTAATGTCTTAATGTGAATAAGCTGCCATTTTTTTAAAAATGAAAAAGATTAGGTTCTGTTTACCACGCAAAGGTTATTTGAAGGTGTAAAATTGATGAAAATAAGTTGAAAAAATTATATCGGTCAAATGACCACCTTCTGAATCCTGAATGAATCAATGAATCAATGTATATTTCTGTTGGTTTTACGGTATTTTGGCACCAAATTTGTGATTTGGAGGTGTGTATCGCTTCATTGCATATTGTGAACTAATTCTCTATGTGTCTACAACATAAATGTAAGATCAGAATGACTTTTGACGCTATTTACAAAAAGTATGGCACATTTACATTATGACATTACTTTTGTCCTATATTTCACTTATTTGCCCAAAATTGTATGGGAAAAACGAGAGTTTCGCTGATTTTCGAAGACCTGAAAAGTTTCTAAATTTTGTTACGGACGGACACTTAAATGAAAAATCAACATCGTTCATTTACTCATTTTATATATGTATGTATGTATGTATGCATTCACAGAATTTTTTTATTACGAGTTTCTCCTAATGTCTCAAAAAAGAATTTCTCTTTTAGTTTTGGAGTTGTTACAATAACAATTAAAGTTTAAAATATTGGACGTAGTTTCAAAATGTAGAAGGGCATAGAAAGCGTAGAAACAAGACGGAAATCTATCAAAACAGGAAAACCCAGTGTTTTTTAAAACGTGGATCGCGATCCCTGGCGCAATGATGCATAATCTCAAAACAATAATTTTGTAGCGCTTGCAGTTATGTGTCCTGGGTATGGTACTATAATATACATATGTATATACAATTTCAACCAAACTTGGTACAGACACTTGCTTTTGTCAGGAAGAGGTTTAGTTCTGAAATGGGCAAAGAGGCTGTTTACACTGGCGCAAACATGAAAGACTGCACGAGGGATAAAAATATAGTGGTAAGAAAATGATGCAAAACTTCTATCTTTTTCTTACTACCTCACTTTTCTACCTGTCTCTCTCGCACAGTCTTTCATGCATGCGCATTCATGCCGTGCAAACAGCCTCATACAGTGCATTAAAATCAGGATTTGAACCAAACCCGGTTCCAAAAAAATTACATTTCGCAGGTTCGGAATCCTGAGTAAAATCGGCTTCAGTAAATCATTCACTTTGTAATTGAGTTTATTTTTAATAATTTTTATAATTATTTATAAAATAATATTTTAATAGATGTGGTCGCTGTGGCGCAGTGGTGGTGTGTTGGACTGTTACGCAGTGTGTCCGGGGTTCGAATCTCGGCACAGGCAAAATCAAAAAGTAACAAAAAAAAAAAACATTTTTTCTACACGGCACAACCTCAAACCTACAAGACTAAAAATCGCCTATGAAAAGCTTTTCACTTCGCCGTTCAGATTCGGAATAAAACTGTAGGTCCCTTCCATTCATGTACAAAAATAACACGCACGACATGAGTGGATACAAAAAGCTCGGCCTAGGCCCTTCAGTGGCTGTTGTGCCATTAAATAAAAAAAAGGAAGATCATTAGACAACAGTTTATGTATTTGCTATATGCAGAAAAGAAAGAAATTTAACTTAAATTCTGGCTCATCAAAATTGTGTCATATATAGGGTGGTCCATCTAACATTTGGAATTTGAACTACTGGTTAGTAGTAGTAGTTTTACATAGGCGGTTAACGAAATGGGTCAATATACCCTTTATCGATGTCCTGTGTGATTGCATTCCCTCTCTGATTCTCCCTCCTTCTTACTCCCACCTATCAATCTTCCTTCCATTCAACACAATGCTGTGCATTCATAGGGGTACAACCTGAGTGTTGAATATATCAGTTAAAAAAAAAATACGCTTGAAGAACGTTGGGAATTACTAAAAATTTACTTGCAAAAAGGTGAATCTTCTACCGAAAGTTTAAGAAAATTACATTCAAAATTTGGTAGAAGAGAAGCGCCTTCCACGCTATTTGTGAATCAATTTGTGAAAAGTGTGCATGCAACTGGACTTTTATTGGATAAAACAATATGTTCTCGTAATCCTAGAGTATGCACTGTTGCTCAGGGGATGGAGAATGCGTTACTGTGAATGGTGTGCGCTACCACACAAAAATAACTGATTATTTTTGGCCTATTTTAGAAGATATGGACTTAGACAACATTTGGTTCCAACAGGATGACGAACCATGTCACACAAGCCGTGCCACAATCCATCTTTTGCGTTGGAAATTGAAAACTCTCGTTATTAGTCGTTTAGATGATGTACATTTGCCACCACGCAGTTGCGATTTGACTTCGTAGAACTATTATTTGTGGGGAGCCGTTCAATATAAGTATTACGCCAGCATCTATCCAGCATCGATTGAGGCTCTTCAGATGAAGTACAGCTTCTTACAGTCGAAAATGAACTAAAAAATTGGGTTGATCGCATGGTCTACTGCAAGGTCAGCCGAGGAAGTGATTTGAATGAAAAAGTGTTCCACAATTAACCGGAAGGATTGTAAGTACTTTCGAATAATGAAAACTACATTGGAAAAATATTATTCGTTTCTTATTTACACCAAAATTAAATTCCAAATTATAAATGGTCTACCCTGTATTTTCTGTTTATTTACATTTTGTCTTATTATTTAGCTCGGTTTTTGTATTACGTATAGTAAACAGCCCCAAAGAAACTTCAAAGCATCGTATTCCACAATGGAGATTCGTTTTCTTCCAGGCCTGACTGTCTTCGACTTTTGTTATTGAAATATGAGTGCGTATGTTTCGTCGTTTTGTATACCTATAAGAAATATTACTAGTGCAGAGTAAAACAAAAAACATAAGAAAACAAATAATGCGAGAAAAAATAAAAATTGTAAATCAAGCATGAAGGAAACAAATACAAATACAAATACAAAAAAAAAAAATTGAATCAGCGTAAAAATTTTAATTTTACTATACAAAAATTTAATAACTACACATATTTTTACTGTTGCTGAATTAGTTACAACAACAACATTAACAACAAATTCCACTTGCTGCAACCACAACTACAAAATGTGAGTAGTTAAGTATTTTGAGTTTAAGGTTTGCAGAAAAGCAAGATACTTTGAATACTCTGAAATAGTTTTAAATGGATTGAAAGAGAAAGAGAATGAGGAAAAGAATTGGCAGAAGAAAACACAGAATAAGATATTAGATGTTGATACTGCGATGACAGAATATTAACAACAATAGCAACAACAAAAACACCTGAGTTTGCAATTGTATGTTAAAAATGATGCATGTTTTATATATTTTCATTATTATTTTTATTACTGTTGTTATATGCATATTGCTGCAACATGATATATTATGCACATACATGCCTACACAATTGAGTACAGAGTACCATACACATGCTACGGTGATCTACGTATGTACAAACATACTCGTATGTTATGCTGTGTTTCATGTGCCAAGAAATAAGTTTCAAAGTAGCTTGTTCACTTCTAAATAATTTATGTATAACAAAATTCAAAACAAATCAATACAATACAAATTAGTCATCATAACGATGACGATGACGACAACCGTCATGTGTGTCAGGTGGAGGTAGAATACACCGATGAATGTGAATGGTAAGGTAGCAATATTGTCGTTAATTAGGTGCCTACAGTGAAAATGTCGAAATTCGATCGCTAAAAATATGAAAAAAGTCACGTGCATTTACAACTAGTAGCTACTGTTTAAGGGTTTACGCATTAACACAGTGAGTTTAAACTTTATAATTTTTAATGCACATAAATGAAATTAAAATTCTGGGAAAAAATTGCATGCAACTTTGTCATACTTATCGAATTTAATTTATTACTTATGTATGTGAAAAATATAAATCAAAGTTTAAGTTTAGCAAATATCATATACATAAACATAATTCCAATCAAAATATGTAGGTACTATGTAAGTACATATCTAGCTAAATAATTAATAAGATAGGGGAACACTGATTCTGCGGCATGGGATTTGTTAATCAATTTTAAATTTGTTAAATGATTTCAAACAAACAAAGTGCTATAAATGATACAAAAAATAATGAAATTAATCATAAAAAACAAAAACATATCATAAGGTTTAAGAGTTATGGGGTGCGCGCAACATTTGTCTTTTTGTCCAAGTTGCTTTCCAAAATATGCCCGATAACTTTGATTTTCAAAATCATTTATATTCCTTCGTTGCTTTTCTCGACAAAATTTACCAAAATACATACATATGGCGCAGAAATGGTCGGGAGAAGACTTTCGTGAAGAACTCATACTTTTTGTAACAATAACTCCCAATAAATAATATAATATAATAAACTGGGAGTTTTAAACACTCCAAAATTATGACGAGGTGCTATTCGTTAAAATCCCGGAAAAAGACACATTCATGAGGTTAATTAGTAAAAAAAAGTGCATTTTTTATACAACGGTTTATCATGAGAACCAGAGCCAATTCAAACAAAATATTTTATAGACTGAGTACTTCACAATCAAATGTATCTAAATTGAATCCTTTAACTTATGCCGCCGATATGTTCCTCTGTGTAATGCATCGACAGAGCGAGAGGGAATTTCACCACTATATTAGTCCAATTGTTGTTGGTTCACATTCAAATTTAAGTCTTTATAGCGACCTTTACACTGTCATTAATAATTCCAATATTAGTATTGTCATTATTTCC